>JAGFNQ010004321.1:0-405596 GCA_024364735.1 Boesenbergia rotunda
ATGTCAACTCTGCACAAGGAGGCTATAGCTACTTCATCACCTTTATCGATGATCACTCACGATTCGGGTATGTGTTCTTGATGAAACACAAATCTGAAGCTTTTGAGAAATTCAAAGAGCTCAGAAAAAGAAGTAGAGAAACAACTTGGCAAAATTATTAAGATACTTCGATCCGATCGGGGGTGGTGAATACTTAAGTCAAGGGTTTCAAGATTATCTTAGGGACAATGGGATATTGTCCCAATGGACTCCGCCGTATACACCACAGCATAATGGTGTATCTGAGAGGCGCAACCGAACCTTGATGGACATGGTTAGGTCGATGATGAATCATGCAACTCTTCCAAAATCCTTTTGGGGCTATGCACTTAAGACAGCTGTTTACTTGCTAAACAGAGTCCCGACCAAGGTAGTCTCTACTACTCCATATGAGACATGGAATAGTAAGAAACCTCACTTAACTCACCTTAAGATATGGGGTTGTCCTGCTTATGTGAAGCGGACTATATCAGACAAATTGGATGCTAAGTCTGATAAATGTCTATTTATTGGATACCCTAAGGAAACAAAGGGTTACCAATTCTATCATCCCTTGGAACAAAAGGTGTTTGTTTCAAGGCATGCTGTATTTCTGGAAAAAGAATTTCTTTTACAAGAAAACAGTGAGAGTGGCATTGAACTTGATGAAGTTCAAGAAACTCCAATAGACATTACAGAGACACCTAGTCAAGACCCACAACTAATAACTCATAATGATGAGCTATCAGTTGAACCTAAAACAACACCACCTCTTCGTAGGTCTGATAGGACACACAATATTCCAGAGAGATACGGATTTCTCATAAGTGAATCGAACGACGTGTTACTCATAAGCGATGACGAACCTATCAGTTATGAAGATGTTCTGAAATGATCAGAAAGGGACAAATGGCTTGAAGCCATGAAGTCGGAAATGGATTCCATGTATGAAAATCAAGTATGGGACTTGGTTAACCCACCTGAAGGGATTAAGCCCATAGGGTGCAAGTGGGTTTTCAAGAAGAAAACCGACATGGAAGGTAATGTTGTTACCTTTAAGGCTAGATTAGTGGCAAAAGGATATCGTCAGAAACAAGGAATTGATTATGACGAAACCTATTCGCCAGTAGCTATGCTTAAATCCATTCGGATGCTCCTAGCCATAGCAGCTCATTATGATTATGAGATATGACAAATGGATGTCAAAATAGCTTTCCTTAATGGAAACCTGCTTGAGGATGTATACATGATACAACCTGAAGGTTTCACATCGGTTGATAAAACCAAAGTATGCAAGCTTCGACGATCCATATATGGACTGAAGCAAGCATCCAGGAGCTGGAACATCCGTTTTCATGAGACAATCAAAGAGTTTGATTTCTCACAAAATCCTGACGAACCTTGTGTGTACAACAAGGTTAGTGGGAGTGCAGTCGTATTCCTAGTGCTATATGTCGATGACATATTGCTTATAGGAAACGATATATCAGTCTTACAGATAGTTAAAATTTTGTTGTCCAAAACTTTCTCCATGAAAGACCTGGGAGAAGCAACCTATATCCTTGGGATTAGAATCTATAGAGATAGATCAAAACGGTTGCTTGGTCTTTCACAGTCTACATATATAGACCGAGTGCTAAAAAGGTTTAGCATGTCGGAATCCAAGAAAGGTTACCTTCCCATCAGGCATGGGATCAACCTTTCAAAGTCTATGTGTCCGCGCTCAGAAGACGAGAGGATTTGCATAAATAAGATTCCTTATGCATCCGCGATAGGATTTATCATGTATGCTATGTTATGTACTAGGCCCGATGTATCGTATGCTCTGAGTGTCACAAGCAGATACCAGTCGGATCCAGGAATGGATCATTGGGCGGATGTCAAGACAATCCTTATGTACTTAAGAAGAACTAAGGATGTGTTCCTAATATATGGAGAAGGAGATATGGTAATACGTGGGTATACAAATGCCAGTTTCCAGACAGATAAGGATGACTCCAAATCCCAGTCTGGATACGTATTTACTTTGAATGGAGGCGCAATAAGTTGGAAGAGTTTCAAACAAGACACCGTAGCGGATTCTACCACGGAAGCGGAATATATCGCGGCTTCGGAAGCAGCAAAAGAAGCAGTCTGGATCAAGAAGTTTGTCTCCGAACTTGGTGTGGTTCCAACCATTGATGAAGCAGTGCCGGTTTACTGCGACAACAATGGAGCTATTGCACAAGCAAAGGAACCAAGGTCTCATCAGCGATCCAAACACGTGCTTCGCCGCTATCATCTGATCAAAGAGATTATAAGTAGGAATGATATAGAAATTGAGAAAATTCCCACTGAAAGGAATTTAGCGGATCCTTTAACTAAGGCCTTGCCTCAAAGCAAGTTTGAGGGTCATGTTAGAGCCTGTGGTATTGGATACCGTAGCGATTGGCATTAGGCCAAGTGGGAGTTTGTTAGTGATATAAGAGAAGTGTCCTAAGGCAACCGCCTTATGATTGTAAATATTTATTTTAATAAATGATAATTCACTATTTGAGTATACATATTTGTGTATTTGATTGAGATCTTAAACTCATCTACTGAATGTCCGCAATACAATTCACAGCATAAGAGAATTTGTGATGGGATCACAACTAGTGATTATCTCTACATGTGCAATTGTGAAGTATTGAAAATATCCCTAGTCGATGAATTGATAAATACGGACACTATCAATTCTGTTGAGACTAGCATGGGTTATTCTCTAATCAGCTGATTCTCACTGGCTGGTGACATTGGGATGTCCGGAGATAAACATGGATGCTAGTTAAGGGAACTAGTTCATTGGAGTGACTAGCCGTAAAACTTCATATGGTAATCTACATAAAGATATGTCAATGAAGTTCTTACTGCAGCTTAAGTGCGATGTTCCTTTGACTTGCGGTGTTCAAGTCATCTTGGTCATGGAGACTTATACTTTAACATCTTAAGCAAGCATCTCCAAGGAGGTGTGGACCCAGGATGATTGGGTATAAGCCGAAGTGCCCGAAGATGTTTGAACAGCCTACAAAGGATTCACCACTCCTTGCGAGGAGATGTATACCCAGGCCTATCGTCGGATTGTTACTCAAAGCCTCTGGCCAGAGCATGTCATGTTTAGAGTATGAGTCTCTTAAATACATGAGAGTAATTAGAAATCCAAAGGACGATAAAGACACTACTTGGGCTAGGTGTGACGTAGTCAGCCTAGTGGGGACTGACACACATAGACCGTGTCCTGAACCAAGTGGGTATAAGATGGTGAAGGGAATGGGGCACGATTCATTAGAGCTGCTGAAGAGTTTCAGAATTACTTCTGAGGTCAACCGTTGATCTTTCGATTAATTGGGGGTCATGATGTACTACTAGGTGCCACTCATGATCGTTCTATAATTAGTTGATTATAGACGGCCAACATAAATCGAAAGCCTATTTAGTCACACGCACTATGAGTAATCCGAGGGATTTAAAACGAGTTGAAAATTGGATTTTCCGATCAAGAGAAATAAGTCGAATCTGAGTTAATCAGAGGCGCAACGGAAGCTAAAAATGGCTAAGTCTTTTGAAGGCTTATTGGGCGAATTAAATGAGTTTAATTCGCGATGAGTTCGGCTCGGTTTGGCCGGCCAAAGAGGGTGCCAACCCTCTTTGGTTTGGCCGGCCACAATAAAAGAGAGAACCAATTTATTTGGTTTATTTTATAAAATAAATCAAGTGCGATTTGTTTTATAAATTATGGATAAATAAATTTGTATAAAGAAATTTATATAAAGAAATTTATAGAAATTTATTCTTTTTATGGAATTAAAATATCCATGGAATGGTTTATTTTAATTTTATAAAATCAATTATGAATTGATTTTTCCATAATAAGAAAATTTATAAATTTCTTGTAAAATTTATTCCATAATAAAAGGAGAGATGTATTTGTTTTATTATAAAATTAGTTATAATAAAACTTGGTTTAAACGGAATAATTCATAAAGAAAATTTATAGGATAAATTTCTTATGAAAAATTCCGTTAAAGGGGAGACTTGGCAAGGGAGAGGCTACTATATAAAGGAACCAAGGCTAGGCTTGATTTCCTTAATAGATTGATCAAGAGATTAACTCTCTCCCTCTCTCTCTCTCTCTAACTCTCTCTCTCTCTAGGGCTTCGCGCCCTTTCTCTCTCTAGGGCCGGCTCTCTCTCCTCCCCTAGGGCCGGCGCAAGCACCTAGGGTGCCCGTGAGTTTCCTCCACCAAGTTCGTGCCGAAGAAGAAGAAGAAGCGGATCGCGACTCCTTCCTTCCTTTCCCGGAATTTTGATTCCGTTACTTGGTGGTTAGTTTCCATCCTTCTCTCTTGATTTTCTAGTTGTGTCTTTGGAGAATCTAGTAGTTCTCGTCGACACAAAACTCGTCGCTTTGCGAAGTCATCCCGAAGAGAACTCGGCGTGGACGCGAATAGAGGCGGAGCTTCCAAGGGACGCTACGGTTGGATCTCGTCCCTTTCTTCGAGTTACGCGAGGTACAAAGTAAATTAGTTTACTTTTCCGCAAAGTTTTAATTTATGATCATGTCCACACATCATAAGGTTGCATGCTAGATACGTGGTTAAAATAATTTGAGAAATTATTTTATGCTAATTCTTCCGCTGCACGTAAAAATTTAAAATTTTACGAACCCGTATCTTTGTTAACATGCACCCGGTCCCAACTGTTCAGACTGAGGGCTCCCTAGGTTGGAAGTAAGGTGCACTCGGTCTAAACCAGCGTGCCTTAAATTGAAGAATAGTCATTAAGGCTACCATTGGGTGCATGTATAAAACCTATCCACTGGAGGCGCCCTAGATCACATCTGAGGCACCCTACTTGCCACGTCAGCAAATGATCACTTTGACCATTGGCCAATCGAGAGCGATGAGCCTCTTGAAGCAACTCCTCCATGATCGGATGTCCCTCAGGTACACATAATCTCCCTGGAAATGCAAGATGCCTTCATCGTCTCGTGTAATGTCAACCTACTGCTCTGAGGCTATTTGGCTTGTCAAGGAACTGCAGATGTTAATTGTTAAATACGACCAATTAAAAACTGGTAGAATAATTTTTTCAAAAATTATATTGGAATCTTTATGATTATTGGACTAGGGTAAATGGTTTCGGGTAAACTCTTAAATTACGAGAGGGTATATAATTTAACCCTAGAGATTATTTGATGTGGATTACAATATATTGGAGGGTTAAATAGCTAAAACACTAACCCTAAGGGTAGGATTAAAATTTTTGAAAGTGGAGGGTGATGGATCGCTTGGCGTGCTAGAGGGGGGGTGAATAGCACTTTTTCGCTCGTTTCTCTACAAAGTCGTTAGCGCAGCGGAAAAAATAATATGCAAAGAAAATAAACAATGCTAACAACAGAAATTTACTTGGTATCCACCCCGGACGGGTGACTAATCCAAGAATCCGTTGGTGGATCAACCCCGGGATAACCTCCGACTAGATCTATCGCTCCTTGTGGGTGGAGAAACCTCACCACAGCACTTCGGACGCTATCTAATCACAAAAGACTACTAACTCACTTTACCCAAGTGAGTATCGTCAAGAATCTCAGCCACCACGACGTCCTCTTTAAATAGGACTCGGGCTGAAACCCTCGCCACCAGTCGACTGCTCTGGACAGTCGACTGGTGCCACTAAAATTCGACCGTTGCACCCCAACGTTCGAATTCATAGCCAACTCATCAGCCACCTACCAGTCGACTGCTCCCAGAGCAGTCGACTGGTCCCAAGCTGAAACCCTTCCCGAGTACATTCACTCTGCACTCGAACCCTCACGACTCGACTGACTCCTCCTCCGCAGCCTCGACTGTTGCCTTCGCGCCCTCTTCATCTTCGGCTCCCGTCCCTCGGATCCACGCAAGCCTCCAGCTTGCCTCCATGCCATCCTTCACGTATGCCTCGAAGTCTGCACCCATCAGCTCATCGTCCCGCTCTCTAAGGTCCCTCAGATGCGCACGCAAGCCTCCAGCTTGCCTCCATGTCATCCTTCACCGTACCGAGACCGTCCAATCATGTCCATATGTGTAACCTGTACATCCTGCGCACTCAACATACACATATGAGATCACAAGGGTAAACCTAACTTAAACCCTTTGCCTAAACATCAAAACACTTGGTTACTCCGGACCACAGATTGCCTCAACAATCTCCCCCTTTTTGATGTTTGGCAATACGTTTAAGTTAGAGAAAGCAAGATAGTAGTCAATAGCAAAAACCATGCTAAACTAATGCATATGCAATGCAAAAATGGATCCTATCCCAAGGCATCCTATACCTAACCCTCCAAGTTAGGATTTTTCCACACCTAACCCTCCAAGTTAGGGCTTTTCACACCTAGCCCTCCAAGCTAGGAATTTTCACACCTAACCCTCCAAGTTGGACTTTTCACACCAAAACTGGGCTTTTTAAAGCTTCTCCCAAGCTCCCTCTACATTGGACTTACAAAGGCTTTTTAAGAACCTCTCCAAGGTTCCCCTTACGCCAAGAATGGAGCAACCATGCTCCCCCTTAAACTGAGCTCCCCCTAAACCTAAGGTTTCTTGCAAACTAAGTTTGGTTTCCCAACTTAAACCCAAACTTTTCCCCCTTTGCCTAACATCAAAAAGACCCCGATAATATCCCAATTATCGGTTCTTTCGATCCCCAATGATCCTAAACATAGTGTACTAGACCCCCATACACTCGTTTTCCATCATTTGGACCTAAGGAAGTTGCTGAATACCCACACCAGCCCTGACCAGTCGACTGCCCCTGTTGGCAGTCGACTAATACTCTGAAATTCAGCTTTTTCAGGCCACATTCAGAAATGCGCCAGAAATTTCACAATTCTCCAAACATTCCCAAATTTCGTGGAGAACTTTGTGGTACCCATACCTACTTGAGAAAAATACATTCCATAATGTATCTATCACCATTCCCAAGTTTGACACAAAACCCAAAAATTTTTCTATGAAAACAAGGCAAACAAGGAGGCAACCTCCCCCTTAACCTATGCCTTCTCCCAATTTCCATTCTCTAAGGTCAAGTTCTACCCAACTTGACACCATAAACTCAAGTTAAGTTCTACCCAACCTAACTTCCAAGTTCTCCTCCCTTGGACACCATTAAAGGTGTAGCGACCCGCCTTCTCTACCCTTAGACGGTCCGCTACTTTCTCTACTTCTTGACTCTAATGCACGACTAAGAATGCGGAACTTCTTTTTTTTTCTTTTAAATCCATCTAGGGATGATATTCTAACTCTAATAGTCATGCATGATACAATGGTACACTTCCTTTCATCTATAGAACTTCTCTGCAATGCCAGTCGACTGCGATCTAACCAGTCGACTGGTATCGGCCACAGAAAGTTTCTGGGCGCGACACCAGTCGACTGGCCTCTTGGTAGTCGACTGATGCATCGAACATAAGCTACTGTTCGATAGGGCAGTCGACTGATACTGAACCAGTTGACTGGCACGCCTGAAAATCTGAAATTTCAGATTCGAAACCTTGTTCTAAAAGTCCACCAAACTTATAGTTTCAAGCCATACAAAGACACAACACCATTTCTACACTCTATACTAGTTTCCTAAACATTTTGGCCAATCAAAACAACTTCATAAACTCGAAATTAGAACTTTTGCGGAAGAAATTAAGTTATGGAAATCTATATGAAGTTTAAACTAGAGTTTTGTACCAACCTTAACTCCTATGCATTCATAATACCAAAATACATGTTCTACACCTTACTAAAGCATTTTGGAATGTAATGCAACTTTTCTAGGCATATTTCTAGCAATAAAAACTTGATTCAAAGGGAACTCACAATATCTTGGCACATGCATCAAATAGCTCCATCAAGTATCAATACTCAAAACTACTCACACTTATACTCATCCAATACAATCATAAGGATATGTATGCTAAATAAAATGACAGGGAATCTTTACTCATGGTTTTAGGATATGCAAAATATCTAAAACGCAAATACTTGGATAAATGCTATATGATCTAACTTAAACTAAGACTTTATAATAAATGCACTTTAAGTCCTTCATTCATCTTGTCTCAAGGATCTCTCCAAGGTCAGCCACCACACACACGTCGCTCAGCACCGCCTCGTCGCCTTCCTTCAGAATTGCTTGTCTTTACCTTTACCTACAGTAAGAGGAAATGCATCTATAAGCATAAAGCTTAGTAAGTACTATCTAGCTCACAAAATCTCAAAATGTGCAAACATGCTTTTCCAACAATGAAAAATCTCATGAAATACTTTTATGCTTAAAAGAAACACTAAAACATGTATAACTCATAAACATGCATACTCAAGAATTAACAAATCTTAACTTACTTTTCCTTGGCTTAACTTGAAACTTTAGCAATTCTTGAACTTTAAATTTTTCTTTAACTTTTTGAAAACTTTCTTAAACTTTAGAAAACTTTGCTAAAGCATATACTTGAAAATAATAATCACTTGGATCCACTTAAGACGTAAGTACCATCTTATGCGCGTTCCCTAAAAGGTTGGGGTAGCGAGCCACCAATCCTAATAGAGCAGACCTTGGTCTACCAGGGCCAAGACCTTGGAATTGGACACCTGGATTTCTTTAACGACGCCCTTGGACGCCGGGTACTGGCCGTAGAAAATAAAATAGCTTTTCTTTCTTATCTTTAAATGCCTTGGCATTTTAACGAGCACCTTGTGTGCCCAAATCCCTAAGTCTTGACTTTTGGGGATTTCTTAAGGCCTTGGCCTTTTCTTTTCTTATCTTTATCTTCTCTTTTCTTTTCTCATAGCTTTTCTTAGACCCTAACTTTATATAGGGTACTTAATCAACTTATACAAGCATGAATTAAACTAGAAATACATGCAAGATCTTAAACTAAAACAAACTTTGCATTTTAAACTTTCTACGGAAAAAAAGTTGCGGAAAACCGCCTCTTACTGTAGGTGAGCAGTACTTACATTGGTTTCCTTGAACTTACAACCAAAATTGACGTCTAGGGCTCGGGAGAAGCTTGAAATCTCTACGAACCGTCCGCGCCTACGTGTTCTTCTCGTCGAGACGGACGAAACGCTCCGTCTCCTTGGTTCCCTCTTGACCAGCGCCCCCTTGGAAGAGGAGAGGAAGTCTCGGCTTGGTGTTGGCGTGCGCACAAGAGAGGGGAAGAGGATTCCCGTGCGTGTGTCGCGCGGCTAGGGTGAGGAAGAGAGAAAACCAAAAATCCAATTTCCTCTCTTAACTTATCTATTTATACTATCTTTATGGAAAAAACGTAATTATTCTATAAATATATTTCTCTCCACCTTTTGTTGTGCTTGATACCCTAGCCCAGCCGGTCACGCGCGCGCTTGCTCTTCCGGTGGTCGCGGGTTCGAACCCCTTGCTGCCCTTTAACATTTTTCCTTTTTTTAAAAAAACTAAACGAACTCGGAAAATTCCATAAAAATATTCTAAAAATTCCTAAAATATCTAGAATATTTCTAAACCATTTTTAAATAATTCTAAGGACTTTAAGAACTAAAAATGGGAATTTTGGGGCGTTACAAAAGGATTGCCCCCAAGCAACCTTATCCCTAGTGCCAAAAAGAACTCAACAATACCCAATCAAAAACCTAAAGGTTTGCAAGCACACTTGCTAGGATATGTCCTATCCTAGAAAAATATGTTTTGATTAAGATTATCAAATGTGCTTGACTTTGGGTTAATTCTCTAATTTTCACAAAGATTGGCATTTGGTATCACTTTTCAAATCCATCTAGAATTCCATGTGTTTGCCAAGACTTATCATTATAATTTGACACATGGAATTGTCCTCAATTCTTTCCTTTTCCATAGGTATTCTTAATATGATGAAATTTCCTTCTTCTTATCTCTTAACATCACTTATCAAACTCCCTTGATTTTTCAAAATACCTTATTAGGTCATGGGGTAACACTCTAGTCAAGGAATATGAAATTATAATCAAAACTTTTAACCCAAAGCCATATCCTATAATCCACATTTGAATTCTCAACATCCAAAATGGCTTTTATCCTTAAACCTATTGACCAGTCGATTGCCCATGGGGTAGTCAACTGACAAACCTTAGAGAATGGTCCCGGGGCTGAAATTCACTCGGATAAGCCGACAGCCCCTGGGGCAGTCGACTGATACTTGATTTTCAAGTTTTCAGCTCAATTTCAGTAATGCCTAAATAATTCTATAAATCTCCAAAAATTATGAAATTTCGTGGGGAGATTTGTGGGGCCAATGTCTACTTGGGAAAAATATATTTCCAAACAAATATACTTCGAACCCCATGATTGGCACAAAACTCAACTTTCTCTAAAATGTATCATTTACACTCAACCCAAAAGTTGTAATTGTAGTTTTTCCCTGATGTATCTTCTATTACTTGGTCACAATTTATTTTTATCAGTCAATTACATGATATTTGCACATTAAAACCTAATTTTGTCAATTATAACCTCATTTTCACCTTTTTCTCCTTAATTCCCTTTGAATGTGCCAAAATCTAGGGTTAAGACTTACCCAAGTCTTCCAATCCCTTTTGACACATTTCACCTAATTTTCTAGGAGAGAAACTTTTGAGATCTATTTAGCATGGACCCCAAAGGCTCCTAGAGCTCCCCCTTGAGCTCTGAGCCTTAGTCACCTCCCTAGGTGACTTAACCCATACTAGACTACACCGGTGAGCCTCCGGTGATTCTTGGCCTACAAAACGAACCCTCTTAACCCTAGACACTTTGTCTTTGGTTAAGTCATTCTTTTTTACTTTGGATGGCACTCCCTTGTCATCCTTGGACTTTCCCTCCTTGCCATAATTGTATATGTTGGTGCAGACAGCACCCAAGTCGAACCTGGGTTTTGATAATGGCAAAGGATTCAAAAGTTAAGATGTTATGTTTATCTAACATGCTACTTGAGTGTGCAGATTAAAGTCCTAGCAAAGGACTACTAGGTACCTAGCGAAGGACTGCTAGGCATCGGAACCTAAGACCCAGTGAAGGGCTGCTGGGCACCTAGCGAAGGGCTGCTAGGAGTCGAAGACCTAGCGAAGGACTGCTAGGCACCAGGCGAAGGATTGCTTGGTCACGAAGACCTGGCGAAGGACTGCTAGGCACCAGGCGAAGGACTACTTGGTATTGAAGCCCTAGCGAAGGACTGCTAGGCACCTGGCGAAGGACTGCTGGCAAAAGTCCAACCGGAGGAGCCGGTTGGCGACAGGTAAATTCTCCTGAGAGGAGTAGGTGAGGACGCGTTCCCCGTCGAGGGAACAGTAGGCATCGGTTCGACCTAGGGTTCCATTTTGGAGACCCAAAGTCAGAACTAAGACAGCTAAGGCTGTATAAACCTAATATTTTATTGCTTTATGTTGTTTTGGACTAACCTTGGATGCAGGATCGAAGGAATGTATTTCTGCAGCTCAGAACACCCCAAAGGAGAGGGGCAAGCAGCTGGGCAGGGCGCCCCCAGTGTCCCGGGCGCCCCCAAGGTCAAGGCAAAATAAGTGAAGCAAGAAAATGCTTCGGAAGCTCATTGGGGGGGGCGCCCCCATGCTCCCGGGCGCCCCGGATGCCTCGGGCACCCTGGGTCAAAGCCAACGAAGCGATAAAAGATTATCCAGCCGAGAAGCCCGCTAAAAGAGTCAACCCGGGCGCCCCCTGCTTCCCGGGCGCCCCTGTCAAACCTCGAGCCCGATCCTTGAGGGATAAGGGCTGACCGATAGGTTGCCGGATTGTGAGACGCGTGGAGGGCGCCCCCAACGTCCCGGGCGCCCCCAGGCTCACTATATAAGGGGCTCGACCCCCAAGGCTTCTCAACACAACTTCCCAACGCCAATACGCTCTTCTACTCAAGCGCTCTGCTCCAGAAACCTCCCATCTCGAGATTCCAGTGCCTACGACGACTCTCTGCTCAGAAGTACAATCCACACCGGGAGTTAGTAACAAAAGAGCGTAATTTTTAATTCCCAGTTTACAACTGTAATATCTCTCTGTAAACTTTTGCGCACATATAGAATTGCCCACAGTAAACGGTCAACGACCGTGGGCCTTGGAGTAGGAGCCGACCGCGACTCCGAACCAAGTAAAATCGCCTGTGTTTGGTTTGTGTGATTCTCTATTTTTCGCTGCTTATTCTCTTTATGAATCCGAAAACGTTTTACGATATTCACCCCCCCCCCTCTATCATTCTTCTCGATCCAACAAGTGGTATCAGAGCGGGGAAGCTCAAATTTGGTGCAACCACCAATTTGAGAATTTTTTTCGGATTGTTCTTCAATTTTTTTTAATTCTTATCGTTAATCGAGACCGGTGCAACACCACTCGATAATTTTATTCTTCTTTGTTCCGCACTACTAATCCAAGACCAAGTCTTGGGACATTTTCTCCTTTTTTCTGTCTTTTTCAGTAAAATCTTAAATGGCCATGCAAGAAGACTTCAGTACCGCAAGACTGCGCTCTTCAGTGGGGAGGACTTCTCCTACTGGAAGAGCAGAATGGAGGTCCACCTGAAAACTCAGGTGGACATGTGGATAATCATCCAGTCAGGACTGGAAATACCAAGGAATGCTGACGGAGTACAACAATCTTACACTGAATGGGACGCAACACTCAAAAAGAAAATTGAAGCCGATGCCAAAGTGACCCAATCACTCCAATGCGGCCTAACCAAAGAGGAGCTGAACCGGGTGGGTCCATTCAACAGCGCCAAAGAACTTTGGGGTAAGCTGATCGAACTACACGAAGGAACCTCCAACACCCGAATCAGCAAGAGGGACCTTCTGCTGAACAAGCTGTATACCATCAAGATGAATGACGGTGAATCAGCTGCTCAGCTCCACGCCAGAATTCAGGAGCTAATGAACGGTCTACACACCATCGGTCACAAGGTAGAAAACCGTGACCTAATAAGGTACGCCCTTAATGCTTTCCCAAGAAACACCTTGTGGGCATCTATGGTAGATGCGTACAAAGTTTCAAGGGATCTTTCAAAAATTAAGTTAGATGAACTATTTTCTGAATTAGAATTGCATGAGTAGACTAATTGCAATCTGGCTGAGAAAGGCATTGCTTTTGTTGCAGGTAAAGTTGGAAAAACAACCAAGAAGAAGCCTCAACCTGCACCCGAGTCTGATTCAGATTCAGACTCAGAAGACAGCGAGGGAAATCAGCCTAAGTTGATTCGGCTAGCCCGGTACTACTATAAAGAGCTAAAAAGCCAGACCAACAGAAATCGAGACTGAGTCAGAGTCGGAGCCGGACGACGGCAAACTTACATTCTCAGAGGACGGCGAAATAACTATAAGTGGTTTTTCAAGAAATCAGTTAAATGAATTAATTTCATATCTTTCTCAAGATTTGGCGAAAGCTAAACTCTGAGTTGAATCTCTCCGACAGGAAGTAAAACTCCTAAAAGAGAGAGCTGACTCTAGATCCTTAACTGAGAAGGTTCAAGAAGGAACCTCTACTCAAGTTGAAAAACTTGAGAAAGAGAACTTCTAATTGAAAACTCAAGTTAAGGACCTTAGATCAGCCTTAGAATGGTTCACTTCTGGTTCCGAGGGTCTTGACATGATTCTTGGAAAATAGAAGTCGGTTCTAAATCGATCCGAACTAGGCTATAGAACCAAATCTAGATAAAGATCTTACTATGCTGTACTGAACCAGTCCAGACCTAAAATTCAGGCATGGGTACCCAAACTATGCCTGAACAAACAAACTGGATCAAATCAGTATTGGATCCCCAAGGATAAGATTCACATCTTGCCTAACCATTACCGAGGCTTTAGTCCAGGGGGAGCCAAATTAAAAACAATATTTATAGTTAGATAAATTTCAATTCTTGTTTTCAAATTGCATGATTGCTTGTTTATTTAATTTCTGCAATTTATTATGCTTAGACTTAGGAATGGTTAGTTTAAGGACTGAACCAACTTAACTAAAATTTGAACAATATAGTATTGGGTGGCGGTGAGATGATAGTACGTTAGGGAAGCCAATTCTAATAAGGTCAAGTATACTCTACTTAGTCTCTTTAGACTGGTGAAACTAGCCGAAGCTACCGATCCAAGACCCGAGCTAGTTAGACTAGAATTTTTCAAAAAAAAATAATTTTGAAAATAAAATTTCTTTAAAAGGCTTTGTCAAGGAAAGGGTTGATGATCCAATAAGGCTACGACCAAAGAAGGCCTAGTGCCTCGCCAAGACCTGGAAGCCAATTTTTGAAATTTAAATTCAAATTATTCTTTGTCAAATTCGAATCTAACACAAATTTTAGTTAATTGTAGATTCAAACATTTTTTTAAATAAACTCAAAATCAACTGTTTTCAAAATTAATTCAATTTTTTAAAATAAATCATAATTTTTCAAACTAATTCTATCTACCAAAACCTGTCTCACGAAACCTATAAGGTTAACGTGATTGATAAACCTAGATTTGGGTGAGACAGACTAGGCTGTGAAAATCAATTTAGGCTATTCCTAATTCTAATTAGATCAAAATCAACAAAACTCTTTATGTGTAGGAACATAAAGATTTGGACCAATGGATGTTGGATAGCGGGTGCTCCAGACACATGACTGGAGATAAGTTAAAATTCACAAAACTCAAGTTCAAGAACCTAGGCTCAATGGCATTTGGCAACAATGCTACACTCAAGGTGATTGGGTCTGGTAACATTGAAATTAAATCTGACTTTGTTATTAAGAAAGTTCTTTTGGTTGAAGATTTTAAATTTAACTTGCTTAGCATAAGTCAATTGTGTAACACTGGTTATGTAGTTACCTTCACCAATTCTAACTGCCTGATTAGAAACTTGCAAGACTCAGAAATCATGCTTAAGGGCACTAGGAAAAATAATGTTTACACTATAAACCTACCTCTAGTACCTAAATGCATGTTAACTCAGTTAGAACAATCAAACCTCTGGCATAGAAGATTAGGTCACACTAATTTGAGAATAATTTCGAAAATCACCCAACTTGGCCTAATTAAAGGTATTCCTAAAATTAAAAATCATGAAAACATAATATGTAAATCATGTAATCAAGGTAAGCAAACCAGGTCTAATCACAAACCAATTCAGTCTGACCTAACTCAAACCACTCTTGAGCTCCTGCACCTTGACCTATTTGATTCACATGGAGCCAAGTCACTAAGCGGAAACCGATACTGCTTAGTAATAGTTGATGATTACTCTAGGTTTACCTGGGTTAGGTTTCTAAAGACCAAAGATGAAACCCTGAACCTATTCAATGACTTTTGTAAGTTAATTGAAAATCAAAACGATACTAAAATCAAAAGACTTAGGAGTGACCATGGGGGAGAATTTGAAAATCAACGATTCGAGGAATTTTGTAAGGTAAATGGGTATATACACGAATTTTCGTGTCCTAGAACCCCCCAGCAAAATGGGATAGTCGTGTTGGGACCGGGTGCATGTTGACATGGATGCGGGTTCGTAATTTTAAAATTAATTACGTGCAGCGGAAGGTTTTGCATAAATAATTTCTCAAATTATTTAACCACACACTAAGCATGCAACTTTATCTTATGTAGACATGATCATATATTTAAAATTTTGCAGAAACGTAAACTAATTTACGTATTACCTCAAGTAACTCGACGGAAAGATCCAACCGTAAGCGTCCCTCGGAAGCTCCGCCTCTATTCGCGTCCACGCCGAGTATCTTCGGGATGACTTCGCAAAGCCACGAGTTTTGTGTTCTCGAGAACTACTAGATTCTCTGAGAACGCGACAAGAAAACCAAGAGAGAAGTAATCACATCAGAAAAACTCACTACCAAGGTTGGCCGGAATCACAATTCCGGCGAGAAGGAGGAAGATGACTTGCACCCAATCCCAAGGTGATGATGGCTGGAGAGGAAGATCGTCCCAATGGAAGAACTTTATCGCCTCGGTGCTTCTCCTTGTGCTCACGACAAGAAGAAGGGAGAAGAGCCTTGTGGCCGGCCAAGAGAAAGAAGGGAGGAGAGGGAGAGAGCCCAGGCAAGAATACTTCGATTAATTTCCAAGCCTTGCCTTGGGTCCTTTATATAGTGGCCTCTCAACCGCCAAGTCTGTTTTTTCTTATGGAATAAATTTTCTATGACTTATTCCATCATGCCAAGTTTTATCATATTTTAATTCATGATAAAAACCGACCAAGTCTCCTTTTTTCTTATGGAATAAATTTTCTTATCATGGTAAATCAATCCATGATTGATTTTATAAAATAAAATAAACCAATCCATGGTTCATTTTAATTTCCATGAAAAATAAACCAAACCTTGGTTTATTATATAAAAATTTATATCATCCATAATTTTATAAAACAAACCACACAATTGGTTTATTTTATAAATTGAACCAAAAACATGGTTCTCTCCCTTTGTTGTGGTCGGCCAAGCAAAGAGGCTGGAGACCCTCTTTGGCCGGCCCAGCCAAGCCACACCCCAATGAATTAAACTCATTTAATTCATCTATTAAGTCTTCAAAAGACTTAGCCATTTTACGCTTCCGATGCGTCTCTGAAAAATTCAGATTCGACTTATCGTTTGGCTCAACCAAACCTAATCTCTCTTGATTGGAAAATCCAATTTTCAACACATTTTAAATCCCTCGGATTACTCGTAGTGCATGTGACTAAATAGGCTTTTGATTTATGTTGGCCGTCTATAATTAACCAATTATAGAACGATCATAATTGGCACCTAGTAGTACATCATGATCCCCAATTAATCGAAAGATCAACTGTAACGCCCGCTCTTTTTTTTTTCCTATGTGGCGTTACGTTAACATGCTTAGGGCATGTAGACATCATAAGGCAGCGGAATAACTTAACTTATACATGCCCTGTTACCATTCTTAACTTATTGACCTGGGAACCTTAGCATATTAACTTTGAACTTAAGCATCCTATCATGTCTCACATAACATCATATCATAAGGTTCCATAAGTCATTATTCAAACACATAAGTAAACATATAGTTCCTGGGCCAAGTCACTACGTCACACATGCATTCTTGCCCTCCTGCTGCTTCCTTCATTATCCCCTTGAATGATCTGCGGTATAAGGAAATAAGACTATAAGCACACAGGGTTAGTAAGACTCTTTCCTACTCACAAAACCATCCATCATTCATCATCTCATAATGAGCACATAAAACATTAACATACTTGGTGCTCTACTTAGAACATAACATCTTGCATCACTTATCGTATACATAGCATGGCATGAACATAAACATAGTAACATTCTAAGCATGACATGATACATGACATAAACATAAACATCATAGACATTCTAAGCATGGCATAATTCATTCATTCTCATGGCACAATTCATAAACATAGTGAACATTCTAAGCATGGCATAATTCATGGCATATCGTAATCATAGTGACCATTCTAAGCATGGCATAATTCATGGCATGAATCATAAACATAGTGAACATTCTAAGCATGGCATAATTCATGGCATATCGTAAACATAGTGAACATTCTAAGCATGACATAATTCATGGCATAAATCATAAACATAGTGAACATTCTAAGCATGACATAATTCATGGCATAAATCATAAACATAGTGAACATTCTAAGCAAGGCATAATTCATGGCATATCGTAAACATAGTGAACATTCTAAGCATGGCATAATTCATTCATTCTCATGCATACTTCTTAAGATGAAACGTAAGCATAAAATCTTATCAACATAGCATAATGCATAACATGAATGGATGCATGAGTGGAATGCATATACATAAGGATGCTTAACTTTTAAAACATACTTTTCATTGCTTAAACATAATCATGATAACATCATTTGGGGTCCCCGGCTTGTACCACATACATACATCATTGCGCGCATCCCTAGCAAGTCCGAGGTCGCGAGCCCCAACCTACTAGGGTAAGGACAGCATAGTCGGTAGTCCCCGAACCGAGGCGTTCTTAAGGTGCCCATCCCTGTTGCACAGCTCCGGTAGTGCCAGAACCGTGGACAGCTACGGTAGTCCAAAACTGGGGCGTTCTTAAGGTGCCCATCCCTTGGACCCATACTTCGGTCCGGTACAAGCCCATACATAAAGTAAAATACTTTTCATGCTTCATCATTCATATGGCATTCATGGCATCTTTAACATAGCATAACTTGTTACGGCTCGGCCCGTCTACCAGCCCATTTACCGGTCCTCACGACCGTCGTACCGTCGACCCTCGACCGTGCCGTCTTAGCATATTTATGCCTTAAAGACATAAACATCATCTTTCATTCATCATCATTCATAGCATATTCATTCATTCATCATACTTAACATCATCATTATGCCTTAAAGGCATGAACCTTAACTTCATTCTTCACTTTCATTTTTTTAGACATGGCATCATTTTCATTCTTAACATGGCATCATTTTCATTCTTAAACATGGCATCATTTTCATTCTTAAACATAAACATAACATACTTAACATGGCATCATTTTCATTCTTAAACATGGCATCATCCTCATTCTTAAACATAAACATAACATACTAAACATGACATCATTCATATCATGAATCTAACATATCATAGCATCATTTTTATCGTGATCATAACCCTATCATTCTTATCATGGCAACATTCATATCCTGAACATATACTTATCATACTTATAATGGAAACACATAAACATATACTTGAAGTTAAAGGCTCAACCCTAACCCTTGGGCCCTTGAGGTTGGCCGAAACATATGGGGTCTCTAGGGTAATCCAAAAATTCCCAGAATTTATACTTAACCTCCACACATCATAAGGGAACATAAATTAACATTATCAAGATTTTTGTCTTAATTATAGACCTTTAAATCATGGTGACCGAAACCCTTAAACTTAGGGTTCTTAGTTTTATTTTCTTTAATGTTGGCCGAAACCCTAGGGTGTCCTAGGGTACTCAATAAATTCCCAAAAATTATACTTAACCTCTACACATCATAAGGGAACATTAAATAACATTATAATTTTTTTATCATAATTATACACCTGTAAATCATGGTGGCCGAAACCCTTAAACTTAGGGTTCTTAGTTTTGTTTCTTTCATGTTGGACGAAACCCTAGGGTGTCCTAGGGTACTCCAAAAATTCCCAAAAATTATACTTAACATCTACACATCATAAGGGAACATTAAATAACATTATCATGATTTTTAGCATAATTATAGACCTGTAAATCATGGTGTCCGAAACCCTTAAACATGAGGGTTCTTAGTTTTGTTTCTTTCATGTTGGCCGAAACCCTAGGGTGTCCTAGGGTACTCCAAAAATTCCCAAAAATTATACTTAACCTATACACTTCATAAGGGAACATTAAATAACATTATCATGATTTTTAGCATAATTATAGACCTATAAATCATGGTGGCCGAAACCCTTAAACTTAGGGTTCTTAGTTTTGTTTCTTTCATGTTGGCCGAAATCCTAGGGTGTCCTAGGGTACTCCAAAAATTCCCAAAAATTATACTTAACCTCTACACATCATAAGGGAACATTAAATAACATTATCATGATTTTTAGCATAATTATAGACCTATAAATCATGGTGGCTGAAACCCTTAAACATGAGGGTCTCGGTTTTCTTTCCTTTCAACATCCAATTCGAAAACCAACCACTATATATCATACTAAAAATCATAAAAATCATAGGGAGCTATTATACGACAGGTGAGGGAGTCTTACCTTGGGTTTCTTGATTTTTCGAACCTTGAAAGAGAATCAAAAGAACTCCTTAGACCTTAAGTCAAACTCCTTAGACCTTAAGTCACCTCGAGCCCTTGTAACCTTGGGAACCCTTTAGATCTTGGAGATGAGACCCTCTTGTGAAGCTTTTCCAAGGGAAATCTCCTCTTGAGATTTTCGGCTAGAATGAGGGAGGAAGAAAGAAACTCCCAAACCCCCTCTTTATAGCACATTAAGGAGGGTAAGTGAAGAGTCATGGTGTCTCTTCCTCTTCCCCTAAGCCTTAACCAAACTCCATTTCATTTCCTCATAGAAATCCCTTGCTAGGTGAGTTGGTTAGAGCATGCATGGTTATACAAGAGGTCCAAGGTTCAAATCCTTGGTGCATGCATTAATTTTCCATTTTATTTTGATTTTATTTTTCCTAATATTCGAAAATCCCCTAAAACTTCTCCCATAATTATGTTAATATTTCTCATTAAAACCCCTTTATATTTCTATAACTTTTTACCTAAAATTCATCAATAATCATGATACTAGAAAGCCCATATAAGGCCCATTAGTGCCTAACTTCTCAATTTAAATAGGAAACCATGCTAAAACTCACCCATAATCATACTAATATTCCTAATTAAAATCCATTTATATTTATATTAAATTCTACCTAAAATCCACTAATAATCATGGTACTAGAAAAGCCCATATAAGACCCATTAGTACTTAGTTTCTCAATTTAAATGAGAAAAATCATGGATTTCTAGGCTAAGGTTCGTACTAATATTTCTAGGTCTCTCAGAAAATTATCTAGACATGCTTAATATTTTAAGAAAATATTAAGAGAATTTTCCGGGTCGTTACAATCCCCCATACCTTGTGAAAGTTCGTCCTCGAACTTAGAATAACTCCGGGTACTTGCGCCTCATCTCGTCCTCGCGTTCCCAGGTAGCTTCCTCGAACTGTTGACTTTGTCATAGGACCTTGACTAAGGGTACCTCCTTACTCCTCAGCTTCTTGACCTCCCTATCAAAAAATCTGGATGGGTCTGCTCTCATAACTTAGGTCCTCTTGCACTTGTACCGTCTGCGGATCGATCACTTGGTCCATATTTGGAATACACTTTTTTTAAGCAGGGACACATGGAATACGTTATGGATAGTTGACATCTCTGGAGACAGCTCCAGCTCATATGCCACCTTACCAACTCTTTTCAGAATCAGGTACGGCCCCACGTAGCGCGGACTTAATTTTCCTTTCCTCCCAAATCTTGTCACCCCCTTCATAGGAGTCACTTTCAGAAACACCCAATCTCCAATATTAAACTCCAGGGGTCTACGCCGGACATCGGCATAACTCTTCTGCCGGCTTTGAGCAGTTTCTATCCGTTGCCGAATGTTCTGTATCGCTCGGGTGGTGTCGTCGATTAAGTCTGTCGTGAGCCCCATTGCCTTCTTTTCACCACCTTCGTACCAACAGATTGAAGATCTACATCTCCTCTCGTACAAAACTTCATAAGGTGCCATTCCGATAATAGCTTGGTAGCTATTGTTGTAAGCGAATTTCGCTAAACATAGATATCGGCACCAACTTCCTTTGAAATCCAGGGCACAAACTCTCAACATATCCTCCAGTACTTGATTCACTCATTCAGTTTGCCCGTCAGTCTGAGGGTGAAAAGCAGTACTGAACCACAGTTTAGTGCCCAGAGACTTCTGGACGCACTCCCAAAAACGTGAGATAAAGTGACCATCCCTATCAGAGGTGATAGTCTTGGAAACTCCATGGAGTCTAATTATTTCCCTAGCGTATAATTGAGCTAGTTGCTCAATCGAATAAGTCATCTTGACTGCTAGGAAGTGAGCAGACTTCGTCAGCCTGTCCACAATTACCCAAACCCCATCATACCCGTTTGTAGTCTTGGGAAGTCCTGAAATAAAATCCATCGATATATCTTCCCATTTCCATTCCAGAATCGAAAGTGGCTGCAGAACTCCTCCGGGTCGCTGGTGTTCTGCTTTCACTCGTTTGTAGGTCAGGCAAGTACTAACATGCTGAGCCACGTCTCTCTTCATACCGGACCACCAGAATTTCTCCTTCAGGTCTTGATACATTTTCGTGGATCCCGGGTGCATCGAATAAGGGTTAATTCTTTAATCCAAGGAACTCATAATATTGCCAATTTGACATACGTGATTATGTATATTTTACTCACGGCCATTTATACTTATATCCTTGATGATATAAGTGACATACATGATTGTCATAATTGAGCTAGTGCCATTAATAGCCCTATGATGTAATTATAGGCATATATCATAAATATATACTTATTATAATTATGGGTAAACCTAATAATAGTTGGGTTCCGAAATCTTAGTTCACAACCTAAGCTATGAATTACATTAGTTAATTCTGCCTTATACATTAGTTTGTTACTCTGTCTTCTAGCCATGCTTTCCTTCATAAAGGACAAGTATGGATAATATGAGTTATTGTTATTCCTACCCCCATATTAAATTCTAAATAAATAAATAAAATAAAATAAAATATCGTTCATATTTGCAATACTTTCCATCATCTATCATAAGTCATCATTCATACTTGCATATTTAAAGAACATAAGGTATCCTAAAAGTACTTACTATCATAAGATATGCATAGAGGTACTTACTTGGAAGCGGCAGGAAGAGGGCTTGATGTGTGTGTAGTGAGATGGTAACTGCTCTGATACCAACCTGTAACGCCCACTTTTTTTTTTCTTTTCCTAAGCGGCGTTACGTTAACATGCTTAGGGCATGTAGACATCATAAGGCAGCGGAATAACTTAACTTATACATGCCTTGTTACCATTCTTAACTTATTGACATGGGAACCTTAGCATATTAACTTTGAACTTAAGCATCCTATCATGTCTCACATAACATCATATCATAAGGTTCCATAAGTCATTATTCAAACACATAAGTAAACATATAGTTCCTGGGCCAAGTCACTACGTCACACATGCGTTCTTGCCCTCCTGCTGCTTCCTTCATTATCTCCTTGAATGATCTGCGGTATAAGGAAATAAGACTATAAGCACACAGGGTTAGTAAGACTCTTTCCTACTCACAAAACCATCCATCATTCATCATCTCATAATGAGCACATAAAACATTAACATACTTGGTGCTCTACGTAGAACATAACATCTTGCATCACTTATCGTATACATAGCATGGCATGAACATAAACATAGTAACATTCTAAGCATGGCATGATACATGGCATAAACATAAACATCATAGACATTCTAAGCATGGCATAATTCATTCATTCTCATGGCACAATTCATAAACATAGTGAACATTCTAAGCATGGCATAATTCATGGCATATCGTAAACATAGTGACCATTCTAAGCATGGCATAATTCATGGCATGAATCATAACACATAGTGAACATTCTAAGCATGGCATAATTCATGGCATATCGTAAACATAGTGAACATTCTAAGCATGGCATAATTCATGGCATAAATCATAAATATAGTGAACATTCTAAGCATGTCATAATTCATGGCATAAATCATAAACATAGTGAACATTCTAAGCAAGGCATAATTCATGGCATATCGTAAACATAGTGAACATTCTAAGCATGGCATAATTCATTCATTGTCATGCATACTTCTTAAGATGAAACGTAAGCATAAAATCTTATCAACATAGCATAATGCATAACATGAATGGATGCATGAGTGGAATGCATATACATAAGGATGCTTAACTTTTAAAACATACTTTTCATTGCTTAAACATAATCATCATAACATCATTTGGGGTCCCCGGCTTGTACCACATACATACATCATTGCGCGCATCCCTAGCAAGTCTGAGGTCGCGAGCCCCAACCTACTAGGGTAAGGACAGCATAGTCGGTAGTCCCCGAACCGAGGCGTTCTTAAGGTGCCCATCCCTGTTGCACAGCTCCGGTAGTGCCAGAACCGTGGACAGCTACGGTAGTCCAAAACTGGGGCGTTCTTAAGGTGCCCATCCCTTGGACCCATACTTCGGTCCGGTACAAGCCCATACATAAAGTAAAATACTTTTCATGCTTCATCATTCATATGGCATTCATGGCATCTTTAACATAGCATAACTTGTTACGGCTCGGCCCGTCTACCCGCCCATTTACCGGTCCTCACGACCGTCGTACCGTCGACCCTCGACCGTGCCGTCTTAGCATATTTATGCCTTAAAGACATAAGCATCATCTTTCATTCATCATCATTCATAGCATATTCATTCATTCATCATACTTAACATCATCATTATTCCATAAAGGCATGAACCTTAACTTCATTCTTCACTTTCATTTTTTTAGACATGGCATCATTTTCATTCTTAACATGGCATCATTTTCATTCTTAAACATGGCATCATTTTCATTCTTAAACATAAACATAACATACTTAACATGGCATCATTTTCATTCTTAAACATGGCATCATCCTCATTCTTAAACATAAACATAACATACTTAACATGACATCATTCATATCATGAACCTAACATATCATAGCATCATTTTTATCGTGATCATAACCCTATCATTCTTATCATGGCATCATTCATATCCTGAACATATACTTATCATACTTATCATGGAAACACATAAACATATACTTGAAGTTAAAGGCTCAACCCTAACCCTTGGGCCCTTGAGGTTGGCCGAAACATATGGGGTCTCTAGGGTAATCCAAAAATTCCCAGAATTTATACATAACCTCCACACATCATAAGGGAACATAAATTAATATTATCAAGATTTTTGGATTAATTATAGACCTTTAAATCATGGTGACCGAAACCCTTAAACTTAGGGTTCTTAGTTTTGTTTCTTTCATGTTGGCCGAAACCCTAGGGTGTCCTAGGGTACTCCAAAAATTCCCAAAAATTATACTTATCCTCTACACATCATAAGGGAACATTAAATAACATTATCATGATTTTTAGCATAATTATAGACCTGTAAATCATGGTGGCCGTAACCCTTAAACTTAGGGTTCTTAGTTTTGTTTCTTTCATGTTGGCCGAAACCCTAGGGTGTCCTAGGGTACTCCAAAAATTCCCAAAAATTATACTTAACCTCTACACATCATAAGGGAACATTAAATAACATTATCATGATTTTTATCATAATTATAGACCTGTAAATCATGGTGGCCGAAACCCTTAAACATGAGGGTTCTTAGTTTTGTTTCTTTCATGTTGGCCAAAACCCTAGGGTGTCCTAGGGTACTCCAAAAATTCCCAAAAATTATACTCAACCTCTACAAATTATAAGGGTACATTAAATAACTTTATCATGATTTTTAGCATAATTATAGACCTGTAAATCATCGTGGCCGAAACCCTTGAACTTAGGGTTCTTAGTTTTGTTTCTTTCATGTTGGCCGAAACCCTAGGGTGTCCTAGGGTACTCCAAAAATTCCCAAAAATTATACTTAACCTCTACACATCATAAGGGAACATTAAATAACATTATCATGATTTTTAGCATAATTATAGACCTGTAAACATGGTGGCCGAAACCCTTAAACTTGAGGGTCTCGGTTTTCTTTCCTTTCAACATCCAATTAGAAAACCAACCACTATATATCATACTAAAAATCATAAAAATCATAGGGAGCTATTATAACACAGGTGAGGGAGTCTTACCTTGGGTTTCTTGATTTTTCAAACCTTGAAAGAGAATCAAAAGAACTCCTTAGACCTTAAGTCGAACTTCTTAGACCTTAAGTCACCTCTAGCCCTTGTAACCTTGGGAACCCTTTAGATCTTGGAGATGAGACCCTCTTGTGAAGCTTTTCATAGGGAAATCTCCTCTTGAGATTTTCGGCTAGAATGAGGGAGGAAGAAAGAAACTCCCAAACCCCCTCTTTATAGCACATTAAGGAGGGTAAGTGAAGAGTCATGGTGTCTCTTCCTCTTCCCCTAAGCCTTAACCAAACTCTATTTCATTTCCTCATAGAAATCCCTTGCTAGGTGAGTTGGTTAGAGCATGCATGGTTATATAAGAGGTCCAAGTTCAAATCCTTGGTGCATGCATTAATTTTCCATTTTATTTTTATTTTATTTTTCCTAATATTCGAAAATCCCCTAAAAATTCCCCCATAATTATGTTAATATTTCTCATTAAAACCCCTTTATATTTCTATAACTTTTTACCTAAAATTCATCAATAATCATGGTACTAGAAAGCCCATATAAGGCCCATTAGTGTCTAACTTCTCAATTTAAATAGGAAACCATGTTAAAACTCACCCATAATCATACTAATATTCCTAATTAAAATCCATTTATATTTATATTAAATTCTACCTAAAGTCCACTAATAATCATGGTACTAGAAAAGCCCATATAAGGCCCATTAGTACTTAGTTTCTCAATTTAAATGAGAAAAATCATGGATTTCTAGGCTAAGGTTCGTACTAATATTTCTAGGTCCCTCGGAAAATTATCTATACATGCTTAATATTTTAAGAAAATATTAAGAGAATTTTCTGGGTCGTTACATCAACGGTTGACTTCAGAAACTATTTTGAAACCCTTCAGCAGCTTTAATGAATCGTGCCCCATTCCCTTCACCATCTTATACCCACTTGGTTCAGGACATGGTCTATATGTGTCAGTCCCCACTAGGCTGACTACGTCACACCTAGCCCATGTAACGTTTTCTCGTCCTACGGATTCTAATTACTCTCATGTATTTAAGAGATTCATACTCTGAATATGTCATGCTCTGGCCAGAGGCTTCGAGTAACAATCCGATGATAGGCCTCGTGTATACATCTCCTCGCAAGGAGTGGTGAATCCTTTGTAGGCTGCTCAAACATCTTCGGACACTTCGGCTTATACCCAATCATCCTGGGTCCACACCTCCTTGGAGATGCTTTCTTAAGATGTCAAAGTATAAGTCTCCATGACCAAGATGACTTGAACACCGCAAGTCAAAGGAACATCGCACTTAAGCTGCAGTAAGAACTTCATTGACATATCTATATATAGACTACCATATAAAGTTTTACAGCCAGTCACTCAATGAACTAGTTCCCTTAACTAGCATTCATATTTATCTCCGGACATCCCAATGTCACTAGCCAGTGAGAATCAGCTGATTAGAGAATAACCCATGCTAGTCTCAACAGAATTGATAGTGTCCATATTTATCAATTCATCGACTAGGGACAATTTCAATACTTCACAATTGCACATGTAGAGATAATCACTAGTTGTGAATTCATCACAAATTCTCTCATGCTGTGAATTGTATTGCAGACATTCAGTAAATGAGTTTAAGATCTCAATCAAATATATAAACATGTATACTCAAATAGTCAATATTCATTTATTAAAATAAATGATTACAATCATAAGACGATTGCCTTAGGACACTTTTCTCATATCACTAACAAGTCGAAAGAAAAAAATAGAACCCTACAGGAAGCCGCTAGGGCTATGCTCAATGAATTCAACTTAGCTAACCAATATTGGGCAGAAGCAATTAGTACGACTTGCTACATCCACAATAGGGTCCTGATTAACAAGCGACACAACAAAACACCCTATGAATTATACTACCATAGACTTCCAAACCTACACTACCTAAGGGTCTTTGGGTGCAAAGTCCATATCTTAAACACTAAGGACTATCTAGGTAAATTCCAATCTAAGTCAACCCTAGGCATCTTCTTAAGATACTCAACAACAAGTAGAGCCTATAGGGTTTACAACAAACAAACTAAGAAAATTGAAGAAACAACCAATCTAATATTTGATGAAGAAATTAAGTCAAAATCTAATAATTCAGATATAACTTCATCAAATACTGATCAAGAAGATAATGAACAAGCTGTTGAATCTTTAATTGAACCCATAAACGAACTAACTATTGAGTCAATTGAACCAACTATTGAACCAATAATTGAACCAACTCAAATAGTTGAATCAAATAGTGAACCAAACCGACCAGCTGGACCTGAGGCTGAACCAGTTTCTAGAAAAAACCAAGAACCCAGACTTAGTCACCCTACTGATCAAATTGTGGGTGATCCAACTTTAGGAGTCAGAACTAGGTCTTCCTATAGAAACCTTAGTCAGATAGCAATGATTTCAAAAATAGAACCTAAGACTATAGAGGAAGCCCTACCTGATCCTGATTGGATCATAGCTATGCAAGAAGAATTAGCCCAATTTGAAAGGAACCAAGTCTGGGAACTAGTACCTAAACCTGAGGGCAAATCCGTCATTGGCACTAAGTGGGTTTTTAGGAATAAGTTAAATCATCAAGGAGAGATAGTCAGAAATAAAGTTTGCTTAGTAGCGAAAGGATTCAGTCAAGTAGAAGGGTTAGATTATGACGAAACCTATGCTCCGGTAGCCAGACTTGAGTCCATTAGGATGTTATTAGCCTTTGCATCTCATAAAGGATTTAAACTGTACCAATTGGATGTAAAGTCAGTCTTTCTAAATGGATTCATTAAGGAAGAAGTTTATGTAGGACAACCCCCTGGTTTTGAGGACTTAGAAAGACCTGACCATGTTTACAAACTCACTAAAGCACTTTATGGACTAAAACAAGCACCTAGGGCCCGGTATGAACGCTTATCAACTTATCTAATTTCTAAAGAATTTAAACAAGGACAAATTGACTCAATCCTATTTATTAAAACCTTAGGAAAAGAAATCTTTATTGCCCAAATCTACGTCGATGACATAATCTTTGGGTCCACCAACTCTGGTTTTTTAAAAGAATTCATGAAAATAATGGAAAATGAGTTTGAAATGAGCTTAGTTGGTTAGCTCAACTTTTTCCTAGGGTTACAAATTAAATAAACTAGGGATGGAAACTATGTCCATCAATCTAAATATGCTAAAGAATTAATAAAGAAATTTAAAATGGATAACTCTAAACGCATAAGTACCCCCATGGCCACAAATGTAAAAATAGATAGTGACCCTGATGGTAAACCAGTAGACCTTAAACTCTATAGAAGTATGATTGGGAGTCTACTGTACCTCACAGCCAGCAGACCTGATATTCTTTTTGCTGTAGGAATGTGTACTAGATACCAAACCTGTGCTAAGGAAATGCACTTAGCAGCCCTAAAAAGAATACTAAGATATGTTAAGGGCACTCTAAATGTAGGGATTTGGTATCCTAGGACCTCAACCATTGACCTGTCAGGATACTCGGATTCTGACTATGCTAGTTGTAAATTAGATAGAAAAAGCACAAGTGGAAGCTGCCAACTGTTAGGAAATAGTCTAGTAAGTTGGTGCAGTAGAAAACTGTTGGATCGAGAAAAACGATAGAGGGGGGGTGAATATCGTAAATCGTTCGGATTAGAGTTAGAGAAATTACGCAGCGGAAGAATTAAACACAAAACGCGAACACAAGATCTTTTACTTGGTTCGGAGTCGCGGTCGGCTCCTACTCTAAGGCCCATGGTCATTGACTATTTACTGCGGGCAATTCTATATGTGTGCAAAATAGTTTACAGACAGATATGATAATTGTAGTACAGTAAACAAAACAAATAGCTCTTCATTACCGACATCCGGTGTAGATTGTATTTTCGGAGCAGAGGGACGTCGTCGGCGCTTGTATCACGAGTCGGGAGGTTTCCGGAGCAGAGCGCGGGAGTAGAAGAGCGTGAGTGTGTTGGAAGAATTGATTGTTGAGAAGCCTTGGCGTTGGGTGCTATTTATAGCACTTCGGGCGCCCTGGAGGTCGGGGGCGCCCCCCCACGTGTCAGCCGATCCGAGATTCTCTCGGTCAGCCCTTATCCCTCTCGAATAGGGCTAAGTTGACTCTGGGGGCGCCCTGGTTGACCCGATCTGCTGGTTTCTGGCTGGATAAGTCTTATCCTCTTCGTTGGCTTGAGTGCGGGGCGCCCTGGGCACTGGGGGCGCCGGGGAGCACGGGGGTGCCGGGGCGCCCCGGCCAGTAAGCTCCCGAAGCACTTCTTTACTTAACTTGTTTTGTACTGGCTTTGGGGGCGCCCGGGACACTGGGGGCGCCCTGCTCAGCTACTTGCCTCTCTCCTTTGGGCATTCTGAGCTGCAGACACACGTTCCTTCGGTTCTGCATCCAGGGTTAGTCCAAAACAATATAAAACAATAAGATATTAGGTTTATACAGCCTTAGCTGTCTTGGTTCTGACTTTGGGTCTCCAAAATGGAGCCCTAGGTCAAATCGACGCCTACTGTTCCCTCGACGGGGAAAGCGTACTCACCTACTCCTCTCAGGAGAATTTACCTGATGCAATAGGCTCCTCCGGTTGGACTTTTGCCCAGCAGTCCTTCGCCAGGTGCCTAGCTGTCCTTCGCAAGGTCTTCAGTTCCAGGCAGTCCTTCGCCTGGTGCCCAGCAGTCCTTCGCTAGGTCTTCAGTTCCAGGCAGTCCTTCGCCAGGTCTTCAGTTCCTGGCAGTCCTTCGCCTGGTGCCCAGCAGTCCTTCGCCAGGTCATTAACTCCTAGCAGCCCTTCGCTAGGTGCCCAGCAGCCCTTCGCTGGGTCTTAGGGTTCTAATGCCTAGCAGTCCTTCGCTAGGTGCCTAGCAGTCCTTCGCTAGGTGCCTAGCAGTCCTTCGCTAGGTCTTCGATTCCAGGCAGTCCTTCGCCTGGTGCCTAGCAGTCCTTCGATAGGGCTTTTGTATCCTGGCATTCCTTCTCCAGGTGCCTAGAAGCCCTTCGCTAGGACTTTGTTTCCTTGCAGTCCTTCGCCAGGTGCCTAGCAGCCCTTCGCTAGGACTTTGTTTCCTGGCAGTCCCTCGCCAGGTGCCTAGCAGCCCTTCGCTAGGACTTTTCCTGCACACTTTGTTGTGACCGGGTGTATGTTGACAAGGATACGGGTTCGTAATATTTTAAAATTTTACGTGCAGCGGAAGAAATAGCATAAAATAATTTCACAAATTATTTTAACCACGTATCTAGCATGCGACCTTATGATGTGTGGACGTAATCATAAATTAAAACATTGCGGAAGAGTAAACTAATTTACTTTGTACCTCGCGTAACTCGAAGAAAAGGGACGAGATCCAACCGTAGCGTCCCTTGGAAGCTTCGCCTCTATTCGCGTCCACGCCGAGTTCTCTTCGGGATGACTTCGCAAAGTCACGAGTTTTGTGCCGACGAGAACTACTAGATTCTCTAAAGGCACAACTAGAATAATAAGAGAAAAGAATGGAAACTAACCGACAAGAAACGGAATCTAAATTCCGGGAAGAGAGGAGATGCGATCCGCGTCTTCTTCTTCTTGTCTTGGCTTCTTCTTCTCCTTGATGGCTCACGGCAACCAACCCTAAGGAAAGAAGCGCGCCGGCCCTAGGTGGATGAAGGGGTGCCGGCCCTAACCTTCAAGTAGGGCGCCGGCCCTAGGATGCCCTAAGGGGCGCCGGCCCTAAGGGGAAAGAGAGAAGAGAGAATAAGAGAGAGAGGGAGAGAAATAAATCTCTTGATAGCTCTATATCGATTGGAATTCAAGGCTAGCCTTTGGTTCCTTTATATAGTAATCTCTCCCTTGCTAAGTCTCCTCTTTAACGGAATTAACGGAATTAATTTTCATAAGAAATTTATCTTATAAATTTTCTTATGAATAATTCCGTTATGCCTAGTTTTATTATAACTAACTTTATAATAAAACAAATAATTTTCTCCTTTAATTATGGAATAAATTTTATAAGAAATTTATAAACTTTCTTATTATGAAAAAATCAATTCTTAATTGATTTTATAAAATTAAAATAAACCATTCCATGGATCATTTTAATTTCCATAAAAAGAATAAATTTCTATAAATTTATTTATATAAATTTCTTTATACAAATTTATTTATCCATAATTTATAAAACAAATCGCGCTAGATTTATTTTATTAATTAAACCAAATAAATTGGTTTCTTCCCCTTATTGTGGCCGGCCAAACCAAAGGGGGTTAACACCCTCTTTGGCCGGCCAAACCGAGCCGAACCGATCGCGAATTAAACTCATTTAATTCGCCCAATAAGCCTTCAAAAGACTTAGCCATTTTAAGTTTCCGTTACGCCTCTGATTAACTCAGATTCGACTTATTTCTCTTGGTTGGAAAATCCAATTTTCAACTCGTTTTAAATCCCTCGAATTACTCGTAGTGCGTGTGACTAAATAGGCTTTCGATTTATGTTGGCCGTCTATAATCAACCAATTATAGAACGGTCATGAGTGGCACCTAGTAGTACATCATGACCCCCAATTAATCGAAAGATCAACGGTTGACCTTAGAAGTAATTCTGAAACCCTTTAGCAGCTCTAATGAATCGTGCCCCATTTCCTTCACCATCTTATACCCACTTAGTTCAGGACACGGTCTATTTGTGTCAGTCCCCACTAGGCTGACTACGTCACACCTAGCCCAAGTAGTGTCTTTCTCGTCCTTTGGATTTCTAATTACTATCATGTATTTAAGAGACTCGCACTCTAAACATGATATGCTCTGGCCAGAGGCTTTGAGTAACAATCCGACGATAGGCCTGGGTATACATCTCCTCGCAAGGAGTGGTGAATCCTTTGTAGGCTGTTCAAACATCTTCGTGCACTTCGGCTTATACCCAATCATCCTGGGTCCACATCTCCTAGGAGATGCTTGCTTAAGATGTTAAAGTATAAGTCTCCATGATCAAGATGACTTGAACACCGCAAGTCAAAGGAAGATCGCACTTAAGCCGCAGTAAGAACTTCATTGACATATCTATATAGATTACCATATGAAGTTTTACAGCTAGTCACTCCAATGAACTAGTTCCCTTAACTAGCATCCATGTTTATCTCTGGACATCCCAATGTCACCAGCCAGTGAGAATCAGCTGATTAGAGAATAACCCATGCTAGTCTCAACAGAATTGATAATGTCCGTTTTTATCAATTCATCGACTAGGGATATTTTCAATATTTCACAATTGCACATTTAGAGATAATCACTAGTTGTGATCCCATTACAAATTCTCTTATGCTGTGAATTGTATTGCGGACATTCAGTAGATGAGTTTAAGATCCCAATCAAATACACAAACATGTATACTAAAATAGTGAATTATCATTTATTAAAATGAATATTTACAATCATAAGGCGATTGCCTTAGGACACTTCTCTCATATCACTAACACACTTGAGTAACATTGTTAGAACACCAATAATACTTAACTTTGAACCCTTTGCCAATATCAAAACAAGGTTCGATATGGTGCTTCCTGCACCAACAATCTCCTCCTTTTTGATTTATGGCAACACAATTCAAAGTTAAGTAAAAATTACAACAGTTAAGCAAGAAGGTTAAGACGAATAGCAATTCTGAATAGTATAAAGTCTAAAACCAATGTAATTTTGAAAAAATTTCTCATACTCATACTCCCCCTGAATAATTTTTTATAAAACAATAATTAACTTAACAATTAACTTTGACCTTTCCTTCCCTTGAAAAATTTCTCATACTCATACTACCCTGAATAATTGTTTTATAAAATGATAATTAACTTAACTCTTAACTTTGACCTTTCCTCCTTGGCCATATATCAATAAAGAATTGAAAAATATATTTTGAAAGAGATTTTAAGAGAGAAAATTTGTGTATCAGAGCCTATGAGTTTTGAAAACATAAAAATACTTAGCATAATTCTTGAAAGCATAGCAAAAAGCTTTAAATTGCACCAACAAAACTCCACTTACGAAAAATATTTTGTATGTGTAGGTAAGTCTTTTAGAAACTTCACGCACTTAGAACACTATTGCCTTGACAAGTATTAGTACTTTTGAAAACATTATACTTTTTTGACAATATAAGTACTTTTGAAGATTATGCATTTTTGAAACATATAAGTACTTTTGAACATAATATGCAATTTTTTTAAAAAAATTAATTTTATTTTGAAAACATAATACTTGACTTGGTTTCTTTTCCAGTCTGACACAATCCTAGGAAACCTTGTTAACTACAAGGACATTTTCCTAAGTGTCCTAGAAATTTTTCAATCCAAGTAAATATTATAAAAGTAACTTCATAAGTCACAAGAATTTTGAAAAATAAAATAATAGTATTTTGGAACAAAAATTATTTAAGTTTTCAAAAGGATTTTAAACTTGCAGTGCATGAAAACATTATATTTTGAAAAATAGAAGTACTTTTGAAAGATATTATGCAATTTTTGAAAAATATGCAAGTACTTTTGAAAAAAACAGATTGAGCCTTTTTGGAAAGTCTAAGTACTATTTTTGAAAACTATTAGACTTTGAAAAATATAAATAATTTTTGAAAAGTATTATGCATTTTGAAAAAAATAATTGTTTGAAAGACATATGATAGCATAGTTTTCGAAAAACATGAGTGATAGTTTGAAAACATAGTATTTTTAAACTTCTTCTTTTAATTTGAACTCCCCCTAAACCTGACACAGTCCTAGGAGGCTTGTTGACCACAAGTTAATCCTCCTCTTAGTCTTAAGGGTTTGATTCAAATAAAAAGAGAAGAAAACTAAGTTTAAAAAAGTATTTTGTTTTAATGATTTGAAACATAATTTCATTCTCCTATTTGAGGAAATGAATATAGAAAACTGAAAAGGGGAAATGATTTAAAAAAATAGAAGTTTTTTTTTAAGTCCCAAAAAAATATAAATATCTAAGCCCGGATCGCAGACACAAAAAATATCCTAAGTAATCCCAAGGTGACTTTTTGCCATACAAGAATAAACTGAATGTCTGAAGGAAATGTTTGTATAATGGTAAAGGAAAGAAATAAATGTTATGAAATAAATTTCAGGTTAGTGAACAAAAGAGACTTGATTTTAATTACAATGATTTGAAACATTAACTCTTAGTAAAAAAGTTAAATTTGATTTTTGAGAAAATTAAAATTTAGAGGGTTAAGTTTGTTTAGTTGAATTTAAATTTTAATTTTGAAAGTTGTTCGGTTGAATTAAATTTGAATTTTAAAGATTGTTGAATTAAATTTGAATTTTAAAAGTCAGTTGAGTTAAATTTGAAAAAAGTCAGATGAATTAAATTTGAATTTTAAAAGTCAGATGTATTAAATTTGAATTTTAAAAGTCAGATGAATTAAATTTAATTTATTAAGATTTAATTTAATTGATTTAATTAAGATGAATTTAATTGATTTAATTAAGATGAATTTAATTGATTTAATTATGATTTGATTTTGATTTAATTGAATTAATTTTAGTTTGATTAATTTCAATTAGTTGGTTGGGTTGGACTCAACTTTTAGGTCCTAAGCATCTCACCCATTTCTAAGTTACAAAATAGGATATCCTTAACTGTTTTGTGAGATGCATATTTTAATAGAAAGATTTATTTTGAAAAGGTCATGATTAATTTTGAAAAGTTAAATTAATTTTTAAACCCAATTTAAATTTATTTTGAAAAGAGATATTTGAATCTAAAATTAACTGAAAATTTGTGTTAGATTCGAATTTAACAAAGAGTAAATTGAATTTGAATTTCAAAAATTGACTTCCAGGTCTTGGCGAGGCACAAGGCCTTCTTTGGCCGTAGCCTTATTGGATCATCAACCCTTTCCTAGACAAAGCATTTTAGTGAAATTTCATCTTCAAAATTACTTTTTGGTAAATTCTGGTCTAACTAGTTTGGGTCTTGGATCGGTAGCTTCGGCTAGTTTCACCAGTCTAAAGAGACCAAGTAGTGTATACTTGACCTTATTAGAAAAGGCTTCCCTAACGTACTATCATCTCACCTCCACCCAATACTATGTTGTTCAAATTTTAGTTAAGTTGGTTCAGTCCTTAAACTAACTAATCCTAATTCAAAGCATAATAAAATAAACAAGCAAGAAAAGCAATCAACTAAGTCACGTCATAATTGTAAAATATTCTGGGTTTTTAGAATTAGCAAGATTGTGAATTAGACTTTCTAGCATTTTGACCTTATGTTTCAATATTTCATCTTCTTGTTCCAATTTACTAATGTTTGCTTTAACTAATTTATAAGGTTCAATCATATTATTCAAGGTAAATAATGGATTTTCAAATACTGTAAATTTACCTTTAGATTTCTTTTTGGAGGTCTCCCCCTTGATTTTAGTCATCTTTCTTTTGCTTGATTGTTTCTTCAGTATTTTGTAGTGGTCACGAGTCAACCGGACCAGTTTGGGTAGATCTCCTCCATTGTCTTCTGATTCCGAGTCTGAGTCGGACTCGGGTACCGGTTGAAGCTTCTTCTTTGGAGTTTTCCCTGCACTTGAAATTATACCTTCCTCGACCATTATAGTATCAGTCTGATTATATAATTGTAATTCTGGAATAAATTCAAAATTGGTTACCATTTTTGTCTCAGTCAATTCATCTTCTGACTCTGGTTTGGATTCGGGTTCTGACTCTAACTCGACTGTTTGGGCTTGGACCGAGAGTGCAAGACAGCTTACTTGATCTTCTTCTTCTTCGTTCGATTCCTCTGATGATTCGAACAACAAACCTTCTGAGTCCTCGATGTTGTAAGTCTCCTCATGTAGGTTAATCAGTTTTTCCCACATCTCTTTAGCATATTCGAATGGTCCAATCTGCTTGAATACTTCTTTTGTTAGGCCGCATTGTAGGATTGCAATCGCCTTTGCATCTGTCTCGATCATGTTGAGTGTTGGTTCATCCAATTTGTCCCAGGCAAGTGCTATCCCATCTTCTGTGGGGAATCTAAACCCTATTTGGATTATCATCCATAGATCTAGATGGGCCTTTAGGTGGGATTCCATTAGACCCTTCCAGGTTTTGAAGTTCTCGCCAGAGAAGAATGGTGGACGGGCACTGTTCCATTCTTGGTTGGCCATTTGTTTTAAACCTTGTACACAAGAGAAATACAAAAATGTACCAAGACTTGATCTTGGATTAGTAGTGCGGGAGAAGGAAGAAAAATAACCCAAGATAAATATTGCATGAATTTCGAGACAAGATATTAAAATAATAATAAAAATATTTATGACAAATTTTTGAAAATATTAGCTTTATCAATTATGATTAATGATGAAACAGTAAGAATTCAATGTTTGGGAAAAAATTTGCTTGATTTAAGGTATCACGAATTTCGAAAAAAAAATATTAAAATAAAAAAAATTTATGTCAAATTTTCAAAAATTGATCGTTTTATTAATTCTGACTTATGGTGAAAAAATGAAAATTCAAAATTGAAAAAGGCGTAAGAATATTTTAAATACACCTACAGATATTATTTATTTGAAATAAAAATTGAAAAATCCGAAAAAAATCTCAAACTGGTGGTTGCACCAAGTTTGAGCTACCCCGCTCTAATACCACTTGTTGGATCGAGAGAAACGATAGAGGGGGTGTGAATATCGTAAATCATTCGGATTAGAGATAAAGAAATTACGCAGCCGAAGAATTAAACACAAAACGCGAACACAAGATCTTTTACTTGGTTCGGAGTCGCTGTCGGCTCCTATTACAAGGCCCACGGTCGTTGATCGTTTACTGTGGGCAATTCTATATGTGCGCAAAACAGTTTACAGACAGATATGATAATTGTAGTACAGTAAACAAAACAAACAGCTCTTCGTTACCGACGTCCGGTGTAGATTGTATTTTCGGAGCAGAGGGACGTCGTCGGCGCTTGTATCTCGAGTTGGGAGGTTTCCGGAGCAGAGCGCGGGAGTATAAGAGCGTGAGTGCATTGGAAGAATTGATTGTTGAGAAGCCTTGGCATTGGGTGCTATTTATAGCACTTCGGGGCGCCCTGGACGTCGGGGGCGCCCCCCCACGTGTCAGCCGATCTAAGATTCTCTCGGTCATCCCTTATCCCTCTCGAATAGGGCTGAGGTTGACTCTGGGGGCGCCCTGGTTGACCTGATCTGCTGGTTTCTCGGCTGGATAAGTCTTATCCTCTTCGTTGGCTTGAGTGCGGGGCGCCTTGGGCACTGGGGGCGCCCGGGAGCACAGGGGCGCTCGGGAGCACGAGGGCGCCCCGCCCAGTAAGCTCCCGAAGCACTTCTTTGCTTAACTTGTTTTGTACTGGCCTTGGGGGCGCCCGGGACACTGGGGGCACCCTGCTCAGCTACTTGCCTCTCTCCTTTGGGCATTCTGAGCTGCAGACACACATTCCTTCGGTTCTGTATCCAGGGTTAGTCCAAAACAATATAAAACAATAAGGTATTAGGTTTATACAGCCTTAGCTGTCTTGGTTCTGACTTTGGGTCTCCAAAATGGAGCCCTAGGTCGAACCGACGCCTACTGTTCCCTCGATGGGGAACGCGTCTTCACCTACTCCTCTCAGGAGAATTTACCTAATGCCAACCGGCTCCTCCGGTTGGACTTTTGCCTAGCAGTCCTTCGTCAGGTGCCTAGCTGTCCTTCGCCAGGTCTTCAGTTCCAGGCAGTCCTTCGCCTGGTGCCCAGCAGTCCTTCGCCAGGTCTTCAGTTACAGGCAGTCCTTCGCCTGGTGCCCAGCAGCCCTTCGCCAGGTCTTCAGTTCCTGGCTGTCCTTTGCCTGGTGCCCGGCAGTCCTTTGCCAGGTCTTTAACTCCTAGCAGCCCTTCGCTAGGTGCCCAGCAGCCCTTCGCTGGGTCTTAGGGTTCTGATGCCTAGCAGTCCTTCGCTAGGTGCCTAGCAGTCCTTCGCTAGGTCTTCGATTCCAGGCAATCCTTCGCCTGGTGCCTAGCAGTCCTTCGCTAGGGCTTTTGTATCCTGGCATTCCTTCGCCAGGTGCCTAGCAACCCTTCGCTAGGACTTTGTTTCCTGGCAGTCCTTCACCAGGTGCCTAGCAGCCCTTCGCTAGGACTTTGTTTCCTGGCAGTCCCTCGCCAGGTGCCTAGCAGCCCTTCGCTAGGACTTTTCCTGTACACTTGAGTAACATTGTTAGTACACCAATAATACTTAACTTTGAACCCTTTGCCAATATCAAAACAAGGTTCGATATGGTGCTTCCTGCACCAACAAAAACAACACTGTGTAGCTCTATCCACGACTGAAGCTGAGTATGTTGCCTTAGGAGAGTGTGTAGCACAACTCTTATGGATGATGCACACTCTTAAGGACTTCCAGCTTAACTACACCCAAACTCAGGTCTTCATTGACAATATAAGCTCAATTAATCTAACTAAAAACCCAATCCAACATTCCCGAACTAAACACATAGAAGTTATACACCACTTTGTATGAGATCATGTAGCCAGGGGTGAAATAGTCCTTAAGCATGTAGACTCTAAATCTAACTTAGCTGACATATTCACTAAACCCCTACCTGAGTCTGAGTTCAGCTCACTAAAAAGGCAGTTAGGATTATGCTTGGAAGAATAGGTTTATGTTAGTGAGAGCCCTAGAGCCAATCATATGATGATTACTTTTTGGACTCATTGTATCATATTCTTGTATATATATTTCTTATATATAAAGGCATTTCTTATGGTTATTGTACTTATGTGTATTGGTGCCAAATAACTTAGTATAATAACGTCCTTGAGTAGAAGGTTCTTATCTATATCAATCGATTAGTTGAATCGATAGTGAGATGATATAGAGAACACTACTCTTAATTATTCCTAGTCAAGTATTAACATTCAAGGACAATGTTAATGCATAGAGACTAGCATGTAGGTCAACATGATGACTTGATCTCACAAGTCATGGATATGAGATATCAAGTTGACACATGGGTATACATTAGAGAATGTATATTGAATGGCCCGCCATGAGAAAGTATCATGGATCGTTATATGAGTGTCATATACTTTCTCATGTGACTATTAGTATGACTATTAGTCCTTAGACCTGAAGTCACCATAGTTCCCTACATAAGGAGTTATGTACTTTGGTTTCGTCAAACGTCACCCGTAACTGGGTGGACTATAAAGGCGATTACTGGGTATGTAACAAATTATGCGGAGGGATGTGAGTGATGTAGATGGGATCTATCCCTCCTATATGACGGGAGAGATATCATAGTCTTGATAGAGTGAGATCACTAAGTGCATGGCCATGCCCAAATAAGGCAATATGAGATATTGAGCTTATTTGATTATAGTGAGTCTACTTGGAGTTCAAGACACATAGATTGATTGGAGGATGACACGGTCTATGCCTCATGAAAGATCAATCTAGATATCAAGGATAGAAGGACATTGTCACATATTGTGATGGTCACAATTATTAGTCACATTGGTGATGTTGGATCTCAACATTCTTGTAACTTGGGTAGCAATGATGTGTTGCTAGATACCGCTCATTGCTTATGTTTCTAAGAGGTTAGAAGCATTGCCAACGTTACAAGAACCTATAGGGTCACACGCAAAGAACAAATAGATGGAGAAAAATTGAAGTCAAGTTTGACTTGGCTAAATATGGAAAGTCCATAAAAGGCAAGTTTGACTTGACCCAAATCCAAATCAAGTTTGACTTGACTTGGTTCCACTTCAAGTTAGACTTGACATGGGAGAAGAAATGGAGTCAAGTTTGACTTGGCTAAATATGGAAAGTCCATAAAAGGCAAGTTTGACTTGACCCAAATCCAAATCAAGTTTGACTTGACTTGGTTCCACTTCAAGTTAGACTTGACATGGGAGAAGAAATAGAGTCAAGTTTGACTTGACTAAATATGGAAAGTCCATAAAAGGCAAGTTTGACTTGACCCAAATCCAAATCAAGTTTGACTTGACTTGGTTCCACTTCAAGTTAGACTTGACATGGGAGAAGAAATGGAGTCAAGTTTGACTTGACTAAATATGGAAATTCCATAAAAGGTAAGTTTGACTTGACCAAAAGGCCACCTCACCTTGACTTGACCAAGTGATGACTTGGCTTGGTTTCCCCCCATTTGAATTTGAATTCAAATTGAAAGGGGGTTAAGGAAGGCCACCTAATGGCCATTAGTGGCCATTATGGCCGGCCACTTAATGGCCATTAAGTGGTCGGCCACTATGGAAGAACAAAAGTTGGTTTTGTTTCATTTTTCCTCTAAGGGTGTCTTCTCTTCTTCCTCTCCAATTGTTGGAGTTCTTCTTCCTCTTCTCCTCTTGGCCGAATCCTACAAGGTGCTAGCACACCTAAAGGATTTCATCCATCTACTTTTGTTCGCGTGGATACTTCTAGAGGGACGGCACTTGACGTCCTAGAGATTCGACATCCAAAAGGAGCGAACGGGATTAAACGGGGCACGCATCAAAGGTAAAATGTTTATCCCTCTTTAGATCTAGGAGTAGATCGGGTTTTGAAGCATGTAAACGAGCACTCGTAATTTTTGAAATGGCTTTCTTCGCTCGGATCCTTGCTATTGGGGCTTTCGGGGTTTCCGCGACGTGAAAAAACGATTTTCGTGGCCCGAAAAACCCTACAGTTTACTCTATTTTTCGATTTTTAAACTGCTTTACTTGCTTTTATAATCAATTCTAAAATAATTTTAAAACTACTTTATTTAATTTCAAAATCAGCTTTTACTTAGTTTGAAAAATCTTTTTATCACTTTTAATTTTTCGACTTAGTTTTCTTTTCAAAACTACCCCCTTCAAAACTAGGGCTTTTTCACAAAATGGACTTAGCCTAGGCCCTAACCCTAGAACTACATGCAGCTATAGATCTAGAAGCTAGCATCTCACAAGCACCTTAGGGTACTTTTGATTGATAACTTAGAATGGGTTGAGATGCTTAGGTCCTTGCCTTAATTCAAGATGCTTTAAGTCAGTGCATCTGCAGTAATTGGGGAACTAAATACAACTTAAACAGTAATCAAGTTAAGTGTCAAGCTTAGAAAATCTAACTTGAACAGAACACTTAACTTGACTAACCCTAGCGAAAACTATTGTTTATAACAGTTAGTAAGTAGCTAATTGGGTTAGACAGGATCCTAAAAAGATAATTAAAATTGGTTTGGTTCAGTGTATATCTTGAATTGGTTCAGTACAACACATTATTCTTTTGTCATATCCTTATGCAATTTATTTTTGCTATATTGCTTTATTTTTGATATATGGCAAAGGGGGAGAGACAGGAAAGGAGAGAAGCTTTAAAATTTTTTCAAACATTAAATTTTTTTTCAAAATTCAAAATTTTCAAAACTTTATCCTTTCTTCAAAAAGTACTTATTGTTTAAACTGTTCAAAAATTACTTAAGCTAAGTTTTTTCAAAACTGCTTTCTTCAAAATACATAAGCTAAGTTTTTCAAACTACTTTCAAAGTACTTAAATCTATGTTTTTCCAAAACTGTTTCAAAAGTACTTGATCTACTATTTCAAAGTACTTAAACCTAGTTTTTTACTTAAATCTATGTTTTTCCAAAACTGTTTCAAAAGTACTTGATCTAAATTGTTTTCAAAATCTTTGTTAAGTACTTAACCCAAGCAGTTTTTTAAGTACTTAAACTTAAGTTATGTTCAAAATATCTCTAAGTACTTATGTCTAAACTTCTCTAATAGAAAAGTTTCTTCAGGAGATATTTGAGAAATTTTCTAAAAAATTTCCAAAGTGCCCAACTAAAATCTTTTTGGAAAATATTTTTCTAAAAACTTCTTTTGAAAAATCTTCTAAGTTTTGCAAAATTAATTCCATTATTTTGACTTAGAAATTTTTCAAACCCCACAAAACTTTGAAAAATCTAGGGGGAGATTCCTTCCAGGGGGAGGGAACTAAACTGTTATATCAACTGTCTTGATTAACTTAACTTTTTGAATGGGGTTGCCATAAATCAAAAAGGGGGAGATTGTTGGTGCAGACAGCACCCAAGTCGAACCTGGGTTTTGATAATGGCAAAGGATTCAAAAGTTAAGATGTTATGTTTATCTAACATGCTACTTGAGTGTGCAGATTGAAGTCCTAGCGAAGGACTGCTAGACACCTAGCGAAGGACTGCTAGGCATCGGAACCTAAGACCCAACGAAGGGCTGCTGGGCACCTAGCGAAGGACTGCTAGGAGGCGAAGACCTAGCAAAGGACTGCTAGGCACCAGGCGAAGGACTGCTTGGTCACGAAGACCTAGCAAAGGACTGCTAGGCACCAGGCGAAGGACTGCTAGGCACCAGGCGAAGGACTGCTTGGTACTGAAGACCTGGCGAAGGACAGCTGGGCACCTGGTGAAGGATTGCTGGGCAAAAGTCCAACCGGAGGAGCCCGTTGGCGACAGGTAAATTCTCCTGAGAGGAGTAGGTGAGGACGCGTTCCCCGTCGAGGGAACAGTAGGTGTCGGTTCGACCTAGGGTTCCATTTTGGAGACCCAAAGTCAGAACCAAGATAGCTAAGGCGGTATAAACCTAATATTTTATTGCTTTGTGTTGTTTTGGACTAACCTTGTGTTAGTGATATGAGAGAAGTGTCCTAAGGCAATCGCCTTATGATGTAAACATTTATATTAATAAATGATAATTCACTATTTGAGTATACATGTTTTGTGTATTTGATTGGGATCTTAAACTCATCTACTGAATGTCCGCAATACAACTCACAGCATAAGAGAATTTGTGATGGGATCACAACTAGTGATTATCTCTAAATGTGCAATTGTGAAGTATTGAAATTATCCCTAGTCGATGAATTGATAAAAACGGACACTATCAATTCTGTTGAGACTAGCATGGGTTATTCTCTAATCAGCTGATTCTCACTGGCTGGTGACATTGGGATGTCCGGAGATAAACATGGATGCTAGTTAAGGGAACTAGTTCATTGGAGTGACTAGCTGTAAGACTTCATATGGTTATATATAAAGATATGTCAATGAAGTTCTTACTGCAGCTTAAGTGCGATGTTCCTTTGACTTGCGGTGTTCAAGTCATCTTGGTCATGGAGACTTATACTTTAACATCTTAAGCAAGCATCTCCAAGGAGGTGTGGACCCAGGATGGTTGGGTATAAGCCAAAGTGCCCGAAGATGTTTGAACAGCCTACAAAGGATTCACCACTCCTTGCGAGGAGATGTATACCCAGGCCTATCGTCGGATTGTTACTCAGAAACCTCTGGCCAGAGTATATCATGTTTAGAGTGAGAGTCTCTAAAATACATGAGAGTAATTAGAAATCCAAAGGACGAGAAAGACACTACTTGGGCTAGGTGTGACGTAGTCAGCCTAGTGGGGACTGACACCATAGACCGTGTCCTGAACCAAGTGGGTATAAGGTGGTGAAGGGAATGGGGCACGATTCATTAGAGCTGCTGAAGGGTTTCAGAATAATTTCTTCTGAGGTCAAACCACTGATCTTTCGATTAATTGGGGATCATGATGTACTACTAGGTGCCACTCATGATCGTTCTATAATTAGTTAATTATAGACGGCCAACATAAATCGAAAGCCTATTTAGTCACACGCACTACGAGTAATCCGAGGGATTTAAAATGAGTTGAAAATTAGATTTTCCGATCAAGAGAAATAAGTCGAATCTGAGTTAGTCAGAGGCGCAATGGAAGCTAAAAATGGCTAAGTCTTTTGAAGGCTTTTTGAGCGAATTAAATGAATTTAATTCGCGGCGATTCGGGTTGGTTTGGCCGGCCAAAGAGGGTGCCAAAACCCCCTTTGGTGGCCGGCCACAATAAGAGTAGAAAACCAATTAATTTTGGTTTAATTAATAAAATAAATCTAGTGCGATTTGTTTTATAAATTATGTATAAATAAATTTGTATAAAGAAATTTATATAAATAAAATTTATATAAATTTATTCTTTTATGAAAGATTAAAATAATCCATGAATTGGTTTATTTTAATTTTATAAAATCAATTATGAATTGATTTTTTTCATAATAAGAAAGTTTATAAATTTCTTATAAAAATTTATTCCATAATTTAAAGAGAAGAAGAATTAGTTTTATTATAAATTAGTTTATAATAAAGACTCGGTTAAAACGGAATAATTAATAAGAAAATTTATAAGATAAATTTCTTATAACTAATTCCGTTAATTCCGTTAATTCGGTTTAGAGGGAGACTTAGCAAAGGAGTTGCTACTATATAAAGGAACCAAAGGCTAGCCCTTAATTCCAATCAAGAGATTAATTATTCTCTCCCTCTCTCTCTTAATCTCTCTTCTCCTCTCCCTCTCCCTCTCTTGCCTAGGGCTGGCGCCCAACCTTGTGGTTTAGGGCCGGCGCTCCCAACCTACATCCAAGGTGAAGTTGGCGTGAGCTATCAAGAAGAAGGAGAACCCGAACACGAAGAAGAAGAAGCGGATAGCGACTCCTCTCTTCTCGGAATTCGATTCCGTTACTTCGTTGGTTAGTTTTCCATTATTTTCTCTTATTCTTCTAGTTGTGCCTTCCGAGAATCTAGTAGTTCTCGTCGGCACAAAACTCGTGACTTTGCGAAGTCATCCCGAAGAGAACTCGGCGTGGACGCGAATAAAGGCGGAGCTTCCAAGGGACGCTACGGTTGGATCTCGTCCCTTACTTCGAGTTACGAGAGGTATAATGTAAATTAGTTTACTTTTCCGCAAAGTTTTATTTTATGATTATGTCAACACACTATAAGGTTGCATGCTAGATACGAAGTTAAAATAATTTAAGAAATTATTTTATGCAAATTCTTCCGCTGCACGTAAAAATTTAAAATTCTATGAACTCGTATCCTTGTCAGCATGCACCCGGTCCCAACAGTGGTATCAGAGCCGGTTAGTGTTCGACATAATCATATAATTGTTTTGTGGAACACTTTGTTATAATCTCAATTTTGGAAAAAATTTTCAATTATGGAAACTTTCCAATTATAATAAATTTTAGATTTAGGAATTTCTAAGTTTGGAAATCCTCATGAAATTTCGCAAACTTTTGAAATATCCTAGTTTCTAAAAATTTTATAATAATTGTGAAAACTTCCCATCTTTGGAAACTTTCCAATTTTGGAAATTTTTCTAATTTTAGAAATATTCCAATTTTGAAAATATGTAAGTTTTCTTTGTACCAGAAACTTACAATTATTCTGAAAACCTATTTTTGAAATCTCGCAATTTTGGGCACTTTCTTTTAAGAAAGTCTAGACAAATTCATGGACAGTTAATTGACATTTAAATTTGAATTGGTCTTTAAATTGACAACAAAATTCTTTATTTTGGATTGAGCCTCGGGGAGCCGTCCAATTTAAAGCTAGTTGTTGTAATTTAATTTCCCAATTTTAATTGAAATTGTCATGTTTGATTTGGATTGAGCCTCGGGGGAGCCGTCCAATTGGATTTACGACAATTATTTTTCTTTGGGTATCTGAGCCTCGGGGAGCCACCCTTAGAAAACGATTTGTTGTAATTAATTAAATCCATGAATAAAATATGTTTTAAGAGGTGATACTCTTACATATTGTTGTCTCCAAAATTAATTAGGAAAATGGTTTCCTATAGAGTTTCTTAAATGAGATTTTCATGAAAATAATATGTGGTTGAATTAAGGGAATTATCTCTTAATTTAATAAGTTTTGATTTAGAGAAATCAAAGTCTTGAACATATTATTTCCGAAATTAATTATGACAATTTAGGAAATTGTTTCCCAAAGCAATTCCTTTAATAAAGTGTGAAATTAGAATTAAGGAAATCCGGTTCCTAATTCAAATAATGAGACTTGATAACTTAAGTCACATACATACTTTATTAAGGAAGTCGTTAGTCATGACATATGTCATGAATGTGCTTAGAAAAGATGAGACCCAAAACCCCTTTACAAAATATTAAGGCCAACACCTTCCATTAATATGGTTAGAATCGGAGTTTTGTTTCTCGCTTGGGTTGATGGACACATCCATTGCCCGACTTGAACCTCAACATGTTCAAACCATGGAATTAGTATATGAATAATATAGTTGGAGTCAGAGGTCAATCCTTAGTTTTGGTTGTTGGACACATCCAAGCCTGACTAAACGTTGAATGAACTCCAACCATATTAAAACTATTTCTTGATTAATGGGTCAGCCTTAAGCTTGGAGCATCGATTTGTTGTGCCACAGCCAAGGTCGATGTAAAGAGAGGTGCAGTTGGGTGCNTCGCCAGGACTTCTTTCTACACACTTAATGAACACATTAGACCAAAATAACATCTTATCATTTGAACCCTTTGCCATTATCAAAACCCAGGTTCGACTTAGGTGCTGCCTGCATCAACAATCTCCTCCTTTTTGATTTATGACAACCCGATTCAAAAAGTTAAGTTAACCAATCAGATAAGCAGGTAAATTTAATTTCCTCCCCTGGAAGAAATCTCCCCCTAAGTTTTTCAAAAGTTTGTGGGGTTTTGAAAAAGTTTCTAAGTCTAAAAGTGAAAACCAAATTTTTAGTTTTTAAATACTTAGAAAATTTTCAAGAAGTTGTTTTTAAGTTAGAAATCATTTTCAAAATATTTTGAGTTGGAAAATTTTTAGGAGAATTTGAATTTTACACTTAGAAAATTTTTGGCCAACCAACGATTTAGAATAAGTACTTGAAATAAATTTTTGAAAGAAAGTAATTTTGAAAGTCTAAGTACTTAGAGAATTTTACTAGTAGTTTATGTACTTAAATACTTAGAGAGCATTTTTCAGGTATTTAGAAACATTTTTCAAACACACTTTTTGAATTTATGACTTAGAAAAATTTCAGAAAATTTTCCCAGAATAAGTGCTTAGTGTTGGTGCTTGGATGGCTAGAGAGGGGGGGGGGGTGAATGTAGCCAGACACTTGAAACTTAGCAGTTTTTAGATTTTCTCTGCACTTCAGAGGTTAGGTAGCCGAAGCAAAACGAATGCATAAACTAAATGCAGAAACTAAGTAACAATCAAAACTCTAACGCAAGGATATACAAGGTTCGGGGATAACTTGCCCCTACTCCTTGGCGTACCCATAAGGTGGGCGATCCCTTGATCGTCGGCAGATCAAGCCCCGGAAATTCTGATACCAAATCCTCCTTCTCGGTGGAGAAACCTCTCCACACAAATGGTCTCAAATATATCAGAAATTAAGCACAGAGACAATAAGGAAGATCTTACAGATCATTAGCGAAGCACAAGGATGAGAAATGAGAGAGCAGAACACCGAGCAAAGCACAGCGCCACCAACGCAAGAGCTCCCAGCTCTTCATTTGCTTGCTGATCCACTCGCGACTCCCTCCTCAGACTCAAGGTTGCAGCTTTGCAAGAGATCGCTTCAGGTGATTCACAGTAAAGCACAACAGATGATGGAGCTCAAGCTTTCGATCGTGGAGAACTCTAGAACTTCAGCAGTGATCCCGTTTCACTCTAGGTTTCATCGCCACCAAGCCCTTAAGCCTCTCCCACTGATCGTCAGGTCACAGCCACCTCTCTGCAGCTCCCAGCTACTCAACTGCAACTGCTCACCTACCACTGAGCCCTCCTGGTCTCCCTGAACTCCCTCAGACGAGACCCAGTCAGCAGCTCCAGCGGCGCCAGCATACGTTGCAACCTGAGATGGAAACCTGCCCAATCTGATGTAGCAAAAGCCTCTCTTTGACTCTCCTTGGATGATCCCTGAGTCACCTGCACACTTAGCAACACATTAGGGCAGCAAATCAACAGAAGATCAAAGAATCAGAACATATCAGTGAGGTATCAGTAGCAATCAGAGTGTGATTAGACGCGATCAGAGCGTCTGAGAGTGCGTTTGAATTAAAGTGATCGGTCACCAGACCGATCCAGGGCTCGTGGATCGGTCACCAAACCGATCCACAGCTTTGCTGGGACTCCCAGCTTTCGCAGCCACAAGGGCCTGATCAGTGACCAGACCGATCAGGTTGTAGCCTGATCGGTCAGCAGACCGATCAGGAAGCTTCCTGACCGATCAGGCTCCAGCCTGATCAGTTATAAGGAGTATCTCGCGACATTTGATCGTTCACCAAAATGATCTTAACAGTATTCCAGATTGGTCATCAGACCGATCAGGAGACTAACAGATGCCAGCCAAACCTTTCTGTTCTCTCCCTGATCGGTCACCATACCGATCAGGAGCCGAATAGAAAAGTTCCCAAACTCTCTGTATGCTCCCTGATCGGTCACCAGACCGATCAGGAGCCGAACAGAAGGTTTTCCAAGCTTCTGTATGCTCCCTGATCGGTCACCAGACCGATCAGTCATAGCTGGATCGGTCACTATCCCGATCTACTAATCGAGTGCGTGCCAACTTTACCTAATTGGTCACCAGACCGATCCTACCAAAGCCAAATCCACTCTAAGTCAAGAGAACGGGCTCCCAGCCTTCTCTGACTCGTGCTCAGTCCCACGGACCAAGACTTCATGCCCAGTCTCACTCACTGGGACTTCAACCTAGCCCTCCAAGCCAGGATTTCATCCAACCTAGCCCTCCAAGCTAGGACCTGACCCTCCAAGCCAGGGTTTCATCCAACCTAGCCCTCCAAGCTAGGACCTGCCCTTCCATGCCAGGGTTTCATCACCTAACCCTCCGAGTTAGGACTTTTCACACCTAGCCCTCCAAGCTAGGACTTTTCCTCACCTAACCCTCCAGGTTAAGACTTTTCACACCTAGCCCTCCAAGCTAGGATTTTTCCTCACCTAACTCTCCAGGTTAGGACTTTTCACACCTAGCCATCCAAGCTAGGATTTTTCCACACCTAGCCCTCTAAGCTAGGAATTTCCACATCTAGCCCTCCAGGCTAGGGTTTCATCCACTCATTACCCAGTCCCCGATCAGGACTTAATCATAATCATCTCATCAACCTAAATTAAAATCGATGTCAACACCAAAACAACAATCAGGGTCAGACTGCATCAACAATCTCCCCCTTTTTGTTGTTTGGCAACCTGATTTTAAGTTTAGTGATTTGAAGTCAATAATAGTCAACTTTCACACTCATAGAGGAATCAAGATCCTCCCCCTACAAGGTTAAGCTCATAATCATAGGGGAATCATGATCCTCCCCCTATAGCATTTAAGCTTCTAATCATCCTAAACTTAACTAACCACACTCTACCCCTTTGTCAAACACTGAAAAAGGGTCTAGAGGGGTTGTTAAGTTTCAAAATAAAACCTCCCCCTCAATCCTAGGGGTTTTCCCAAAACAACAAAGGTATGATTGATTTTAAGGCATATGAAAACATATGAGAAGTATAAAGCATGGCAAAACAATCATATGTAACACATGAACATGGAGTAAGAATAAGCATAGCAAGGCACAATATAGCAAGGCATACATGAAGATATCTATCATATGAACAAACATATGAACTAGTAATAAGCATAATATATCAAGGCATACATGAAATGGTCTGAGGAACAAATGCATAAGAATGCATCAGAAGTATAGTCAAAGTACATCACCAAATCATCATAGCCAAAACACAAGTCAAGGGCAACGACAGAGTACATCCATAATCAGTCCTCGGCGGGGTCGTCGTCAGATGTATCATCAATATATACGATGCTCCTAGGTGCAGTGGTGCTGGAGGGCGCAACTCTAGAAGATGAAGGCTGGTACGGATGACCAGCTGCCCATGCACGCCACTCCTCGTGTCATGTCTCCTGCCGGGAGCGGACCCCAGAAATGTCGGACTCAACCACGAGCAGTCTACGATCGAAAGATCGAAACTCAGATCGAACCTCCTATCTCCAGAGCTCGGAGATATGACACTCCTGCTGAAAAGCGATCTCCAGCTCCGCGACCTGCCAACGAATGTTTGGATCCAGCTCCTCAGCAGCAGCGGGTGCCTCTTGATCATGGACATCCCTAGGTAACTCCCCCACACCTCTCCTGTCCTTCCACCTCAGCCCCTGCGATCCGACAACAAGGTCAGACTGGGCCAGCGTGCGTCGGTCAAGTCGGCAGTCCTGCCGAACCATAGGCACGATGCTACCCTGGGACACATCGATACCAACCGAGTGTAGCCAGTGAGTAATGATATGCCCAAAATGCATGTAAACTGTCTGACTGTAGATCTGACTGTAGGTGACAATGGAGAAGAAGATAGTGGTCACAATATCAAAGTCTAACTGCCGATGCATCCCGTACAACATCAAGCAGTGAAATGAGCGAATTTCAGAAAGAGGCTTAGAAGTAATAGGGATCAGGCAGTTAGTGATAATCTTAAATAGAACATAATCAGTGGGGAAAAGCCTGAGGGCAGCAAATGTGGGGAAATCATTAGCACCCTCACCGAGATCCCTAGGTCTGGGATAACTGAAAAAGTACTCATGGATAGAGTCAGGGGTGACTCCATCGAAGGGAATCGGTAGAGGATTTGGAAGATAAGGGTAGAGAGAAAAATCATTATCTAATCGACGACAGTCAAGAAAAGCAGTGAAGGCAGATAAATCGAAGTTAAGGTCGATTTAAGGTCGATGCCGGTTGCTAGAGGGGGGGTGAATAGCAATTTTCCGAACCCCTTCTTCCTACAAGATTGTTAGTTGCACAGCGGAATATTCAATAAACAATAAGGAAAACACTAACCAATGCTAACACGACGATTTTAGTTGGTATCCACCCCAGTCGGGTGACTAATCCAACAATCCGTCGGTGGATCAAACCCCGGATAACCTCCGGCTATCACGTGTCGCTCCGTGTGGGTGGAGAAACCTCACCACAACACCTCGAACGCTTTGTGAACACAATAGACTACTAACCGGCTTTATCCAAGCAGGTTTCATCAAGAAACTCAGCCACCACGAAGTCCTCTTTAAATAGGACTCGGGGCTGATTTCTCGCTACCAATCGACTGCCCCCAGGGCAGTCGACTGGTGCCATCCAAATTCGACTGTTGCACCACAACGTTCGAATTCTCAGCCAGCTCACCAGCCACCTACCAGTCGACTGCTCCCAGGGCAGTCGACTGGTCCAGGCCTGAGACCATTCTGTGAGTTTCACCAATCGACTGCCACAATGGCAGTCGACTGCCCTACTCACACACCTAGGGTTTCCCGTCCCGAGTACACTTCTCTCAGCACTCTACCCTAGGACTTTCCCAAGTACAATCACACAGCACTCGTACCCTCACGACTCGACTGACTCCTCCTCCGTAGCCTCGACTGTTGCCTTCGGGCCCTCTTCATCTTCGGCTCCCGTCCCTCGGATGCACGTAAGCCTCCAGCTTGCCTCCATGCCATCCTTCACGCATACCTCGAAGTTCGCGCCCATCAGCTCATCGTCCCTGCTCACCAAGGTCCCTCGGATGCGCACGCAAGCCTCCAGCTTGCCTCCATGCCATCCTTCACCGTACCGAGGCCGTCCAGTCAAGTCTATATGTGTAACCTGTACAACCTGCATACTCAACATACACATATAAGTACACAAGGGAAAACCTAACTTAAATTCTTTGCCCAAACATCAAAACCTATGGTCACTCCGGACCATCTTAGGGTCGATTGCTCCAACAATCTCCCCCTTTTTGATGTTTGACAATCCGTTTAAGTTAGGGAAAACAAATAGTATAGAATAGCAAAAACAATGCTAAATAAATGCATATGCAATGCATACATGGATCCTATCCCAAGGCATCCTACACCTAACCCTCCAAGTTAGAAATTTCCGAAACGGACTTTTTAAAACCTATCCCAAGGTTCCCCACACATCTAACTTCCCAAGTTAGGATTTTTCAAACAAAAACGAGCTTTTTAATGCTTTTCCAAAGCTCCCCCTACATTGGACTTACAAAGGCTTTTTAAGAACCTCTCCAAGGTTCCCCTTACGCCAACAATGGAGCAACCATGCTCCCTCTTAATCTCAACTCCCCCTAAACCTAGGGTTTCTTGCAAAGGTATGTTTGATTTCCCAAATTAAACCCAACACTTCTCCCCCTTTGCCTAACATCAAAAGAACCCAACAATATCCCAATCATTGGTTCTTTCAGTCCCTAATGACCATAAACAATGTGTACTAGCCCCCCACACACTTGTTTTGCATCATTTGAACACCAACCCAGCTGCTGATATAAAAATCAACCCTGACCAGTCGACTGCCAAAATGGCAATCGACTGATACTCTGAAAGTCTGAAATTTCAACATTTCTGACGAAATTCAGAAATGCGTCAAAAATTTCATAAATCTCCAAAAATTCTCAAATTTTGTGGAGAGGTTTGTGGTACCCATACCTACTTGGGAAAAATACATTCAAAAATGTATCTAGCACCATTCCTAAGTTTGACACAAAATCCAAAACTAGCCAAAAACTTCAATCAAACCTTGACCTAAAGTCCTAGTTTTGATTTCCTCTTGATGTCTTTGCCCATGCCACCCCACAATGCATCCCTAGCATTGATTTACATGGCAATAACACATCAAAAACCAATTTTCATGCAATATGACCCCAATGTCGTATTTTCATGCATGAAACTTAACAACACCATGCCAAAACCCAAGAATTGAGACTCAAGTTCGTCTCCAATTCTTTTGGCACACTCCATGGTCCATCTAGACTTTTAGGAGCATCCCTCCCAAAGTCCATTCACCATATATCCCAAAGGCTCCTAGAGCTCCTCCTAGAGCTCTTAGCCCTAGCCACCTCCCTAGGTGACTCAAGAAACACTAGACCGCACCAGTGTTCCCTCGGTGACTCTTGGCCTACAAAATTGACCTTCTTAACCTTGGACACCTTGTCCTTGGTTAAGTCACTCTTGTTACCTTTGGATGACATTCCCTTGCCATCCTTGGACTTTTCCTCCTTACCATAATTGTATGCCTCCCCGACATACTTCTTTTTATTGGCCTTAGAGGTCTTAGACCGGTATCCCAATCCCGATCTATCGTAGTTGGGTTTTATACTATCCAACACCATGTCTAAGCCCTTAGATCCAATCGTGAATCTTTCTAGGACTTTTTTGAATGTATCAAGCCTTGCCCTCAAGGCTTGATTTTCCCTCTCTAGACCTTTAACCTTGTAGTCCATATGCCCACTTTGGACATTCCTAGAACTACCCATTTTCTTAGGCACTTGTTTCCCTCCCTTGGGGTTAATGCCTTTAGCCTTGGATACACAGGTCTTAGATTTACCATGATGCATGCTTTTCTTAGGATATGTATCTACCTTATTATCCTTATTCCTATCATGATATTTAAAACCATGGTTACGCACAAAAAGATAATTTTCATGAAATCTAGCATGCATGGATGAATGATTTACATGATTTTTAGAATGTAAGGAAGAACTTGAAATTGAATTTCTTTTTAAACTAGGGTTAGGAAATACCTCCCTTACCCTTGTAGTCCTTCCTTGTTGTGAGTTTTGCTTTCTTCTCTCTTCTTTCTCCCATCTCCTAAGGTGCTCCATCTTCTTTAGCTCCTTCTTCCTTGGACACTTGGTGTGGTAGTGCCCTAGCTCACCACACGTGAAGCATCTAATCCCCTTTTTCTTAGCTTGAGCCTCTTCATTCCTACAACCCACATTAGCTTTAAAGGAATTTACAATGGGTTTAGGGTGTACCTCCTTTTTACCTTTTGGGCACTTATCCTTATAGTGCCCCTTTTCGTTGCACCCAAAGTATGTGATGTGATCTTTCTTCTTTGCTTTGGTGGAGGTAGAAGCTTCTTCTTGTGCTTGTATGATTGGGGGTCTCTCCTCCCCCTCAATTCTTGAAGTTGATGCCTCTTCTTTTTCTCTTGAGGAGGTTGATGACCTTTCACATAGCTCCTCCTCCTCACTTGAAGAACTTGACACTTCACTTGATGAAGTGGATGACTCATTTCTCTCCTCTTCTTGAATCATGAAGCTCACTTCATTGGAATCTTCTTTTGATTTAGCTTGGATGGTGTTCTTATGAAAATCTTCTATTTTGCTCCATAATTCGCACGTATTTTCATATGTCCCTACACCACTCAAGACATTGTTAGGCAAAGCATCAATTAATATATCTATTACCTTCTTGTTTGCCCTAGAGTAGTCTTGTTGCTCTTGAGTCCAATTTCTAGGACGAAGCTTCTTTCCATGCTTGTCCTTTGGGACTTCGAATGGCTCTTCTAGCATGGCCATGCACTCCCATTCCATGCTAAGCCAATTCTTCATCCTCGCCCGCCAATAATCGAAATCTTCGTTGTCGTAGGGCGGTGGGGTGTGGATGTTGTCCCCAAGTTTGTCTTCTATGATTTTTCACCTCTAGCGGTTGCTCCCTCGGCAGTTAGTCCGATCAAGAGCGTTCCTTCGCTCTGATACCAATTGTAAGATCGATGCCGGTTGCTAGAGGGGGGTGAATAGTAATTTTCTGAACCCCTTCTTCCTACAAGATTGTTAGTTGCACAGCGGAATATGTTGGATCGAGAAAACTGATAGAGGGGGGGGGGTGAATATCGAAAATCGTTTTTCGGAAAACTTAGAGCAAGTACGCAGTGGAAATTAAAAATCACAACATAGAGACACAGTCGATTTTACTTGGTTCGGAGCCTGTGTCGACTCCTACTCCAAGGCCCACGGTGGTTGACTGTTTACTTTGGGCAATTCTATATACGGCGCAAATAGTTTACAAAATTTGATTACAAAATGAGTGCAGTAAATAATAATAAAGAAATACGCTCTTCTTTACCGATGTCCGGAGTAGATCAACTTTTTCGGGGCAGCGGGACGTCGTCGGCAAGAGTTGGAAGGTTTCTGGAGCACGGCGCGAGAGCAGAAGAGCTTTGAGACATTGAGTCAATTGATGTCCTGAAGCCTTGGTCGAGGGCCCTTTATATAGGGCCTGGGGGCGCTCGTGACATCGGGGGCGCCCCCCACGTGGCCTTTGATCCGCCAATGTCTCGGTCAGCGTTTGATCCCTTTATCTTCGGGATCAGTTTTGACCGGGGCGCCCGGAGCGCTCGGGGCGCCCGAATTGACTGGGTCAAAGTTTTATCTTCTGGCTTCGAGGAGAGCTGCTTCGACAGTTGGCGCTGGGGGCGCCCGCAGCGCAGGGGGCGCCCGGAGCGCAGGGGGCGCCCGGGAGTTGTACTGTTTGAAGCTGCTTTTTACTTGTGTGTTTTGTGTTCACCTTGGGGGCGCCCGGGACACTCCGGGCGCCCTGGTCAGCTGTTGCCTCAATCCTTTGAGGCTCTCTGAGCTGCAGACACTCGTTCCTTCGGTCCTGCATCCAGGGTTAGTCCAAAACACAACAAAACATTAAGTGGTTAGTTTATACAGCCTTAGCTATCTTGGTTCTGACTTTGATCTCCAAAATGGAGCCCTAGGTCGAACCGACGCCTACTGTTCCCTCGACGGGGAACGCGTCCTCACCTACTCCTTTCGGGAGAATTTACCTGATGCCAACCGTTCCTCTGGTTGAACTTTTGCCTGACGGTCCTTTGTCAGGTCTTGGATGCCGAGCTGCCCTTCGCCCGGTGCCTAGCATTCCTTCGCTAGGGCTTCAGTCCCAGGCTGTCCTTCGCCTGGCACCTAACAGTCCTTCGCTAGGGCTTTTTACCCTGGCATTCCTTCGCCAGTGCCTAGCACTCCTACGCTAGGGCTTTTTACCCTGACATTCCTTCGCCAGTGCCTAGAAGTCCTTCGCTAGGGCTTTTTACCCTGGCATTCCTTCGCCAGTGCCTAGCAGTCCTTCGCTAGGACTTTTCCTGCACACTAGAGTAACTTGTTAGAAAACAAGTAAGACTTAACTTTTGACCTATGTTGCCATTATCAAGACACAGGTTTGACTTGGGTGCATTCTGCCCCAACAATCTCCCCCTTTTTGATTTATGGCAACCTTAGTTCAAAAAGTTAAGTTAAGCAAGCATAAAAAGGTTAAAATTTGTTCCCTCCCCTGGAAGGAATCTCCCCCTAGATTTTTCAAAAATTCGTGGGGTAAAAAAAACTTTACTTTTACTTTGAGAACTTAAGTTTTAGGTACTTAGAGTTAAAACAATTTTTGAAAACTTTTTGAATAAAGGATAGAGTTAAAAAAATTAATTTTACTCTAATTTTACTCTCTCCTTTCCTATCTCTCCCCCTTTGCCATATATCAAAAACAGATGAATATAGAAGAAATAAGATTGCATAAAGGAAATAAGTAAGATTTTGCTGTACTGAATCAATTCATAATTAGACTTAAAGTAAATCAATCAATTTTCTCTGTAGGGACCTGTCTAACCCAATTAGCTACTTACTAACTGTTATAAACAGTAGTTTCTGCTAGGGTTAGTCAAGTTAAGTGTTTCTGTTCAAGTTAGATTTTCTAGACTTGACACTTAACTTGATTACTGTGTAAATTGTATTTAGTGCCCCAATTGCTGCAGATGCACTGACTTAAAGCATCTTGAATTAAGGCAAAGACCTAAGCATCTCAACCCTTTCTAGGTTATCAATCAAAAGTACCCTAAAGTGCTTGTGAGATGCTGGCTTCTATGTTTATAGGTGTTGGGACCGGGTGCATGTTGACAAGGATACGGGTTCGTAAAATTTTAAATTTTTACGTGCAGCGGAAGAATTAGCATAAAATAATTTTCTAAATTATTTTAACCTCGTATCTAGCATGCAACCTTATGATGTGTGGACATGATCATAAATTAAAACTTTGCGGAAAAGTAAACTAATTTACTTTATACCTCTCGTAACTCGAAGTAAGGGGCGAGATCCAACCGTAGCGTCCCTTGGAAGCTCCGCCTCTATTCGCGTCCACGCCGAGTTCTCTTCGGGATGACTTCGCAAAGTCACGAGTTTTGTGTCGACGAGAACTACTAGATTCTCTAAAGCACAACTAGAAGATCAAGAGAAAAGAAAGGAAACTAACCACCAAGAATCGGAATCTAAATTCCGGGAAGGAAGGAGATGTGATCCGCTTCTTCTTCTTGGTTGGCTTCTCCTTCTTCTTGATGGCTCACGGCAACCAAAGGTTGGAGGTGCGCCGGCCCTAGCTCTCAAGGAGGGCGCCGGCCCTAGGATGCCCTAAGGGGCGCTGGCCCTAAGGGGAAGAAAGAAGAGAGAATAAAAGAGAGAGAGGGAGAGAGTTAATCTCTTGATAGCTCTATATCGATTAGAAATTCAAGGCTTGCCTTTGGTTCCTTTATATAGTGGCTTCTCCCTTGCCAAGTCTCTCTTTTAATGGAATTAACGGAATTAGTTATCATAAGAAATTTATCTTATAAAGTTTCTTATGACTTATTCCGTTAAGCCTAGTTTTATTATAACTAACTTTAAAATAAAACAAATTCTCCTCTCCTTTAATTATGGAATAGATTATATAAGAAATTTATAAATTTTCTTATTATGGAAAAATCAATTCATAATTGATTTTATAAAATTAAAATAAACCAATTCATGGATTATTTTAACTTCCATAAAAAGAATAAATTTCTATAAATTTATTTATATAAATTTCTTTATACAAATTTATTTGTTCATAATTTATAAAACAAATCGCACTAGATTCATTTTATTAATTAAACCAAATAAAATGGTTTTCTCCCCAAGTGATGGCCGGCCAAACCAAAGGGGTTTGGCACCCTCTTTGGCCGGCCAAACCAAGCCACACCAATCGCGAATTAAACTCATTTAATTCGCCCAATAAGCCTTCAAAAGACTTAGCCATTTTAAGCTTCCATTGCGCCTCTGATTAACTCAGATTCGACTTATTTCTCTTGATCGAAAAATCCAATTTTCAACCCGTTTTAAATCCCTCGGATTACTCGTAGTGCGTGTGACTAAATAGGCTTTCGATTTATGTTGGCCGNCGAGGAATTGGGGACTAAGTCCTGACCAAGGTGGGCACGAAGCCCTGGCTTCAAGGAATTGGGCACTAAGTCCTGCCGAGGGTTGGGCACCGAGACCTGGTTCGAGGAATTAGGTACTAATTCCTGGCGAGGGTTGAGCACCGAAGTCCTGGACCTAGGGTTTGGGCACTAAGTCTTGGTCTGAGGGATTGAGCAACTTAGTTGAGCGATGACTAAGGACAGAAGTAGAGACGGGTCGAGGTTCGGACGTCTCGAGATCCGAGAGTATCGAAGGCTAAGCAAAAGTATAACCGGATGAGCCGGGTGGCAACCGTCTCCTGAGAGGAGTAGGTGAAGCGCGTTCCCGGGGGTGGGAACATAGGCGTCGGTTCGACCTAGGGTTTCACGGAAATCCGAAGTCAGAACCAATTAAAGGCTAAGATTGTACATGTGTTTGCTTGTATTTATGTATCTTGCAGGTACCTAAAAGTGAGACAAAGCAGGCAAACAAACACACAACAAGCCTGGAAACTAGGCTGCTAGGCACCTCCTTCAGCTAGGGCGCCCCAGTCAGCTAGGTGCCTCAATGATGCAGGGTGCCTCAACCATTGAGGTGCCTCCTTCAACAAGGCGCCCTTGGATCAAAGGGTTATGCTTGCTACGAGTTCGGCGTGGAGATAAGCTTTGACCAAGCCCTGTGAGGCGCCTCATTGAACACAGGTGCCCAGCAACCAGCCTATAAAAGGGGCTTCGACCTCTCAACTCAATACAAAACTTCAACAATCATTCTGAGCATTCTAAACGGAAGAAAAGTGATAACAATGAAGCTCTGCGACCAAGGAAGCTCCGAGAGGAAGTGCACGGCACTTCGGAGTTCCAGATCGGCCAAGTCTTCGAACTTTTCCATTTGGTTTGAATTTACATTCCGCACTTAATTTCGGTTATATTTTTGATTGTAACTCTTGCACTGTAAGATTGGTTTCTCCACCTCCGGAAAGTTCGGAAAGGAGACCATTAGTGGACGGGCGTTCTCGTGCTTAGGCCTTGGATGTACTGACCTTGGGGGTTGGGAACCAAGTAAATCCCGTGTGCATTCTGAGTTCTGTGTTTGTTCGTTCTTTCTATTTTTCTACTCCTACTAACTCTGTGTCTAGAATGAACCTTGAAAGTTTACGAAGTTTCCGCGAAGATTTTTACGGTCGATATTCACCCGCCCTCTATCGACGGCACCGGTCCCCACACAAACTACATGGAAAGAGCTATTCTTCATGTTCAAACAGTTGGATTCAACGTGGCTGTCTATTGGTGAAGTCTAGAAATCGAATGCTAGGTGGTAATCAACCCGAGCAGCAACCTTTAAATGAGGGCTCAAGATGATTTGAAGGTGCTGGTTCTGGAGAAGTTGAAGACGAAATGTTATTGCATTTCTTACCATCAAAAGGCAATCCAAAGCAATAAAGAAGTTTCTAAAACAAAGTTTTCACTTATGAAGTGTTTTTTTAAAAATTATCTTTGTATCTTCGCTTTGTTCTTGTATTGTTGGATAAACAAGATTTTAAGAGGCTTCTCCACCTCCAAAAGATATCCAAGAAAGAGAAGGTTAGTCGTGGGTATCTGCTCGTGACGCTCAGAGCATACGATACATCGGGCCTAGTACATAACATAACATACATGATAGATCCTATCGCGGATGCATAAGGAATCTTATTCGTGCAAATCCTCTCGTCATCTGTGCGCGGACACATAGACTTTGAAAGGTTGATCCCATGTCTGATGGGAAGGTAACCTTTCTTGGATTCCGACATGCTAAACCTTTTTAGCACTCGGTTTATATATGTAGACTGCGAAAGACCAAGCAACTGTTTTAATCTATCTCTATAGATTCTAATCCCAAGAATATAGGTTGCTTCTCCCAGGTCTTTCATGGAGAAAGTTTTGGACAACCAAATTTTAACCGACTATAAGGCTGATATATCATTTCCTATATGTAATATGTCATCGACATATAATACTAGGAATACGACTGCACTTCCACTAACCTTCATGTACAGACAAGGTTCGTCAGGATTTTGTGAGAAATCAAACTCTTTGATTGTCTCATCAAAACGGATGTTTCAGCTCCTGGATGCTTGCTTCAGTCCATATATGGATCGTCGAAGCTTGCATATTTTGGTTTTATCAACCGATGTGAAACCTTCAAGTTGTATCATGTATACATACTCAAGCAGGTTTCCATTAAGGAAAGCTGTTTTCACATCCATTTGCCATATCTCATAATCATAATGAGCTGCTATGGCCAGGAGCATCCGAATGGATTTAAGCATAGCTACTGGCGAATAGGTTTCGTCATAATCAATTCCTTATTTCTGATGATATCCTTTTGCCACTAATCTATCCTTAAAGGTAACAACATTACCTTCCATGTCGGTTTTCTTCTTGAAAACCCACTTGCACCCTATGGGCTTAATCCCTTCAGGTGGGTTAACCAAGTCCCATACTTGATTTTCGTACATGGAATCCATTTCCGACTTCATTGCTTTAAGCCATTTGTCTCTTTCTGAACATTTCAGAACATCTTCATAACTGATAGGTTCGTCATCGCTTATGAGTAACACGTCGTTCGATTCACTTATGAGAAATTCGTATCTCTCTGGAATATTGCGTGTCCTCTCAGACCTACGAAGAGGTGGTGTTGTTTTAGGTTCAACTGATAGCTCATCATTATGAGTTGTTGGTTGTGGGTTTAGACTAGGTGTCTCTGTAATGTCTATTAAAGTTCCTTGAACTTCATCAAGTTCAATGTCACTCCCACTGTTTTCTTGTAAAAGAAATTCTTTTTCCAGAATCACAGCATGCCTTGAAACAAACACCTTTTGTTCCAAGGGATGATAGAATTGGTAACCCTTCGTTTCCTTAGGGTATCCAATAAATAGACATTTATCAGACTTAGCATCCAATTTGTCTGATACAGTCCGCTTCACATAAGCAGGACAACTCCATATTTTAAGGTGAGTTAAATGAGGTTTCTTACTATTCCACGTCTCATATGGAGTAGTAGAGACTACCTTGGTCGGGATTCTGTTTACCAAGTAAATAGCTATCTTATGTGCATAGCCCCAAAAGGATTTTGGAAGAGTTGCATGGTTCATCATAGATCTAACCATGTCCATCAAGGTTCGGTTACGCCTCTCAGATACACCATTATGCTGTGGTGTATATGGCGGAGTCCATTGAGACAATATCCCATTGTCCCTAAGATAATCTTGAAACTCTTGACTTAAGTATTCACCACCCCGATCGGATCGACGTATCTTAATACTTTTGCCAAGATGTTTCTCTACTTCATTTCTGAACTCTTTGAATTTCTCAAAAGCTTCAGATTTGTGTTTCATCAAGAACACATACCCGAATCGTGAGTGATCATCGATAAAGGTAATGAAGTAACTATAGCCTCCTTGTGCAAGAGTTGACATTGGTCCACATACATCAGTATGTATTAGACCAAGCAATTCTCCCACTGGATTACCTTTTCCGAAAAAGGGTAATTTGGTCATCCTGCCTTTTAAGCATGATTCGCATGTATCAAATGAACCGGGTTCAAATGATTCCAGAATTCCACATCGGTGTAATTTGGTCATGCGTTTCTTACTTACATGGCCAAGACGACAATGCCACGTATATGAGACTATTCGATTATCTATTCGAGCACGTTTGTTGCTAACTTCGATATTGAAAACGTCACCGGATAATTCTAACGTGTAGATACCATTGCACAAAGTTCCGGTCCCAAAAAGAACACCATTTAAAGTTATGTAACAACAATTGTTACTAAAAGTTAAATGATAACCCTTTTCATTCAAGCATGAAATAGATACAATGTTCTTTATTAATGAAGGAACAAAATAGCAATTATCCAATTCTAAGACACGTCCAGTAGGGAGCTTTAGCAAATATGTTTCGATGGCAACAGCAGCAATCTTTGCTCCATTTCCAACTCGGAGATTCGCTTCTCCCTTGACGAGTCTTCTTCTATTTCTTAGCCCCTGTATATCATTACATATATGTGAGCTACACCCAGTATCAAGTACCCAGGTGGTTGAGGAAATAGAGTGACATTCAATAACGAAGATGCCTGAAGAGGATGGGGCATTGAATGTCTTCTTCTTCAAGGACTCAAGATAAACCTTGCAGTTTCTTCGCCAGTGGCCCTCCTTGCCACAATGATGGCAAGTGCCTTTTGGTGCTTTTTTAATCCTTTTGTCCTTAGTTAACTTATTGGTGTCCAAAATAGAACGCAAATTCAGAGAAGACATGATCGAGTGATTATCCTAGAAATACAAATTGAGCTTATGTGAGAAGAATGATAAAGAATGCATCAACATACATTAATAAAATCCTATTTATTTTTCGAATTGAATAACCCTTTTTATCAATTCGGGAGATCGTAGGAACATCTCCAAATATGTCGATATCCAACCATAGATAAGAACAACCATGGCTGTGGCCATCAAGTTATTCTTGGCTATGAAGGTAGGTAATTATACTGATTACATATCACATATATGTAACTATCACTTTATGCTATCAACTAATTGAATGTTTGCATAAATCATTGGGTTGTTAACTCATTAACAAGTATTCAACATTATACATAGCACCCAACTGCACCTCTCTTTACATCGACCTTGGCTGTGGCACAACAAATCGATGCTCCAAGCTTAAGGCTGACCCATTAATCAAGAAATAGTTTTAATATGGTTGGAGCTCATTCAACCGTTTAGTCAGGCTTGGATGTGTCCAACAACCAAAACTAAGGATTGACCTCTGACTCCAACTATATTAATCATAAACTAATTCCATGGTTTGAACATGTTGAGGTTCAAGCCGGGCATGGATGTGTCCATCAACCCAAACGAGAAACAAAACTCCGATTCTAACCATATTAATGGAAGGTGTTGGCCTTAATATTTTGTAAGGGGTTTTGGGTCTCATCCTTTCTTTTCTAAGCACATTCATGACATATAATTATGTCATGTACTAATGATTTCCTTAATAAAGTATGTATGTGACTTAATTTATCAAGTCTCATTAATTGAATTAGGAATCGAATTTCCTAATTCTAATTTCATGCTTTATTCACGGAATTGTTTTGGGAAACAATTTCCTAAATTGTCATAATCAATTTCGGAAATAATATGTTTAAAACATTGATTTCTCTAAATCAAATCTTATTAAATTAAGAGATAGATTCCCTTAATTCAACCACATATTATTTTCAGGAAAATCTTATTTAAGAAAACTCTATAGGAAACCATTTTCCTAATTAATTTTGGAGACAACAATATGTAAGAGCATCACCTCTTAAATCAAATAAGGAAATTATCGTTTGAGAATCACCTCAAAATTTCCAAGATTTGATTACATATTTTATTTATGGATTTATTAATTACAACAAAATATTTTCTTTGGGTGGCTCCCCGAGACTCAGAAACCCAAAAAAAAAGGAATTTGTTGTAAATCTAATTTGGTCCACTCCCCGAGGCGTAACCAAATTAAACATGACAATTTTATTCAAAATTAGGAAATTAAATTACAACAACTAACTTTAAATTGGACGGCTCCCCGAGGCTCAATCCAAAATAAAGGATTTTGTTGATAATTTAAAACCAATTCAAATTTAATTGTCAATTAATGATCCATAAATTTGTCTAGACTTTCTTTGAAAGAAAGTGTCTAAAATTGCGAGATTTCATAATAGATTTTCAGAATAATTGTAAGTTTCTGGTACAAAGAAAACTTACATATTTTCAAAATTGGAAAATTTCCAAAATAGGAATTTTCCAAAATTGAAAAGTTTCCAAAAATGGGAAGTTTTCACAATTATCATAAAATTTTAGAAACTAGGATATTTCAAAAGTTTGCAAAATTTCATGAGGATTTCCAAACTTTGAAATTCCTAAATCTAAAATATATCATAATTGGAAAGTTTCCATAATTGGAAAATTTTCCAAAATTGAGATCATGACAAAGTTTTCTGCAAAACAATTATATGATTATGTCGAACACTAACCGGCTCTGATACCACTATTGGGACGGGGTGCATATTGACATGGATACGGGTTCGTAATTTTAAAAAATAATTACGTGCAGCAGAAGAATTAGCATAAATAATATCTCAAATTATTTTAACCACGTATCTAGCATGCAACCTTATGATTTGTGGACATGATCATAAAGTAAAAGTTTGTAGAAAGTAAATTAATTTACTCAATACCTCGCGTAACTCGAAGTAAGGGACGAGATCCAACCGTAGTGTCCCTTGGAAGCTCCGCCTCTATTCGCGTCCACGCCGAGTTCTCTTCGGGAGGACTTCGCAAAGCCACGAGTTTCGTGCTGTCAAGAACTACTAGATTCACCAAAGGCACGACAAGAATATCAAGAGAGAGAGAGATGGAAACTAACCACCAAGTAACGGAATCAAGATTCCGGGGAAAGGAAGGAAGGAGTCGCGACCCGCTTCTTCTTCTTCTTCGGCGCCTTCTTGGTGGAGTTGGCTCACGGCAACCCTAGGAGGAACTTCTAGGGCCGGCGCCCACTTGGAGAGGGAGAGGGAGAGAAGGAGAGGAAGAGAGGCTAGGCAAGAATCCTTGATCACTTGAATTAATTTCCAAGCCTTGCCTATGCACCTTTATATAGTAGCCTCTTTATCGCCAAGTCTCCTCTTAACGGAATTTTTCATAAGAAATTTATCTTTATAAATTTTTCTATGAATTATTCCGTTATACCAAGTTTTTATTATAACTCTATTTATAATAAAAACAACCATGTCTCCCCCTTTTTATTATGGAATAAAATTTATTATAAATTTTTCTTATAATGGAAAAATCAATTCATAATTGATTTTATAAAATAAAATAAACCAATCCATGGTTCATTTTAATTTCCATAAAAAGAATAAATTTATTATATAAATTTTTCTTATCATGGAAAAATCAATTCATAATTGATTTTATAAAATAAACCAATCCAAGGTTTATTTTAATTTCCATGAAAATAAATCTCTTTATATAAATTTCTTTATATAAATTTATTTATCCATAATTTTATAAAACAAATCGCGCTTGATTTATTTTATAATTTAAACCAAATAAATTGGATTCCCTCCTTTATTGTGGCCGGCCAAACCAAAGAGGGTGGGCACCCCCTTTAGCCGGCCAGACCAAGCCAAAACCGTTACGAATTAAACTCATTTAATTCGTCCAATAAGCCTTCAAAAGACTCAGCCATTTTAAGCTTCCGATGCGCCTCTGATAAATTCAGATTCGACTTATTTCTCTTAATTGAAAAATCTAATTTTCAACTCGTTTTAAATCCCTCAGATTACTCGTAATACGTGTGACTAAATAGGCTTTCGATTTATGTTGGCCGTCTATAATCAACCAATTATAGAACGATCATGAGTGTCACCTAGTAGTACATCATGACCCCCAATTAATTGAAAGATCAACGGTTGACCTCAGAAATAATTCTAAAACCCTTCAGCAGCTCTAATGAATCGTACGTCATTCCCTTCACCATCTTATACCCACTTGATTCAGGACATGGTCTACGTGTGTCAGTCCCCACTAGGCTGACTACGTCACACCTAGCCCAAGTAATGCCTTTCTCGTCCAACGGATTCTAATTACTCTCATGTCTTTAAGAGATTCATACTCTGAACATGTCATGCTCTGGCCAGAGGCTTCGAGTAACAATCCGACGATAGGCCTTGGGTATACATCTCCTCGCAAGGAGTGGTGAATCCTTTGTAGGCTGTTCAAACATCTTCGGGCACTTCGGCTTATACCCAATCATCCTGGGTCCACACCTTCTTGGAGATGCTTGCTTAAGATGTCAAAGTATAAGTCTTCATGACCAAGATGACTTGAACACCGCAAGTCAAATGAACATCGCACTTAAGCTGCAGTAAGAACTTCATTGAGATGTCTATATGAAGACTACCATATGATGTTTTACAGCCAGTCACTCCAATGAACTAGTTCCCTTAACTAGCATTCATGTTTATCTCTGGACATCCCAACGTCACCAGCCAGTGAGAATCAGCTGATTAGAGAATAACCCATGCTAGTCTCAACAGAATTGATAGTGTCCATATTTATCAATTCATCGACTAGGGACAATTTCAATACTTCACAATTGCACATGTAGAGATAATCACTAGTTGTGAATTCATCACAAATTCTCTCATGCTGTGAATTGTATTGCGGACATTCAGTAAATGAGTTTAAGATCTCAATCAATTACACAAACATGTATACTCAAATAGTGAATATTCAATTATTAAAATAAATGATTACATTCATATAGCGATTGCCTTAGGACACTTCTCTCACAATACTAACAACAATTGCACATGTAGAGATAATCACTAGTTGTGAATTCATCACAAATTCTCTCATGCTGCGAATTGTATTGCGGGCATTCAGTAATTGAGTTTAATATCTCAATCAAATACATAAACATGTATACTCAAATAGTGAATATTCATTTATTAAAATAAATGATTATAATCATAAGGCGATTGCCATAGGACACTTTTCTCATATCACTAACACACTTACACTCGGACCCTCACGACTCACTTGATTCTTCATTTATAGCTTTGACTCTTGCCTTTAAGCCTTGTTCACTTTGGCTCTCGCACCTCAGATGCATACGAGGTTGCAACTCATCACTACATGCCATCCTTCACGTATGCCTCGAAGTGCGCTTCTCTCGGCTCATCGTTACTGGCATGTCCACAGTCCCTCGGATACCTCACCATCCTTCCACGGATCCAAACTGTGAAGCTCAGTCATATGTGTATCATGCAGAACCTGCACACTCAAATACACATATCAAATACAATGGTGAACCTAACTAAAACACTTTGCCCAAACATCAAAACACATAGACTATAGATTGCCTCAACAGGCAAGACAATATTTCAGTCTTTAAAAGGCTAAAATAGGGTTATCAATCGATTGCTAGAAAATATTAATCGACTAATAAACCATAAACTTTAGATTTGTGGTTTGAGGGTTGAAATGGGATTTATTACATTAGCAGTCAATTGCTAAGAAGTAGCAATCGAACTGGTAGATGGGTTTGAGTGAACATAATGCTCCTAGCTTAACAAGTCGGTTCGACTAGAGGCTAGCAGTTGATTGATAGGAAGTAGAAATCGACTGGTAGCTGAGTTCAAGTGAATAGAATGCTTCCAACTCACTGATCAGTTTGATTGAAGGCTAATCAATTACTATGGTTCAACAATTGACTGATGATGGTCAAATTGTTGGTGCAAGATACATCAGTGATGCCCTCCTCTAAGTGTTTCAATGTTTGACAATATGCTTAAGTCAGTGATACATTGCAAGGGAAGGGTAGTCAAGAAAACTGGACCAAAGTGATGAAAAGTCCTAGTTAACATAGGCACGAAGTCCTGGTTCGAAGAATTGGGCACTAAGTTCTGATCATGGATTGGGCACTAAGTCTTGACCAAGGGTTGGGCACGAAGACCAAGGGTTGGGCACGAAGACCTGGTTCGAGGAATTGGGGACTAAGTCCTGACCAAGGGTTGGGCACGAAGCCCTGGTTCGAGGAATTGGGCACTAAGTCCTGGCCGAGGGTTGGGCACCGAAGACCTGGTTCGAGGAATTAGGTACTAATTCCTGGCCGAGGGTTGAGCACCGAAGTCCTGGACCTAGGGTTTGGGCACTAAGTCTTGGTCTGAGGGATTGAGCAACTTAGTTGAGCGATGACTAAGGACAGAAGTAGAGACGGGTCGAGGTTCGGACGTCTCGAGATCCGAGAGTATCGAAGGCTAAGCAAAAGTATAACCGGATGAGCCGGGTGGCAACCGTCTCCTGAGAGGAGTAGGTGAAAGGCGCGTTCCCGGGGGTGGGAACATAGGCGTCGGTTCGACCTAGGGTTTCACGGAAATCCGAAGTCAGAACCAATTAAGGCTAAGATTGTACATGTGTTTGCTTGTATTTATGTATCTTGCAGGTACCTAAAAGTGAAGACAAAGCAGGCAAACAAACACACAACAAGCCTGGAAACTAGGCTGCTAGGCACCTCCTTCAGCTAGGGCGCCCCAGTCAGCTAGGTGCCTCAATGATGCAGGGTGCCTCAACCATTGAGGTGCCTCCTTCAACACAGGCGCCCTGGATCAAAGGGTTATCTGCTGCTACGAGTTCGGCGTGGAGATAAGCTTTGACCAAGCCCTGTGAGGCGCCTCATTGAACACAGGTGCCCAGCAACTAGCCTATAAAAGGGGCTTGGACCTCTCAACTCAATACAAAACTTCAACAATCATTCTGAGCATTCTAAACAGAAGAAAAGCGCTAACAATGAAGCTCTGCGACCAAGGAAGCTCCAGGAGGAAGTGCACGGCACTTCGGAGTTCCAGATCGGCCAAGTCTTCGAACTTTTCCTTTTGGTTTGAATTTACATTCCGCACTTAATTTCTGTTATATTTTTTATTGTAACTCTTGCACTGTAAGATTGGTTTCTCCGCCTCCGGAAAGTTCGGAAAGGAGACCATTATTAGACGGGCGTTCCCGTGCTTAGGCCTTGGATGTACTGACCTTGGGGGTTGGGAACCAAGTAAATCCCGTGTGCATTCTGAGTTCTGTGTTTGTTCGTTCTTTCTATTTTTCTGCTCCTACTAACTTTGTGTCTAGAATGAACCTTGAAAGTTTACGAAGTTTCAGCGAAGATTTTTATGGTCGATATTCACCCCCCCCCCCTCTATCGACGGCACCGGTCCCCACACAAACTACATGGAAAGAGCTATTCTTCATGTTCAAACAGTTGGATTCAACGTGGCTGTCTATTGGTGAAGTCTAGTATCGACTGCTAGGTGTAATCAACCCAAGCAACAACCTTTAAATGAGGGCTCAAGATGATTTGAAGGTGCTGGTTCTGGAGAAGTTGAAGACGAAATGTTATTGCATTTCTTACCATCAAAAGGCAATCCAAAGCAATAAAGAAGTTTCTAAAACAAAGTTTTCACTTATGAAGTGTTTTTTTAAAAATTATCTTTGTATCTTCGCTTTGTTCTTGTATTGTTGGATAAACAAGATTTTAAGAGGCTTCTCCACCTCCAAAAGATATCCAAGAAAGAGAAGGTTAGTCGTGGGTATCTGCTCGTGACGCTCAGAGCATACGATACATCGGGCTTAGTACATAACATAGCATACATGATAGATCCTATCGCGGATGCATAAGGAATCTTATTCGTGCAAATCCTCTCGTCTTCTGTGCCCGGACACATAGACTTTGAAAGGTTGATCCCATGCCTGATGGGAAGGTAACCTTTCTTGGATTCCGACATGCTAAACCTTTTTAGCACTCGGTTTATATATGTAGACTGCGAAAGACCAAGCAACTGTTTTAATCTATCTCTATAGATTCTAATCCCAAGAATATAGGTTGCTTCTCCCAGGTCTTTCATGGAGAAAGTTTTGGACAACCAAATTTTAACCGACTATAAGACTGATATATCGTTTCCTATAAGTAATATGTCATCGACATATAATACTAGGAATACGACTGCACTCCCACTAACCTTCATGTACACACAAGGATCGTCAGGATTTTGTGAGAAATCAAACTCTTTGATTGTCTCATCAAAACGGATGTTCCAGCTCCTGGATGCTTGCTTCAGTCCATATATGGATCGTCGAAGCTTGCATATTTTGGTTTTATCAACCGATGTGAAACCTTCAGGTTGTATCATGTATACATCCTCAAGCAGGTTTCCATTAAGGAAAGCTGTTTTCACATCCATTTGCCATATCTCATAATCATAATGAGCTGCTATGGCCAGGAGCATCCGAATGGATTTAAGCATAGCTACTGGCGAATAGGTTTCGTCATAATCAATTCCTTGTTTCTGACGATATCCTTTTGCCACTAATCTAACCTTAAAGGTAACAACATTACCTTCCATGTCGATTTTCTTCTTGAAAACCCACTTGCACCCTATGGGCTTAATCCCTTCAGGTGGGTTAACTAAGTCCCATACTTGATTTTCGTACATGGAATCCATTTCCGACTTCATGGCTTCAAGCCATTTGTCTCTTTTTGAACTTTTTAGAACATCTTCATAACTGATAGGTTCGTCATCGCTTATGAGTAACACGTCGTTCGATTCACTTATGAGAAATCCGTATCTCTCTGGAATATTGTGTGTCCTATCAGACCTACGAAGAGGTGGTGTTGTTTTAGGTTCAACTGATAGCTCATCATTATGAGTTGTTGGTTGTGGGTCTAGACTAGGTGTCTCTGTAATGTCTATTGGAGTTTCTTGAACTTCATCAAGTTCAATGCCACTCCCACTATTTTCTTGTAAAAGAAATTCTTTTTCCAGAATCACAGCATGCCTTGAAACAAACACCTTTTGTTCCAAGGGATGAAGAATTGGTAACCCTTCGTTTCCTTAGGGTATCCAATAAATAGACATTTATCAGACTTAGCATCCAATTTGTCTGATACAGTCCGCTTCACATAAGCAGGACAACTCCATATTTTAAGGTGAGTTAAATGAGGTTTCTTACTATTCCACGTCTCATATGGAGTAGTAGAGACTACCTTGGTCGGGACTCTGTTTAGCAAGTAAATAGCTATCTTAAGTGCATAGCCCCAAAAGAATTTTGGAAGAGTTGCATGGTTCATCATAGATCTAACCATGTCCATCAAGGTTCGGTTACGCCTCTCAGATACACCATTATGCTGTGGTGTATATGGCGGAGTCCATTGAGACAATATCCCATTGTCCCTAAGATAATCTTGAAACTCTTGACTTAAGTATTCACCACCCAGATCGGATCGAAGTATCTTAATACTTTTGCCAAGCTGTTTCACTACTTCATTTCTGAACTCTTTGAATTTCTCAAAAGCTTCAGATTTGTGTTTCATCAAGAACACATACCCGAATCGTGAGTGATCATCGATAAAGGTAATGAAGTAACTATAGCCTCCTTGTGCAAGAGTTGACATTGGTCCACATACATCAGTATGTATTAGACCAAGCAATTCTCCCACTGGATTACCTTTTCCGAAAAAGGGTAATTTGGCCATCTTGCCTTTTAAGCATGATTCGCATGTATCTAATGAACCGGGTTCAAATGATTCCAGAATTCCACATCGGTGTAATTTGGTCATGCGTTTCTTACTTACATGGCCAAGACGACAATGCCACGTATATGAGACTATTCAATTATCTATTCGAGCACGTTTGTTGCTAACTTCGATATTGAAAACGTCACCGGATAATTCTAACGTGTAGATACCATTGCACAAAGTTCTGGTCCCATAAAGAACACCATTTAAAGTTATGTAACAACAATTGTTACTAAAAGTTAAATGATAACCCTTTTCATTCAACCATAAAATAGATACAATGTTCTTTATTAATGAAGGAACACAATAGCAATTATCCAATTCTAAGACACGTCCAGTAGGGAGCTTTAGCAAATATGTTTCGATGGCAACAGCAGCAATCTTTGCTCCATTTCCAACTCGGAGATTCGCTTCTCCCTTGACGAGTCTTCTTCTATTTCTTAGCCCCTGTATGTCATTACATATATGTGAGCTACACCCAGTATCAAGTACCCAGGTGGTTGAGGAAATAGAGTGACATTCAATAACGAAAATGCCTGAAGAGGATGGGGCATCGGATGCCTTCTTCTTCAAGGACTCAAGATAAACCTTGCAGTTTCTTCGCCAGTAGCCCTCCTTGCCACAATGATGGCAAGTGCCTTTTGACGTTTTTTCAATGCTTTTGTCCTTAACTTATTGGTGTTCAAAATAGAATGCAAATTCAGAGAAGACATGATCGAGTGATTATCCTAGAAATACAAATTGAGCTTATGTGAGTAGAATGATAAAGAATGCATCAACATACATTAATAAAATCCTATTTATTTTTCGAATTGAATAACCCTTTTATCAATCTGGGAGATCGTAGGAACATCTCCAAATAGGTCGATATCCAACCATAGATAAGAACAACCATGGCTGTGGCCATCAAGTTATTCTTGGCTATGAAGGTAGGTAATTATACCGATTACATATCACATATATGTAACTATCACTTTATGCTATCAACTAATTGAATGTTTGCATTAATCATTGGGTTGTTAACTCATTAACAAGTATGCAACATTATACATAGCACCCAACTGCACCTCTCTTTACATCGACCTTGGCTGTGGCACAACAAATCGATGCTCCAAGCTTAAGGCTGACCCATTAATCAAGAAATAGTTTTAATATGGTTGGAGCTCATTCAACCGTTTAGTCAGGCTTGGATGTGTCCAACAACCAAAACTAAGGATTGACCTCTGACTCCAACTATATTAATCATAAACTAATTCCATGGTTTGAACATGTTGAGGTTCAAGCCGGGCATGGATGTGTCCATCAACCCAAACGAGAAACAAAACTCCGGTTCTAACCATATTAATGGAAGGTGTTGGCCTTAATATTTTGTAAGGGGTTTTGGGTCTCATCCTTTCTTTTCTAAGCACATTCATGACATATAATTATGTCATGTACTAACGATTTCCTTAATAAAGTATGTATGTGACTAAATTTATTAAGTCTCATTAATTGAATTAGGAACCGGATTTCCTAATTCTAATTTCATACTTTATTCAAGGAATTGTTTTGGGAAATAATTTCCTAAATTGTCATAATCAATTTCGGAAATAATATGTTTAAGACTTTGATTTCTCTAAATCGAATCTTATTAAATTAAGAGACAGATTCCCTTAATTCAACCACATATTATTTTCATGAAAATCTTATTTAAGAAAACTCTATAGGAAACCATTTTCCTAATTAATTTTGGAGACAACAATATGTAAGAGCATCACCTCTTAAATCAAATAAGGAAATTATCGTTTGAGAATCACCTCAAAATTTCCAAGATTTGATTACATATTTTATTTATGGATTTATTAATTACAACAAAATATTTTCTTTGGGTGGCTCCCCGAGACTCAGAAACCCAAAAAAAAGGAATTTGTTGTAAATCTAATTTGGTCCGCTCCCCGAGGCGTAACCAAATTAAACATGACAATTTTATTCAAAATTAGGAAATTAAATTACAATAACTAACTTTAAATTGGACGGCTCCCCGAGGCTCAATCCAAAATAAAGAATTTTGTTGATAATTTAAAACTAATTCAAATTTAATTGTCAATTAATGATCCATAAATTTGTCTAGACTTTCTTTGAAAGAAAGTGCCCAAAATTGCGAGATTTCATAATAGGTTTTCAGAATAATTGTAAGTTTCTGGTACAAAGAAAACTTACATATTTTCAAAATTGGAAAATTTCCAAAATAGGAATTTTCCAAAATTGGAAAGTTTCCAAAAATGGGAAGTTTTCACAATTATCATAAAATTTTAGAAACTAGGATATTTCAAAAGTTTGCGAAATTTCATGAGGATTTCCAAACTTTGAAATTCCTAAATCTAAAATATATCATAATTGGAAAGTTTCCATAATTGGAAAATTTTCCAAAATTGAGATCATGACAAAGTTTTCCGCAAAACAATTATATGATTATGTCGAACACTAACCGGCTCTGATACCACTGTTGGGACGGGGTGCATGTTGACATGGATACGGGTTCGTAATTTTAAAAAATAATTACGTGCAGCGGAAGAATTAGCATAAATAATTTCTCAAATTATTTTAACCACGTATCTAGCATGCAACCTTATGATTTGTGGACATGATCATAAATTAAAAGTTTGCAGAAAGTAAATTAATTTACTCAATACCTCGCGTAACTCGAAGTAAGGGACGAGATCCAACCGTAGCGTCCCTTGGAAGCTCCGCTTCTATTCGCGTCCACGCCGAGTTCTCTTCGGGATGACTTCGCAAAGCCACGAGTTTTCTACCGACAAGAACTACTAGATTCTCCAATGGCACGACAAGAATATCAAGAGAGAGAGAGATGGAAACTAACCACCAAGTAACGGAATCAAGATTCCGGGGAAAGGAAGGAAGGAGTCGCGACCCGCTTCTTCTTCTTCTTCGGCGCCTTCTTGGTGGAGTTGGCTCACGGCAACCCTAGGAGGAACTTCTAGGGCCGGCGCCCACTTGGAGAGGGAGAGGGAGAGAAGGAAAGGAAGAGAGGCTAGGCAAGAATCCTTGATCACTTGAATTAATTTCCAAGCCTTGCCTATGCACCATTATATAGTAGCCTCTTTATCGCCATGTCTCCTCTTAACGGAATTTTTCATAAGAAATATATCTTATAAATTTTTCAATGAATTATTCCGTTATACCAAGTTTTTATTATAACTCTATTTATAATAAAAACAACCATGTCTCCCCCTTTTTATTATGGAATAAAATTTATTATAAATTTTTCTTATCATGGAAAAATCAATTCATAATTGATTTTATAAAATAAAATAAACCAATCCATGGTTCATTTTAATTTCCACAAAAAGAATAAATTTACTATATAAATTTTCTTATCATGGAAAAATCAATTCATAATTATTTTTATAAAATAAAATAAACCAATCCATGGTTCATTTTAATTTCTATAAAAAGAATAAATTTATTATATAAATTTTTCTTATCATGGAAAAATCAATTCATAATTGATTTTATAAAATAAACCAATCCAAGGTTTATTTTAATTTCCATGAAAATAAATCTATTTATATAAATTTCTTTATATAAATTTATTTATCCATAATTTTATAAAACAAATCGCGCTTGATTTATTTTATAATTTAAACCAAATAAATTGGATTCCCTCCTTTATTGTGGCCGGCCAAACCAAAGAGGGTGGGCACCCCCTTTAGCCGGCCAGACCAAGCCAAAACCGTTACGAATTAAACTCATTTAATTCGTCCAATAAGCCTTCAAAAGGCTTAGCCATTTTAAGCTTCCGATGCGCCTCTGATAAATTCAGATTCGAGTTATTTCTCTTAATTGAAAAATCCAATTTTCAACTCGTTTTAAATCCCTCGGATTACTCGTAATGCGTGTGACTAAATAGGCTTTCGATTTATGTTGGCCGTCTATAATCAACCAATTATAGAACGATCATGAGTGGCACCTAGTAGTACATCATGACCCCCAATTAATTGAAAGATCAACGGTTGACCTCAGAAATAATTCTGAAACCCTTCAGCAGCTCTAATGAATCGTACCTCATTCCCTTCATCATCTTATACCCACTTGATTCAGGACATGGTCTACGTGTGTCAGTCCCCACTAGGCTGACTACGTCACACCTAGCCCAAATAATGCCTTTCTCGTCCAACGGATTCTAATTACTCTCATGTCTTTAAGAGATTCATACTCTGAACATGTCATGCTCTGGCCAGAGGCTTCGAGTAACAATCCGACGATAGGCCTTGGGTATACATCTCCTCGCAAGGAGTGGTGAATCCTTTGTAGGCTGTTCAAACATCTTCGGGCACTTCGGCTTATACCCAATCATCCTGGGTCCACACCTTCTTGGAGATGCTTGCTTAAGACGTCAAAGTATAAGTCTTCATGACCAAGATGACTTGCACACCGCAAGTCAAAGGAACATCGCACTTAAGCTGCAGTAAGAACTTCATTGACATGTCTATATGTAGACTACCATATGAAGTTTTACAGCCAGGCACTCCAATGAACTAGTTACCTTAACTAGCATTCATGTTTATCTCCGGACATCCCAATGTCACCAGCCAGTGAGAATCAGCTGATTAGAGAATAACTCATGCTAGTCTCAACAGAATTGATAGTGTCCGTATTTATCAATTCATCGACTAGGGGACAATTTCAATACTTCACAATTGCACATGTAGAGATAATCACTAGTTGTGAATTCATTACAAATTCTCTCATGTTGTGAATTGTTTTGCGGGCATTCAGTAAATGAGTTTAAGATCTCAATCAATTACACAAACATGTATACTTAAATAGTGAATATTCATTTATTAAAATAAATGATTACATTCATAAGGCGATTGCCTTAGGACACTTCTCTCACTAACAACAATTGCACATGTAGAGATAATCACTAGTTGTGAATTCATCACAAATTCTCTCATGCTGTAAATTGTATTGCGGGCATTCAGTAAATGAGTTTAATATCTCAATCAAATACATAAACATGTATACTCAAATAGTAAATATTCATTTATTAAAATAAATGATTACAATCATAAGGCGATTGCCTTAGGACACTTTTCTCATATCACTAACACACTTACACTCGGACCCTCACGACTCACTTGATTCTTCCTTTATAGCTTTGACTCTTGCCTTTAAGCCTTGTTAACTTTGGCTCTCGCACCTCAGATGCATACAAGGTTGCGACTCATCTCTACATGTCATCCTTCACGTATGCCTCGAAGTGCGCTTCTCTCGGCTCATCGTTACTGGCATGTCCACGGTCCCTCGGATACCTCACCATCCTTCCACGGATCCAAACTATGAAGCTCAGTCATATGTGTATCATGCAGAACCTGCACACTCAAATACACATATCAAATACAATGGTGAACCTAACTAAAACGCTTTGCCCAAACATCAAAACACATAGACTATAGATTGCCTCAACAGGCAAGACAATATTTCAGTCTTTAAAAGGCTAAAATAGGGTTATCAATCGATTGCTAGAAAATATTAATCGACTAATAAACCATAAACTTTAGATTTGAGGTTTGAGGGTTGAAATGGGATTTATTACATTAGCAGTCAATTGCTAAGAAGTAGCAATCGAACTGGTAGATGGGTTTGAGTGAACATAATGCTCCTAGCTTAACAAGTCGGTTCGACTAGAGGCTAGCAGTTGATTTATAGGAAGTAGAAATCGATTGGTAGCTGAGTTCAAGTGAATAGAATGCTTCCAACTCACTGATCAGTTTGATTGAAGGCTAATCAATTACTATGGTTCAACAATTGACTGATGATGGTCAAATTGTTGGTGCAAGATACATCAGTGATGCCCTCCTCTAAGTGTTTCAATGTTTGACAATATACTTATGTCAGTGATACATTGCAAGGGAAGGGTAGTCAAGAAAACTGGACCAAAGTGATGAAAAGTCCTAGTTAACATAGGCACGAAGTCCTGGTTCGAAGAATTGGACACTAAGTCCTGATCATGGATTGGGCACTAAGTCTTGACCAAGGGTTGGGCACGAAGACCTGGTTCGAGGAATTGGGAACTAAGTCCTGACCAAGGGTTGGGCACGAAGCCTGGTTCGAGGAATTGGGCACTAAGTCCTGGCCGAGGGTTGGGCACCGAAGACCTGGTTCGAGGAATTATGTACTAATTCCTGGCCGAGGGTTGAGCACCGAAGTCCTGGACCTAGGGTTTGGGCACTAAGTCTTGGTCCGAGGGATTGAGCAACTTAGTTGAGTGATGACTAAGGACAGAAGTAGAGACGGGTCGAGGTTCGGACGTCTCGAGATCCGAGAGTATCGAAGGCTAAGCAAAAGTATAACCGGATGAGCCGGGTGGCAACCGTCTCCTGAGAGGAGTAGGTGAAAGGCGCGTTCCCGGGGGTGGGAACATAGGCGTCGGTTCGACCTAGGGTTTCACGGAAATCCGAAGTCAGAACCAATTCGTTAAGGCTAAGATTGTACATGTGTTTGCTTGTATTTATGTATCTTGCAGGTACCTAAAAGTGAAGACAAAGCAGGCAAACAAACACACAACAAGCCTGGAAACTAGGCTGCTAGGCACCTCCTTCAGCTAGGGCGCCCCAGTCAGCTAGGTGCCTCAATGATGCAGGGTGCCTCAACCATTGAGGTGCCTCCTTCAACACAGGCACCCTGGATCAAAGGGTTATCTGCTGCTACGAGTTCGGCGTGGAGATAAGCTTTGACCAAGCCCTGTGAGGCGCCTCATTGAACACAGGTGCCCAGCAACCAGCCTATAAAAGGGGCTTCGACCTCTCAACTCAATACAAAACTTCAACAATCATTCTGAGCATTCTAAATGGAAGAAAAGTGCTAACAATGAAGCTCTGCGACCAAGGAAGCTCCGGGAGGAAGTGCGCGGCACTTCGGAGTTCCAGATCGGCCAAGTCTTCGAACTTTTCCATTTGGTTTGAATTTACATTCCGCACTTAATTTCTGTTATATTTTTTATTGTAACTCTTGCACTGTAAGATTGGTTCTCCGCCTCCGGAAAATTCGGAAAGGAGACCATTAGTGGTCGAGCGTTCCCGTGCTTAGGCCTTGGATGTACTGACCTTGGGGGTTGGGAACCAAGTAAATCCCGTGTGCATTCTGAGTTCTGTGTTTGTTCGTTCTTTCTATTTTTCTGCTCCTACTAACTCTGTGACTAGAATGAACCTTGAAAGTTTACGAAGTTTCCGCGAAGATTTTTACGGTCGATATTCACCCCCCCTCTATCGACGGCACCGGTCCCCACACAAACTACATGGAAAGAGCTATTCTTTATGTTCAAACAGTTGGATTCAACGTGGCTGTCTATTGGTGAAGTCTAGAAATCGACTGCTAGGTGGTAATCAACCCAAGCAGCAACCTTTAAATGAGGGCTCATTATGATTTGAAGGTGCTGGTTCTGGAGAAGTTGAAGACGAAATGTTATTGCATTTCTTACCATCAAAAGGCAATCCAAAGCAATAAAGAAGTTTCTAAAACAATGTTTTCACTTATGAAGTGTTTTTTTAAAAATTATCTTTGTATCTTCGCTTTGTTCTTGTATTGTTGGATACACAAGATTTTAAGAGGCTTCTCCACCTCCAAAAGATATCCAAGAAAGAGAAGGTTAGTCGTGGGTAGTCATTAGGATTAGACTTTGGACATTGTCGCCTTGGGAGGCCGTGAACCAAGTAAAATTAAATCTGTTAGCATTGTGTTTTATTTTGTTGGCTTCGTTTTAAGTTTTCTGTTGTGCAATAACATTGAAGCAATCAAAGTTATTCACTCCATCCCCTCAAATTTTGACTGATTCTAACAAATGGTATCAGAACGAGATCGCTCTTCATTAGACTAATTATCGACGAAGCAAAAAAGCTAGAAGGTGTTATTTTGAGCCCTCCTTTTAGGATGTAAACTAAAAGTCTTGCCTTTTGTATAAGACATCTACATTTTGAAAGAGAATCACAAGATCACTATTTGCATATTTATATTAGTGAATGCATAATGTCTAATACTTTACACTGTAAATAACATGGTGTGTGGTGTCGCACAGAAGATCATGTTATCAGTGCCTTGTAAAGTATAAGTGGAGTCTCACAACCGAGATGGATTTGGACAAACCATCGGGATGGTTGTAGTGTAATTTGGTATTGGTTTGTCTTGACCATAGAATTACACTAGTGCACTTTGAGTACATTGAGCAGGACTAACATAGAGGTGATCTAATTTATACTGACTTTATAATTAGATCAGACCTCAGTTTATTATGGAGTACATGCTCTAAATCCTGATATAATAACGAGCACATATACTTAGTATTTTTCTTTGATTTACCAATGGATGAGATTTATTCTGTTAAATCGATATGCCCGATAAATTAGAAAATAATATTATTTACATGGTGTGCCATTGATTATAGACGGAAACCATATCCTGATGAGTCGGGATGATGATGCCCCCTTGATGAGCTCATAAGGTTCATTATGTTAAATCTTGCGGTGGACTTGGTCCAACATAATAATAAGGATGAGTGATACTAATCAAGGAGTAAGATATTGATTAATTAAAATTGTCAGTAATTTAAATTAATCAACAGGCATTCGATATCTTAAACACGAGGAGATTTATGCACTCATAATAGGTGGAGCCCATATGTAAATATGGGGGTTGGTGAGGTAGTTCAATGAAGAGTCTTTAGTGGAATGGTTCTTCATTAATGGATTGGGCCTTGATCCATTAGGTGACACAGACCTGTAATGCCCGAAAATTTTCCAATATTTTCCTGAATTTTTCCAAAATAAAAAGAAATATAAAAATTTCTTTAAAGGGGTCAGAGCCAAGGCTCGAAACCAAGACTGCTCGTTTAACATTAGTTTAAGTTTCCATTAAGTTGTGGTAAAGCATCACATTGGGATATGGAAATAATATATGATAAGTGTTAGTAAGTGCCTCTTTATGGAAGTTGTTTCAACTTCCACTTAGTATATAAAGGATAGAATGAAGAGGAAACCAAAGGTTTTCTCATTCTCCTTCTCCCTTTCACCGAAAATAAGAAAAGAGAAACTAGGGTTTTCTCTCCAAGAGAAACTAGGGTTTATCTCCTAGTGCCAAAGGGTGGGTGGATCGTGCGAAGGAAGTAGACGAGGAGTACCACGCTAGATCGTACGCCGGTATAGTAAGATTAGAAGCATAAAGATGTAAGTAGATCGCTCACCTGCAGTAAAAGTAGTTCTCGTATGATTTCTAGTTGTTGTAGAACTTGTTTTAAGTCTTTTGGTGTGTGTGATCTTAGTAGAGCAAGACCAAGGTCTTGATTTACCCCAAAACAAGTTTTGGGATTAGGGCACTGATGGTGCTCGATATGTAACGCCCCAAATTTTCCACTCTAGCGTAGTAATAATGGAACATGTGGCCAAGAATAATATTATGAATTTAGGGGGAAAAGTTGTGAATAAAGAAATGTTAGACATTATCTTGACACGTAGTGGATGTGTGATAATTATGTTTATATGCTACATTAATATTATGCTTGACATCATGCACATGAATTAATGAATAATGATATAAATATGCATGTGTATGAATTAAATAAGTAGCATTCTCTAGGTGGGCTTTGGTTATGCGGGCTTGGAAAAAAAAAGAAATATTAAAAGGAAGAGAAAGCAAAAAGAAGAGGGGGTGCCTGTTGGGACCGGGTGCATGTTGACACGGATACGGGTTCGTAATTTTTAAAACTTAATTACGTGCAGCGGAAGAATTAGCATAAATAATTTCTTAAATTATTTTAACCTCGTATCTAGCATGCAACCTTAAGTTGTGGAGACATAATCATACAATTAAATTTTTTTGCAAAAGTAAACTAATTTACTTGTTACCTCGCGTAACTCGAAGTAAGGGACGAGATCCAACTGTAGCGTCCCTTGGAAGCTCCGCCTCTATTCGCGTCCACGCCGAGTTCTCTTCGGGATGACTTTGCAAAGCCACGAGTTTTGTGCCGATGAGAACTACTAGATTCTCCAAAGGCACAACTAGAATATCAAGAGAGAAAAGATAGAAGCTAACCACCAAGGAACGGAATCAAAATTCCGGGAAGGAAGGAGTTGCGACCCGCTTCTTCTTCTTCTTCTTTGGCACCTTCTTGGTGGAGATAACTCTCGGCAACCCTAGGGTACGCCGACCCTAGGAGGGGTGTGCACCGGCCCTAGGATGAGGAAGGGGGGGTGCCGGCCCTAGGAGGAGGAGAGAAGGAGAGGGAGAGAATAAGAGAGGGAGAGAGCTACTAAACCTCTTGATAACTCCATTGAGGAATTCAAGCCTAGCCTTGGTTCCTTTATATAGTAGCCTCTCTCTTGCCAAGTCTCCCCTTTAACGGAATTTTTCATAAGAAATTTATCCTATAAATTTTCTTATGAATTATTCCGTTTATGCCAAGTTTTATTATAACTAACTTTATAATAAAAAAAATACATATCTCCTTTTATTATGGAATAAAATTTACAAGAAATTTAAAATTTTTTCTTATCATGGAAAAATCAATTCATAATTGATTTTATAAAATTAAAATAAACCGATCCATGGTTCATTTTAATTTCCATAAAAAGAATAAATTTCTATAAATTTCTTTATATAAATTTCTTTATATAAATCTCTTTATATAAATTTCTTTATATAGATTTATTTATCTATAATTTTATAAAACAAATCGCACTTGATTTATTTTATAAAATAAACCGAATAAATTGGTTTTCTCTCCTTGTAGTGGCCGGCCAAACCAAAGAGGGTGGGTACCCTCATTGGCCGGCCACATCAAGTCAAACCCTCGCGAATTAAACTCATTTAATTCGCCCAATAAGCCTTCAAAAGACTTAGCCATTTTAAGCTTCCGTTGCGCCTCTGATTAATTCAGATTCGACTTATTTCTCTTGATCGGAAAATCCAATTTTCAACTCGTTTTAAATCCCTCGGATTACTCGTAGTGCGTGTGACTAAATAAGCTTTCGATTTATGATGGTCGTCTATAATCAACCAATTATAGAACGATCATGAGTGGCACCTAGTAGTACATCATGAGCCCCAATTAATCGAAAGATCAACGGTTGACCTCAGAAATAATTCTGAAACCCTTCAGCAGCTCTAATGAATCGTGCCTCATTCCCTTCACCATCTTATACCCACTTGGTTCAGGACATGGTCTGTGTGTGTCAGTCCCCACTAGGCTGACTACGTCACACCTAGCCCAAGTAACGTTCTCTCGTCCTTTGGATTTCTAATTACTCTCATTTATTTAAGAGACTCATATTTAAACATGACATGCTCTGGCCAGAGGCTTTAAGTAACAATCCGACGATAGGCCTGGGTATACATCTCCTCGCAAGGAGTGGTGAATCCTTTGTAGGATGTTCAAACATCTTCGGGCACTTCGGCTTATACCCAATCATCCTGGGTCCACACCTCCTTGGAGATGCTTGCTTAAGATGTTAAAGTATAAGTCTCCATAACCACGATGACTTGAACACCGCAAGTCAAAGGAACATCGCACTTAAGCTGCGGTAAGAACTTCACTGACATGTCTATATGTAGACTACCATGTGAAGTTTTACAGCCAGTCACTCCAATGAACTAGTTCCCTTAACTAACATCCATGTTTATCTCCGGACATCCCAATGTCACCAGCCAGTGAGAATCAGCTTATTAGAGAATAACCCATGCTAGTCTCAACAGAATTGATAGTGTCCGTGTTTATCAATTCATCGACTAGGGACAATTTCAATACTTCACAATTGCACATGTAGAGATAATCACTAGTTGTGAATTCATCACAAATTCTCACATGCTGTGAATTGTATTGCGGACATTCAGTAAATGAGTTTAAGATCCCAATCAAATACACAAACATGTATACTCAAATAGTGAATTATCATTTATTAAAATAAATGTTTACAATCATAAGGCGATTGCCTTAGGACACTTCTCTCATATTACTAACAGTGCCAAGGATTGAACCTTGGACCTCAAAGGAAAGCAAAGCCTTAAGAATATTCATGTAACCAAGTCACCTAGCAAGGGAGTGCTATTAGAAGAGGATGGGGAATTGTAGATAAGTGGGAAAGAAGATGAAGAGACACAAAGAAGATGAAGAGACACCATTAAAGAGGTGCTTGCCTCTTTACTCATCATAAAAGGCCATGAAGAGGAGGAAATGCCTAATGCATTTCGACCAAGAAACCTTCCCCTTTTCTCTCCACCAAACTCTTCTCCTTCCTCCTTTTCCTCACCGAAATCCTTGGTCCCCTTGCTACCATTTTCAAGTCCTTCACCTCCTAGAGAAAACCGGACCAAAAGAAGAGAAGAACAAGAGGAGTACTAGAGTTTAAGAGGTCTTTTCTTCTCCAAAATTTGGAGATCCTTTGGGAACATAAGAACAAGTGGTAAGACTCCCTCACCTACAACATAATGGCTTTTTATGTGTTTTTTAGGATTTTTATGTTTGCTTGTGATGTTGGGTGAAAGAAAATGGAAGAAATCCTTGAGGGAAGTTTTGGCCATAAAGGGGTACCCCCCTTTTCTATGTCCAAAAACTTAAAGGAAGAGTTCATGAAATTGTTACTACCTTTTTGTAATGAATATATGATGGATACATAGTGTTTGTGTTGGGACCGGGTGCATGTTGACATAGATACGGGTTCGTAATTTTAAAAAATAATTACGTGTAGCGGAAGAATTAGCATAAATAATTTCTCAAATTATTTTAACCACGTATCTAGCATGCAACCTTATGATTTGTGGACATGATCATAAATTAAAATTTTGCAGAAAGTAAAAAAATTTACTCAATACCTCGCGTAACTCGAAGTAAGGGACGAGATCCAACCGTAGCGTCATTTGAAAGCTCCACCTCTATTCGCGTCCACGCTGAGTTTTTTTCTCGGGGCTAGTTGTTGTGTTTGATTCAAGCTTGGTTTATGTATCGTTTGTGTTTTGGGTTTCAAATGAATAATTTGGTTTTGGGTTTCAAATTAGAATGAAAACACAATGAGAAGAAGGAAACTCAACCATGAGACTTAACAAGTGATAGCAAGTTATCATTCAACCAAAAAGACCACTTAATCAATTCATGCACTTAACCAATACAACTGAAATTCAGTAAAAAGCTAGATGAAAACCCCGCTGATTTAAAGCATGTACAAGTTAAATGCAGAAATTCACATGAAGCTGAGATTAAATGCATGCCCCTGCCAAAACTGAATTTAAATGCAGGAATTCAATATAAAGGGCTGATACGCAGAGGTAAAACCCCATTTCAGAACTTAATACCAAGTGCTTGTAATGAGATAAACTGCAAGTGGAATCAGAGGTTAACACTAAGCTCACTTGATACCATTTTAGAGAGAATCACTGAGGATTTCCGAACTGACTCAATGGCAGATATGACACATGAATTTCAGAAATGAAATTGCAGTGTTTGCAGAAAGAAACTGATACGAATCCTAGAAACCAAATGCAGAGATTAAGTTTTACTTCAGAAATGGAATGCTGCAATGTAATGGATGAAAAATCCAGCAAGCAACTAAAATCCAATGCTTGAAACTAGCTTCACCAGTGATAAATTTAGAGTTGCAGAATTGAAGCTGACAAACTTAAACAAACTGAATGAAAAACTGAATTTAGAATCGATGGTGTGCAGAAATTGGAAACTGAAAACAGGGAAACTGATACGCTACAACCAAATGCATAAACATATTGATCAAATGGAGATCTCATGCAATGGTTCATTAAAAATGGACCTCTGGATAAGCTGTAGTCGAAATTGCAGAAATAAAATGGAAAGGTGCAGAATTTGAAACTGAACTACCGGAACTAAGAAACTGTCACGCCCCGAGACCCAGGAGCCGCTGTTCCAATATAAAAATCGGACAGCACCTCCCCTGTCCGGCGGACAATTTACACATACACAGAACATACTAGACATCACCACGCAGTTTAATTATATATATTTGGTCTCAGGCCTCAAAACTAAAACATAAACTGACCATAACACAAGGTAAATCATACCTGACTACGGACCGGTCCGACTTATGACGAAACAACAAATACAAGAACCCCTTAGGGCTCACGACACATACGACATATACATATCGCCTAAAGAATTATAAAACAACACACTATAAAGTACAAAACAAAACCATGTCGTCGCGATGGGTAGGGACTGGCTGCTGGGCTCTTCTGGCGACTCCAAATATCTCAACCTGAAATAAAAATATATGGCAACGGGGTGAGTCCATAACTCAGCGAATACCCAGCAGATATGGATAGTATGTTATAACAACAATAAGCATCTACGTTAGTACAGTCTCATATCAACAATATAGAAAAACTAGTACTGGAAATACTGAGGTAGATACATACCAGAATCCAGCTAACCTGAAAAGAGGATAATCAGTACCAAGGGAATATCATTAGACATATAATCTCAAATAACAAGTCTCCAGTATATGCGATGTCAAACAAGTGCAGCAAATAAGTGCAGCAAACAATGCACGATGCAAAGTATGCACATGGTGCAATGACATGTGTCACCCCTGACACCAGACAGATCATCGTACACCTGTCATAGAGACGTCTGAACGGGTAGGGCTCTGACAACTGTACACCCTGCCATCACTGCTCCTGAGTGACCGGGTGGACAGGATGCTGGCGAGGGACCACCCCTCTACCCCAAGCAATGGGGGAGCTCCGCTCTCATCTCCTCGTGGCTCAGTACGAGAAGGGACCCCTGCTTGCTACCACGCCCGCGCTCACCCTCCTCATAGTGGCCGAACGGAGCAATACAGAGCAAATGCACACATCTACGGTATCCACTAACCCATGAGTGGCCGTGTGTGCATGTCATGTACCGGAAGACGATTAGGCTCAACCACAAGGGAGTCGCTGATCGCCGGCATGCAACAGTGCAAGGATGGTGTATGATAGATACACATACATAATAACTCAGGGATAACTAACAAGTATCCAGGACAGTCATAATAACTCAGGGATAACTAACAAGTATCCAGAACAGGCATAATTACTCAGGGATAACTAACATGTATCTAGAACAGGCATAATAACTCAGGGATAACTAACATGTATCCAGGACATGCATAATAACTCAGGGATAACTAACAAGGATCCAGGACATGCATAATGACTCAGGGATAACTAACAAGTATCCAGGACATGCATAATAACTCAGGGATAACTAACAAGTATCCAGAACATGCATAATAACTCAGGGATAACTAACAAGTATCCAGGACAGGCATAATAACTCAGGGATAACTAACATGTATCCAGAACATGCATAATAACTCAAGGATAACTAACATGTATCCAGGACATGCATAATAACTCAGGGATAACTAACAAGTATCCAGGACATGCATAATAACTCAGGGATAACTAACAAGTATCCAGGACATGCATAATAACTCAGGGATAACTAACAAGTATCCAGAACATGCATAATAACTCAGGGATAACTAACAAGTATCCAGGACAGACATAATAACTCAGGGATAACTAACATGTATCCAGAACATGGTTAATAACTCAGGGATAACTAACAAGTATCCAGGACATGCATAATAACTCAGGGATAACTAACAAGTATCCAGAACATGCATAATAAACAAGGCTAGCGTATAATCTTACTGCTATCTATAACCAACCATGCATAGCAATATGACAATATCTAAAAGATAAGTCAAAGGGTACCCGCCTCAAATGAAGATGCTCGTAGCAACAGAGAATCTCCCGTCCAAGAAGTCAACGCAAATCGATCAGTGTCCTGTGTCAGGGACATATTAGATAGCTATTTGCGTAGAAATAACCACTAATCAACTATTAATCTATTCAGGTAGCTATCCTAATCATCTTAATCATTACCCAATCGTTTACAAACACCCTTCGATCTTCAACAACATTCATTAAACCAACTGACAATTATCCAAGTAGAATCCTAAAATAAATCTGATCAAATCTTGAAAAATAACAACACAATTAGACATTCCTCAACAATCCAACCCTATAGACATTACCAAAGTTAAAGGAAGACTCCAATCAAACACAAGTCCATGAATAATACGGCCAAACATAGAATTGATCCAAAGTTTCCCAATTCAATTCCAACCAACTTCATCTCATTGTAAGCAACCCGACACAGGTTTAACATATGTATAAACACCATTTTGTTTCATATTAAACATGCCATAACATATCATCCTCTATCAAAATCAGAGATACCTAAAGGATGATTGTTTGCCACAACAGAACACACCTAAACCAAGTTCCAATAAGAAACTAAGCTCACAGTAGGATCAACACTCGATCAAAAATCTAGTTCCAACATATCTATCATTAGAAATTATTTGATAGTACAACTAAACTCTGAGAGCTAATCACAAACATGAATCTGCTCCAAACCAAGACCAAGGCTAGTTTCAATCCAACTAACAGCGCTAATCTGATTAAGAACAAATCCAGAAATTTGATTAAGCTTTAGGAACAACATCACGGTAGGAGAATAACAACTACAGTTGAATGCATCCACAACCTCATGCCCAGGATCACACAAACCCAATTTATCCAATGAGGAACGGAACTTCCAAATCCTCAACAACCTACTAACCAAAGGGAAAAATCAAAAATCCTGAGCAGAAACATTCCAAAACCGAAATCAGACATGCCAGTCAATAATCAGTCCAATCCACAAGCTAAAAAAATGAAACCACTTACCTACAAGAAATCGGCCAGTCCAGCTACAATCGGAGAACTCTATGTCAGCGGTCGGTGTCAAGCTCCGGCCTGAGACCTCAGCATCGACCCTTCTCACCAAAACCCTATCCACCAAAATCCCACAGCTATAGTCAAAGCTCCACATCGTCTAGAGTCACTCGCTCAGAACCGAGGAAGAATACACCTAGCTAGAGTTTACCTTCTTACGGCCCATCAATGAAAGTCGTCCGAAGGAAAGACGGAAGCCACCGATCGCCAGAGTTCCGCTTGGGACTGGGCGCGGAATGTCGTCGGGCGATTTGGTCAGGGAAGTGAAGAGTCGGCGGAGATAGGTTTCGAGGGGAGGAGCTAGGGCACAGCGAGGAATAAGAGAGGAAAAGAGGGTTATAAGGGGTGGGATTTTTACAGAAAAGTCCCTCAATGTTTGACTAATTCCACATCAGCCCTTAACAGTTTATGCATGTTCGCAATTCAACCCTTACAACTAAATTTTCGAAACCATTTTATCCTCTTTATAATTTGGGTCCCGGAATTCATAAATCTTCTTTCGAAAAATTTTCTGGCTCGCGCCAAAAGTGTCGGATTTAACATCCTCCCCCACTAATAAGAATTTGGTCCCCAAATTTCATCATTCCTCATACGACACACACTAGCAGCTAAACATGCCCGTACTCATCATGAGTAACCACTTCGGCTGATACCCTAAGGTTACACCGCTACGGAACAACTGGAGTTATCAATCAAGATATTGTCATCCGATATCCAGATACACCCGGGTAACCATTTAGTCATCACCATTATCCAGGGCACTCAATCCCAAGATCACTAGTGTCAAGTCTATACTCCGATCTTCAACCGTAAAACAAAAATCCATAAATATCACCCAAGTATCCACAAGCCAAAAACATCCTCCCAATATCACAATCCATATATATTTATATATATCCTTCAATCGACCATTAGAAACTCACCTATAGTTTAAACATTGTGTCAATATATCGTACCATATGCAGTTATCAATAACTAACTTCTTAAATGATCAACCATCAAAAGATCATTTATCCACCAAATGATTCATCAAAAAGCTACATATTTGGTAGGTCCATGTCCACTACTAGAATCCTCAAAATACAACATAACATAGCAATTCGTCAATCTCAATCTATCTCTCAACGAAAAAGTCCATGGTGATGTCAACCTTATCATCCCGTGAACTAATAGGTCGACGATAGGGTATTATAACCGAATCAGGGGACATCTTTGACCTCCTGATTAATGTCCAATATCTCACCGGAGATAAGGATACAGCTAACTCCACATACTCTGCACCCTAGCGAGTGGCACATCCCGATGCACCATCGAGACTATCCAACCATATAGACCCAATCTATGAGTCAGAATCCCTCATAGAATAGCGTAGCAACTAGCGAGTCATACCGACCATCGCCTCGTAATCCAATACAGTCCAATTCCTCCACTCTATGGTCAAACCCTCTAAGGTCCTACTCCGTAACAAGGAGCTAGAGACATGCTATCTCTTAGGAGTATCTCCACATACTCATAAAGCAATTCCTTTATTTTCCAACGAGTCGTCCCGATAATCTCTAACCAGAGGTGACCTAGTCTTGTAAGTGATTTGCCTCCGTGCAAATCATAAGTCCGTAGGTACCTTCTTGGCCACTACAAGCGGTAACCCAATAGTGTCAAGCAACTAGCTTCACACTTTTCTATATTAGCCCAAATAACCTATCAACATGTACCTTCTAGGTCAACTACCAAGTACAAGTGATCCATGGTCAAAGTCCCCAAGGAACAGATTATATCAATCCTCTACTAATCATAATAATATATAGCTACTGCTACCCTATTGCATCAATGTAGATCATGTACTCAAAACATGACATCTAGCTTATCTGTCCAGATATACGCAACATAAGAAAAACTTATAGCTCCATGAGCTACTGTGAATTGATCGAATAACATGAGAGAATTTCTAACTATACATAATTATACAGGAATAACAACCTGATCCAATGACATGAAAGAATTTCTAACCATACCTAAATATACAGGAATGGTAGCATGATCCGATAACACGAGATAATTTCTAAATCATACCTAGATATACAGGTATAGTAACATGATCCAATAATATGTGAGAAATTCTAAATCATACCTAAATGTACAGGTATAGTAACATGGTCCAATCACATGTGAGAATTTTCTAACCAATACCTAAATAGGATAAGGGATCCAAAAGATCAGGAGAAATACCTGTCGCCTGAAGAAGTCCCATCGCCCAGTCCCAGACAACCACATCGAGAAAAACACTCCGAACAAATCCGACAAGACTCGTAAAACAAGTAGACACCGTAACTCCACAAGTCCACAAGGTATCCGATAACCTGAGCTCTGATACCAAAATAAATTGGTATCAGAGAAACACCGAAAAATCCGCAAATACCCGAGGTATCTCGCAACCTGAGCTCTGATACCAAAATAAATTGGTATCAGATAAACACCGAAAAATCCGAAAACACGTAGGCATCAAAACCTACGCTCTGATACCAAAATAAATTGTCACGCCCCGAGACCCAGGAGCCGCTGTTCCAATATAAAATCGGACAGCACCTCCCCTGTCCGGCGGACAATTTACACATACACAGAACATACTAGACATCACCACGCAGTTTAATTATATATATTTGGCCTCAGGCCTCAAAACTAAAACATAAACTGACCATAACACAAGGTAAATCATACCTGACTACGGACCAGTCCGACTTATGACGAAACAACAAATACAACAACCCCTTAGGGCTCACGACACATACGACATATACATATCGCCTAAAGAATTATAAAACAACACACTATAAAGTACAAAACGAAACCATGTCGTCGCGATGGGTAGGGACTGGCTGCTGGGCTCTTCTGGCGACTCCAAATATCTCAACCTGAAATAAAAATATATGGCAACGGGGTGAGTCCATAACTCAGCGAATACCCAGCAGATATGCATAGTATGTTATAATAACAATAAGCATCTACGTTAGTACAGTCTCATATCAACAATATGGAAAAACTAGTACTGGAAATACTGAGGTAGATACATACCAGAATCCAGCTAACCTGAAAAGAGGATAATCAGTACCAAGGGAATATCATTAGACATATAATCTCAAATAACAAGTCTCCAGTATATGCGATGTCAAACAAGTGCAGCAAATAAGTGCAGCAAACAATGCACGATGCAAAGTATGCACATGGTGCAATGACATGTGTCACCCCTGACACCAGACAGATCATCGTACACCTGTCATAGGGACGTCTGAACGGGTAGGGCTCTGACAACTGTACACCCTGCCATCACTGCTCCTGAGTGACCGGGTGGACAGGATGCTGGCGAGGGACCACCCCTCTACCCCAAGCAATGGGGGAGCTCTGCTCTCATCTCCTCGTGGCTCAGTACAAGAAGGGACCCCTGTTTGCTACCACGCCCGCGCTCACCCTCCTCATAGTGGCCGAACGGAGCAATACAGAGCAAATGCACACATCTACGGTATCGACTAACCCATGAGTGGCCGTGTGTGCATGTCATGTACCGGAAGACGATTAGGCTCAACCACAAGGGAGTCGCTGATCGCCGGCATGCAACAGTGCAAGGATGGTGTATGATAGATACACATACATAATAACTCAGGGATAATTAACAAGTATCCAGGACAGTCATAATAACTCAGGGATAACTAACAACTATCCAGAACATGCATAATTACTCAGGGATAACTAACATGTATCCAGAACAGGCATAATAACTCAGGGATAACTAACATGTATCCAGGACATGCATAATAACTCAGGGATAACTAACAAGTATCCAGGACATGCATAATAACTCAGGGATAACTAACAAGTATCCAGGACATGCATAATAATTCAGGGATAACTAACAAGTATCCAGAACATGCATAATAACTCAGGGATAACTAACAAGTATCCAGGACAGGCATAATAACTCAGGGATAACTAACATGTATCCAGAACATGCATAATAACTCAGGGATAACTAACATGTATCCAGGACATGCATAATAACTCAGGGATAACTAACAAGTATCCAGGACATGCATAATAACTCAGGGATAACTAACAAGTATCCAGGACATGCATAATAACTCAGGGATAACTAACAAGTATCCAGAACATGCATAATAACTCAGAGATAACTAACAAGTATCTAGGACAGGCATAATAACTCAGGGATAACTAACATGTATCCAGAACATGCATAATAACTCAGGGATAACTAACAAGTATCCAAAACATGCATAATAAACAAGGCTAGCGTATAATCTTACTGCTATCTATAACCAACCATGCATAGCAATATGACAATATCTAAAAGATAAGTCAAAGGGTACCCGCCTCAAATGAAGATGCTCGTAGCAACAGAGAATCTCCCGTCCATGAAGTCCAACGCAAATCGATCCAGTGTCCTGTGTCCAGGGACATATTAGATAGCTATTTGCGTAGAAATAACCCACTAATCAACTATATTAATCTATTCAGGTAGCTATCCTAATCATCTTAATCATTACCCAATCGTTTACAAACACCCTTCGATCTTCAACAACATTCATTAAACCAACTGACAATTATCCAAGTAGAATCCTAAAATAAATCTGATCAAATCTTGAAAAATAACAACACAATTAGACATTCCTCAACAATCCAACCCTATAGACATTACCAAAGTTAAAGGAAGACTCCAATCAAACACAAGTCCATGAATAATACGGCCAAACATAGAATTGATCCAAAGTTTCCCAATTCAATTCCAACCAACTTCATCTCATTGTAAGCAACCCGACACAGGTTTAACATCTGTATAAACACCATTTTGTTTCATATTAAACATGCCATAACATATCATCCTCTATCAAAATCAGAGATACCTAAAGGATGATTGTTTGCCACAACAGAACACACCTAAACCAAGTTCCAATAAGAAACTAAGCTCACAGTAGGATCAACACTCGATCAAAAATCTAGTTCCAACATATCTATCATTAGAAATTATTTGATAGTACAACTAAACTCTGAGAGCTAATCACAAACATGAATCTGCTCCAAACCAAGACCAAGGCTAGTTTCAATCCAACTAACAGCGCTAATCTGATTAAGAACAAATCCAGAAATTTGATTAAGCTTTAGGAACAACATCACGGTAGGAGAATAACAACTACAGTTGAATGCATCCACAACCTCATGCCCAAGATCACACAAACCCAATTTATCCAATGAGGAACGGAACTTCCAAATCCTCAACAACCTACTAACCAAAGGGAAAAACCAAAAATCCTGAGCAGAAACATTCCAAAACCGAAATCAGACATGCCAGTCAATAATCAGTCCAATCCACAAGCTAAAAAAATGAAACCACTTACCTACAAGAAATCGGCCAGTCCAGCTACAATCGGAGAACTCTGTGTCAGCGGTCGGTGTCAAGCTCCGGCCCGAGACCTCAGCATCGACCCTTCTCACCAAAACCCTATCCACCAAAATCCCACAGCTATAGTCAAAGCTCCACATCGTCTAGAGTCACTCGCTCAGAACCGAGGAAGAATACACCTAGCTAGAGTTTACCTTCTTACGGCCCATCAATGAAAGTCGTCCGAAGGAAAGACGGAAGCCACCTATCGCCAGAGTTCCGCTTGGGACTGGGCGCGGAATGTCGTCGGGCGATTTGGTCAGGGAAGTGAAGAGTCGGCGGAGATAGGTTTCGAGGGGAGGAGCTAGGGCACAGCGAGGAATAAGAGAGGAAAAGAGGGTTATAAGGGGTGGGATTTTTACAGAAAAGTCCCTCAATGTTTGACTAATTCCACATCAGCCCTTAACAGTTTATGCATGTTCGCAATTCAACCCTTACAACTAAATTTTCGAAACCATTTTATCCTCTTTATAATTTGGGTCCCGGAATTCATAAATCTTCTTTCGAAAAATTTTCTGGCTCGCGCCAAAAGTGTCGGATTTAACAGAAACTATGAGCAGAAATGAAGCTTCTAATCAAATTCAAAGACAACAAACAACTAAAATCTAGTTCACAATTCTAATGTTCAGAAATGATTCAGAGAAGCTAGGTTTACTGATGAGAAATTCAGATTTGAAATCAGAAACTTGCGGCATTGAACTGATACGCAAAACAGGACTGGTAAGCAAACTGTAAACAGAACGATTAACTGATACGCAAAGGATAAACAGAAAATAATCTAAATTAAATTCAATTGATCACTGAACTAGCAATCTAACCATCTACTTGAAGCATTGAAACACTAAATAAAGCTGGAACGATGCATTAAACGAAGTTAACAAATTCTGAAACCAAAAACAGAAACTAACCTAAAGCAGTAATGGAAATTACAGCTAATAAACGAAATTAACTAAAAAATCTAAACCCCAATCGCTCCATTAGCTCAAGGTCTCCTTGTTCGTCACGCAAGGGCTGGCCTCGAACCCGTAAGCTCAGCAATTCACTGGGAAACTGAATCTGCGGTCGAATTGAACTCAAATCTGTTCAAGAAGGAAAACCCATTCGAATTCTTCAATTTTTGCCTTGTCTGATTGAAATGATGGTGCGGGAATGTTCAAAGCTTATCCGAGAACCCCTCCAGATAGCTTGGACTGATGTAGAATCTGACAAAACTGAAATCGAAGCCTTCAAATGTAGAGCTGCCGAAACCCTCAAACATCCCTGCTCTTGCCCAATTCCGAGATGAAACTGCACCGACTACTCTCCCCAGTGACCTCGACTTGATCTAGATGAAGAGATGAGGTGGCCGCGCCCCTTGGATGGAAGAAATCAGCTGGAAAAATGAAGAAGAATGAAGCAACCTACTGTAGCGGCGGAGACGCGACAAAGGAGAAGGCTGCGGGTGATTTTGATTAAATACATATCAGTGGATGGTCCAGATTGATCGGAGGAAATCCAACGGCTGATCTTGCTCTGATTTGAGCCAAATTTTTTTGATGATGATCTGGGGTCAGGATCTGCCTCATGGTAGCTCGGATCCTCCAGATTTGCAACGGATGGTCCAGAAACATAATCATTGAATGGACGATCTAGAGCCCTCCTTGCTTGATCCAACAGTTGATTGAGCTCTGATTGGAATGAAACCTTCAGATCTTGATCATAGAGCTTAATCAACCCCAACCCTAGCTCGGATTGCTTCAGATCGTCCCGGATGGCTCAGATCTAGCCGCTTTTGAATCGGACGGCCCGGATTAATCGTAAGATTGATAATTCGATTCGGTTCCACTTCCGACTCAAATTTGACCCAGTGTGACCCAAGTCCATGAACCCATCATGCCTACAAAAATATATCAAGAATTTAGTGGCCAAATAATCCAATTTAATGCAAATTTGCAATTAAGTCCAAAATAAAGGTAAGTTCTAAAACCTAGGCAATTTCACAATTAAGCAATAAAAACATAGGTCAAACATGGATTTAAGCAATGAAAATAATCAACAAAATGGTATTTATCAACTCCCCCACACTTAACCTTGAGCGTCTCGCGAAACTACTAAATATGTATCCCCTAGATTTACTTAAGCATAATTAGAAACAAATGAAAATAAATTACCTAGGGTTGTCAATTCTCATAATCTAAGCTCTATGGATTACTATCTTGTCCTTAAATCAACAACTTAGCCTTTTCATCCATCATGATTCATTGAGATGAATTCAACTCACTAGCCTTTCAAGGAAAATTTTGGTGGCCCTCTTCTTAAGTTCTAACTTGATGAGGGAAGTGGAGCTCACTCAAACGCACATGCTTCTTGCACTACCATAGGCTTGCTTATTGTCTAATCTCCACCATTATTCATGATTAGGGTTCACATCTACAAAAACAAGTGAAAAAAATGGAAAATGGCAAGAAATGATAAAGTGGAGCAAAAATAAAGGAAATAGAAAAATTGATAAAGTGGAAGACTTGAGTGCTCAAGGATGTTTCCAATGAACTTTGCCCTCTTATCAGTCCCCTAGTGAATTCCACAGTTTGATGGAGTCCAATTTGAATAATTCTTTTGATTTGGATGAAGAAACCTCCATTTGACTTCATTGTGCCACTTCCTTCAATTGCGTGCCAACTTTGCTTGCTTTTCTTTTCTCATTCTTCTTTTTCTTCTTTCTTTCCAGCTCAGATTTGTATCAAAGAACATATGATATCAAGTGAAATAGATACTCAACATGAAATTTTCACTCAACAACCCTTGTAACTCACTCTTGATAGCTTCACCTTTGTTGGCACACTACTTTCACTTCTTTCTTCTTTTTTTTTCTTTTTCTGTTCAGCTGCAAATTCAGCTTCACTAAATCCATTTCAAGTCTCTGATTTCCTAAATAATCAACATCAGTTAGCATCAAATAGACATGGAAGATTTTGATTCGTTCCATTTGAAAATTCTTCTCACAAGTCGAATTCAGCCAACTTCATTCCATTCTCTGCTCTGCAATTGTTTTGAATTTTTCTTGCATCAGATTTCAGCACTCGGAAAACTCAGATTCAGCATTGCAAGCTCAGATTCAGCACTCCTTTAGTTTCTTTTCAGCCTTTATTCAGACCTTGCTCAGACTCCCTGATTATACAGCTGCAACTTAGCTTCCTTTCGTTCCATCATTATGCGCTCAGCTCCAAAATTCTTATCAGAATTAGTTCCAATTCACACTGCCATGAGCCTCAAATGAATTGCTATTCTCTACTTGACTCTACATTTAATTTGTTGCTGCCCTTCTTAAATTCTGCATCCCTGTTTCAAAATTTCTGCATCCACTGCAGATTCTTTGCTATTCTCTGATCTCGCAAACAATTAACATCAATAGGAGTTTGCATCGAATGGAAAGTGAAGAATTGAAAGCTCACTTGGTAATTCGGCACTGCATTACTGATTTCCTTCATCAGTTCCAATTCTGTTTGAGATTGATACCACTGTGCCGAAATTGCTTCATGGAGACACAACCTTAGTTATAGCACTCTCACTAAATTTTTTTCGAATGCAGAAATTTCAGCAGCTTTTCATGGATTTTCAGCACTTGCAGCTTCAATTCAGATTGTAGCAAAATGTTACTGATCTTCATAGCGAAGTACAGCTGCAGTCCACCTGAAACTTGTGAGCTGAAATTTCTGCAACCATTTTTTTCCTTTGAACACTTCTGAATTTAATCTGTTTCTGACTATTTTGCTTCGAGTTTCAGCTCCATGGCATCCATTGGTTCTTCTTAGATCTGAAATCGAATGTGCACCTTCAACTTCAGATACATTTTACAATCCAAACTAGCAGATTTCTTTTTTTTCTTTGGCACAGTTTGTCTTCATTTGGTGCCAACTTTCTCCTAAGTGTAGATTTTTGGTTCTTCTTTTCTCTTCTTGCGTGACACTTTGATGTTCAAAATGTGATAAGGAAACTCAATCTCCAATTGCTTCCAAATCTCTAGCTCATTTTTGACTCCAAACTCAACTCACTTGGCAAAAATTTTTTTTTTCGAAATGAAGTGAATCCTTGATAAAAATTGCTTCCAAATCACTATCTGAACAAGGTGACCTATCCGTCAGCGAAGCCGTCAAGAGGTTCACCCGGCTGGCTCGCCTATGTCCTGAGTTGGTTAGCACAGAGAAAGAAAAGGTCCGCCTTATGCTGAAGATGTTACGACCGGAGATAGCTCTGAACGTGACCGGCGGAGTTAACCGACCGCAGACCGTCGAGGAGCTGTTTAGCAGTGCTTTGATCACCGAGCACTATCTGAACAACATAAATCAGCAAAGGAAGACGTCAACTGAAAGCAAGAGTCAAGCCCCCTCAGGAGGTCAGAAGACTCAGCACGCGGGTACTAGTTGGAAGGGGGACAGCAATGATAAGAAAATGTGGAACAATTCTAACGGCGGCCCAGCAAATAAGAAGCCCAAGTACACCCCGTGCGCAAAATGTGGAAACACGCATCCTGGAGAATGCCGCATGGGTACAAACAAGTGCTTCACATGCGGACAAGAGGGACACAAGGCCTTCGCCTGTCCTGCCAAGGCCCCGACATCTTCTCAGCAGCAGATGCAGTATCAGAATGCTCCTGCACAGCTGCACTATATGCAAGCCGCACTAGAAGGTCCATAATTAAGTCAAGGCCGATTGGAGGCCCCGCCTGTTACTACGAACGCAAGGGTATTTTCTCTTACAAAGGAGGATGCGGCAAATGCTTCCACCGTTGTCACAGGTCAGATAATTATTTACAGTCAGCATGCTACTGTTTTATTTGATACTGGGGCAACGCATTCCTATATTTCCATGATACATGCTAAGAAGATAGACATAACCTTACAAGTTCTAGATAGCAAGTTTTTAACAACCCTGCCTTCGAGAGAAACAATGGCATCCACCCGAGTTATTTTAAGTTCGAGGACGAACTTTTCCGAAGGGAGGGTGGATTGTAACGCCCCAAATTTTCCACTCTAGCGTAGTAATAATGGAACATGTGGCCAAGAATAATATTATGAATTTAGGGGGAAAAGTTGCGAATAAAGAAATGTTAGACATTATCTTGACACGTAGTGGATGTGTCATAACTATGTTTATATGCTACATTAAAATTATGCTTGACATCATGCACATGAATGAATGAATAATGATATAAATATGCATGTGTATGAATTAAATAAGTAGCATTCTCTAGGTGGGCTTTGGTTATGCGGGCTTGGAAAAAAAAGAAATATTAAAAGGAAGAGAAAGCAAAAAGAAGAGGGGGTGACAAGGATTGAACCTTGGACCTCAAAGGAAAGCAAAGCCTTAAGAATATTCATGTAACCAAGTCACCTAGCAAGGGAGTGCTATTAGAAGAGGATGGGGAATTGTAGATAAGTGGGAAAGAAGATGAAGAGACACAAAGAAGATGAAGAGACACCATTAAAGAGGTGCTTGCCTCTGTACTCATCATAAAAGGCCATGAAGAGGAGGAAATGCCTAATGCATTTCGACCAAGAAACCTTCCCCTTTTCTCTCCACCAAACTCTTCTCCTTCCTCCTTTTCCTCACCGAAATCCTTGGTCCCCTTGCTACCATTTTCAAGTCCTTTACCTCCTAGAGAAAACCGGACCAAAAGAAGAGAAGAACAAGATGAGTACTAGAGTTTAAGAGGTCTTTTCTTCTCCAAAATTTGGAGATCCTTTGGGAACATAAAAACAAGTGGTAAGACTCCCTCACCTATAACATAATGGCTTTTTATGTGTTTTTTAGGATTTTTATGTTTGCTTGTGATGTTGGGTGAAAGAAAATGGAAGAAATCCTTGAGGGAAGTTTTGGCCATAAAGGGGTACCCCCCTTTTCTATGTCCAAAAACTTAAAGGAAGAGTTCATGGAATTGTTACAACCTTTTTGTAATGAATATATGATGGATACATGGTGTTTGAATGCCCTCCATGATGTAATGGACTTGGAAGAATTCGGCCAAGTCATGAAATGGATAAATGTTGATGCATGAAGTAGGCTATTATTCTAATGATTGTTTCCTTGCTATATAAATGTTTTAGCCACGAAATTTTATGGAATCTATGCTAAGGGACCGCTGTAACATTTGGCCAAGGGACCTTAAATTATGCCTTAAAACAGATTTTTATAGACCTTCATGGAGTTATGGTTAAATCAAGTGATATGCATGTGATTGGGTGTTTTATTTCATGATGGAAATAATTTATACCTTAGGGTCAGTACCTTATCTAAGTTGTTTGAGCCTAAACTCATGCTTCATTCTATGCATTGATGTTTAGAAAAATGTTACATGTACCTATATGCATGATAATCCAAGTAGAACTCTAGATCATACACCTAGACTAGTGTTTGGTGAAGTACAAACTACTTTTGTACTTGTGAATGAATTCTTATGAAAAATATGTTTCTATTCCCATGTTAGGTGAATGATTATGCTATGAAATCCCTACTGTGAGTTTCAACAAATTACAAGAATAGGGGTTAAGAATAGGTTCGAGTACAAAGCATGCCCCTAAACTAGTGAAATAGGTTAGACTACCTTTATGCTTGTATATGACCTTAATGGTAAAATATATTTTTTTTACATGTGTAACGACCCGGAAAATTCTCTTAATATTTTCTTAAACTATTAAGCATGTTTAAATAATTTTCCAAGGGACCTAGGAATATTAATACGAACATTGGCCTAGGAAATCCATGTTTTCTCATTTAAATTGAGAAAACTAAGTACTAAAGGGCCTTATGTGGGCTTTTTTAGTACCATGATTATAGGTGGATTTTAGGGAATAATTAGTATAAATGTAAATAGGATTTAATTAGACATATTAACATGATTATGGGTAAGTCTTGGCCTAATTTTTCCTATTTTAATCGAGAAATTAGAGAAATTAGGTACTAATGAGCTTTAAATGGGCTCCAAAAATAAGTATTAATTAGGTAAAAATTAATATAAATTAGGTAAAATTAATATAAATATAAAAGAATTTTATTTAGGAATATTGGCATAATTATGGGTGATTTTAGGGGGATTTTCGGAATTTAGGAAATAGAAATAATAAAATAAATGAAATAAAAATAAAATAAAAATAAAAGTGCATGAGCCAAGGATTCAACCTTGGACCTCTTGTACAACCATGTAAGCCTTAACCAACTCACCTAGCAAGGAATTCTTGTGAGGAAAGGAAGTGAATGGTGGTTAAATGGTAGAAGAAGATGAAGGGTCATGGAAAACTCTTCATTCACCACTTTAATGGTTGATTAATAAGGGGGTTTGGGAGTTTCATTCTTCATGCCATCAATTGCATTTGCTTCTCCCTTCCTTCTCCATTCTTGCCGAGCACTCAAGGAGGACTTCTTCCTTGAGAAAACTTCACAAAAAGTCTCATCCTCCAAGATCTAAGGTCTTCTCAAGTTTCCAAGGGCTAGGTGTGGTCAAGTCTTCTTCCTTCTTTCCATCCAAGGTCTAAAAATCAAGAAATCTAAGGTAAGACTCCCTCACCTGTGGTATAATAGTTACCAATGATTTCCATGATTTTTGGCATGATATATGGGTTAGTTTCGGATTTAATGTTGAAGGGAAACAAAATCAAGGTTCCTATGTTCAAAGGTTTCGGCCAGCATGTTTTAAGGGTCCATAATAATGCTAAAAATCATGATAATATTATTTGATGTTCCCTTATGATGTTTAGAAGTTAATTATAATTTTTGGGAATTTTTGGAGTATTTAGGACACCCTAGAGTTTCGGCCAACATGAAGGAAGCAAAACCCAGAACTTTAAGTTCAAGGGTTCCGGTCAGCATGTTTTAAAGGTCTAAAAATATGTTAAAAATCATGATAATGTTATTTTGTGTTCCATTATGATGTTTAGAAGTTAAGTAAAATTTTTGGGAATTTTTGGAACACCCTATAGGCCTCATATATTTCGGCCAACATGAAAGAAGCAAAACCCAGAACCTTAAGTTCAAGGGTTTCGGACAGCATGTTTCAAAGGTCTAAAAATATGTTAAAAAATCATGATAATGTTATTTAATGATCCCTTATGATGTTTATACATTAATTATAATTTTTAGGAATTTTTGGGATACCCTAGAGGCCCCATATGTCTCGGCCAACATGAAAGAAGCAAAACCCAGAACCTTAAGTTCAAGGGTTTCGGCCACCATGTTTTAAATGTCTAAAAATATGTTAAAAATCATTATAATATTATTTAATGTTCCCTTATGATGTTTAGACATTATGTATAATTTTTGGGATTTTTTGGAACACCCTATAGGCCTCATATGTTTCGGCCAACATGAAAGAAGCAAAACCCAGAACCTTAAGTTCAAGGGTTTCGACCAGCATGTTTTAAAGGTCAAAAATATGTTAAAAATCATGATAATGTTATTTAATATTCCCTGATGATGTTTAGAAGTTAAGTATAAATTTTGGAAATTTTTGGAACACCCTATAGGCCTCATATGGTTCGGCCAACCCCAAGGACCCAAGGGTTAGGGTTGAGTCTTTGACTTTAACTTATGTTTATGGGTTGCCATGATATAAGGATGATGGATGGTGATTGTGTGAATTTTCACATGGCCATGGGACTTCATAAGTTTCGGCCAATAAGGGTTAATAGGATAAGAGTTAAGATTTATTCCAAGTAAGGGTCCCAATGGCCCTATGGTAAGATGTGATTTATGTTTATGAATGATATGCTATGTTATGAATGATATGCCATGCTTACGAATGATATGCCATGTTTATGAATGATATGCCATGGTTATACATGATATGCTATGCTTATGAATGATATGCTATGTTATGAATGATATGCCATGCTTACGAATGATATGCCATGTTTATGAATGATATGCCATGGTTATACATGATATGCTATGCTTATGAATGATATGCCATGTTATGAATGATATGCCATGTTTACGAATGATATGCCATGTTTATGAATGATATGCCATGGTTATGCATGATAAGAATGATGTTACGACAAGTATGTTATGATCATGTTCATGATAAGAATGATGCCATGATAAGTATGCTATGAATGTCTTATGAATGATGAAGCATGCAAAGTATTTTACTTTATGAATGGGCTTGTACCGGACCCAAGTATGGGTCCAAGGGATGGGCACCTTAAGAACGCCCCGGTTCTGGACTACCGGAGCTGTCCACGGTTCTGGCACTACCGGAGCTGTGCAACAGGGATGGGCTCCTTGAGAACGCCTCGGTTCGGGGACTACCGACTATGCTGTCCTTACCCTAGTAGGTCGGGGCTAGCTACCTCGGATTTACTAGGGATGCGCGCTATGATGTATGTATGTGGTACAAGCCGGGGACCCCAAATGTTATGATGATGATGTTTAAGCATTTTCAAAGTATGTTTTAAAAGTTAAGCATCCCTATGTATATGCATTCCACCCATGCATTCATACATGTTATGCATTATGTTATGATAATGACGTGTTATGCTTATGCTCCATGTTAAAAGATATGTATGAGAATGAATGATCCATGTTATGATTATGGTAAGAAGATGCTCTTATGATATGTTAGAATGTATGCCTATGTTTATGCCATATAGGTTGGTTTATATCTTATGTTTATGTTCATGCCATGTATGATGTCATGCTAGGAAAGTTTATTAAGTTATGTTCATGCCATGTATGATGCCATGCTTAGAATGTTTAATTATGTTTATGCCTATGTTTATACTTTAGGCTATGATAAGAATGTTTAATTAGATTTATGCCTATGTTTATGCTTTATGCTATGATAGAAATGTTTATGATGCTTACGTTCCATATGCTTATGAATGAATGACGAATGATTTTTGTGAGTAGGAAAGAGTCTTACTAAGCCTGTGTGCTTATAGTCTTCTTTCCTTATACCGCAGATCATGCAAGGGGATAACGAGGAAGCAGCAGGAGGGCCTGAAGTATGTGTGTGTTGGTGACTTGGCCCATGAAATCGAATGTGTTAACCGTTTATGCTAAGAACTTTATTTTTGCTACCTATATGCTCGAATAGTGACTTATGGAACTTTATGATAAGATGTCCAGTATGATATGATATGAACCTTATGGTATGATGTTAAGCATGTTATGATATGATGTTAAGCATGATGTTCATATGTGAAGTTCCATGTCATTATATTAGGGATGGTAGTAGGGGCATGTATATGTAAGGCTTAAGTTATTCCGCTGCAGTATGATGTTACATGCCTTAAGTATGTTAGCGTAACGCCGCTTTAGGGAAAAAAAAAGCGGGCGTTATAACATGTTATATGAACTTTTATACCATGTTATACATACTGTGAATTTTGGCCAATTACTAGAATAAAGGCTAAGAATAAGTTCAAGTATAATTCATGCACCTAAACTAGTGTTTAGTGAAGTCTAGACTACCAGTGTACTTGTAAATGACCTCTTATGTAATGTATGTTTTTATTTTCATGATTATATGACTCTTATGCTATGATATCCTTGCTATGAAGTTTCGGCCAGCATGTATTAAGATGAGAAAAGAAATATTAAACTAACATATTGCCTTAATTAAGACAAGCATGTTATAAGTATGATGTATTGATGAAACTAGCATGATGGTTGCTTCACTTACATGTGTTAAAAGAAAGGTCCTTCCATGTCTTGCTATTTATGCTAATGATTATGCCATGAAAGTATGCCTATGTTTATGAATGATTGAATGCCTATAGAACATGCAATATGAAAGAATGAAAGAATGCATATTCTATATATGAAAGTATGCTTATGATTATGAATGATTGAATGTCTATAGTACATGCAATATGAAAGAAAGAAAGAAAGAAAGGAATGCATATTCTATATGAAAGAAAGAAAGAAAAGAAAAGAATGCATATATGTATTTTACTTTAAAGAATGACTTGTACCGGGTCTTGAAAAAGATCCACGGTTCTGGACTACCGAAGCTGTCCCTAGGCTGAAAGATAGTAAGCCTAGAATGTAGACCCCTGTAGGTCAAGATTAGCTACCTCGCATCCTACATAGGGGTATGCACGCAAAAGAAAGAATGGGTACAAAGCCGGGGACCTCAAAGAAGATGATGTATATGATTTTAAAGTATTATTTAGTATGTTTTCCAAAGAGCATCCTAATGTTTTGAAATGCACATGTTCTTTGTTTATATGTCTTCATATATCTTATGTGCCTTATGAATTTTATGCTATCCATGAAATATTATATGTTTTAAAATGCATGCAATGTATGGATGTAGTGAGTAGGAAAGAGCTTACTAAGTTTTATACTTATAGTTTGGTTGCTTATGTTGCAGATCAACATAGAAATTTCTAAAGAAAGGGAAGCTATAGGAAGGGCTAATGTGTGTGGTGGTGACTTGACTGATCGATCCACTTTAGTGCTATCTATAGACTTAGTTCTTATTTCTAATAAGACATATGTTGCTACTTTATGCATGATACTTGCTAGTTCTTTTGGAGTCTATTTAAGTATGGATGCTATTAGATGTTATATGACGTTATCACTTCCTTATCGTTGCATATGCTTTTAGTTATGTTTCATTTCCGCTGCAATGTTAGATTCATACGCAATGATATAAGTAAGTAAGGAATAAAAAGGGTTTAAATGTAACGCGCCGCCTAATGGTAAGGGGCGGGCGTTGCACGATAAAAGTTCAGAGTAAGACCAAGGTCTTACTAAGCCCTAAAATGAGTTCTGGGACTAAGAAATGAGATTAGTACAAAACCAAGGTCTTGTTGTGTCCTAAAACGAGTTTTGGGAACATTTCTTTCTATGTGCAAGATATGTGTAAAGTTAAGCATTTTAAGTACAAACATGAGTACAAGTTTAAGTATATTACATTTTAAAGTGGCATGTACCGAGCCGAGGCTCATAGAGATCTAGGCGAGCCTAGTAGAGATGCTCTAGTAGGGTTCGGTGGCTAGCTACCTCGAAACCTATTAGGGATGCGCACATTGGTACTATGTCGGGCCCAAAGGAGGATGTTTATTATTTTAAAGTATAAGAATATAAAAGTTTCAAGTTTTCAAAAGCAAGCATTTATTTCAAGTGTGTTAAGCATAAGCATTTTTCAGTTCAAGCATGATTTTCAAGTACAAGCATTTGTTATAAGTGTATTCATGAGCATATTCATGTTAAGCATGACATTTTTAGTACATATGTTTAAAAGCAAGCATTCTTTTGACCAAGAACATGATTTATATCTATTACATGTTTTGTGAGAATAGGTATCTGCTTACTAAGCAATTTACTTATAGTTTGCATCCTTTTCCTGCAGATAAAGGTAAAGAAAGGATGTAAGACAAGGATGCTAAAGGAAGGATGATTTGTGTCAGTGGCGGCAGAACCGTGGAGTGAGATCCTTTGGGGTGAGACTTGCTAGTGCTCTATGTTCTAAGTAGTAGAACATTATCATTATTGCTAAGTTGCATGATAGTAGTTGTTAATTCCGCAAAGTGCATGATAGTAGGTGTTAATTCCGCAAAGATTATAAGATTGAGTTGTTTTATGACTTACTATCGAGATAGTTTGTAATCTAGTTCAAGTACTTTGTTTATGAGTTATGTTATCATAGTTAGCAGTATGTTATTCATGATCTCCTCTAAAGTTTCTGAAGTCTGGATTGAATATCCAGATGTATCTGTCGATTACTCAATGTAGCAGTCGACTGCCCTCAATGAAATCGAGGGAACAGAAACATTGGTCGACTGATTTCCAAGTTGAGTCGACTGCATTAGTCGACTGGTAGTCCCACCAGTCGACTGGTCCCCTGCCAGATTTCGAACAGAAAGATTGGGGGAGTGATTTAGCCTAGGAGTCGACTGACACCAGTCGACTGGTCCTAGTTAAGTAGAAAAGAGATGTGACATCCCTATAGAGTCAGGAGGGAGGGTCGTTACAGGTTTGGTATCAGAGCCAAGATTCCGCCCTTCCGCAACACTGACATCAAGCATCATCCCTGCCGCCTACCAAGTAAGAAAGTGCATATGTTAAGTTTTATGTACATGTCTTTCATGTCTTTCTTTCAACATATGCTATTATGATTATGATGATAGTGAAGTAATGTCCTTGTTCTCATTAAAATAGTAAGAGAATGGCAAGGGGACATCCCGGGAAGGCCCAAAATGAGCAACGAGCTCCCAGCGGGCAAGAGACAACAGAGTCAGTACTATCACCAAATCTTTTAGAAGTGGTGGCTCAGTTACAAAGGCAAGTGGCAGAACAACAATAAGTTATTGCCACCATGATGTCTAACCAGCAGTCCGCTCCCATTACCCCGCCGATGTAGAATGTAGTGGCACCAGTTGTGACTGAAGATCGATCGGTTACATCTGTAGTCCCGGAAAGGGGGGTAAGGCAAGAAGCATAGCTCATCCAGTGCCAGTAGATGAAACCAGAAAACTTCGTAGGCACAAGCGAACCATGGGATGCTCAAGCATGTTTCAAAACTTTGGAAAGCATAGTAGAACTACTAGACTGGCCTAAGGTAGAGAAGATAAAGTGTGCCTCCTTCTGCCTTACCGGAGATGCTAGAATGTGGTGGGAGAGAGTCAAGGCCAAGAGAAATGTTAGCCAGATGACATGGGCCAACTTCGAGACTAAGTTCTTCAAAGAATACTTTCACATGTGAGTAACTAACAAGCATTATGATGAATTCACGAAGTTCAGACAAGGAGAACTATCCGTGGATGAAGTAGTGAAGAAGTTCAACCGACTAGCTTGTCTGTGCCCAGAGCTAGTTGGCACTGAAAGAGAAAGATTCAGACTAATGCTCAAGATGATAAGGCCTGAGATAGCTTTAAATGTGGCCAGCGGTGTTAATAGGCCGCAAACCTTAGAAGAACTGATAAGTAGTGCTTTGATCACTGAGCATTACTTAAACAGTATAAATGCCATCAGGATACGATAGAAGCTAGTAGCGGTCCAGAAATCCCAGGGTAACCCACAGAACTGGAAGGGGAACCCAAACAAAAGGAAGTAGTGGGATCAAATGACTTCTGGAAGCAACTCAAAAGGAGGCTCATCAAGCAAGTACCCCAAATATCCTCCTTGCCCAATATGTGGGAGGACGCACCTGGGAGAATGTCGCCAAGGCATGAGCGGGTGTTATATCTATGGAGTAGAAGGGCATATGGCCAAGGTTTGCCGTACCAAAGCAAATCCACCTCCACCACAGCTTATTCAGTACGGGGGAAAGTCTGCACAGTTCTACCAGATGTAGCCAGCACTAAAAGGACCCTACATTAGTCAAGGGAGAGTGGAAGCCTGACCAGCCACGACCAACGCTAGGATTTTCGCCACCACCAAGGAAGAGGCGGCAAATTCTCCTACTGTGGTCATAGGTTGAATACTCATCTTATCTCATTATGCTAGTGTGTTATTCGATACTGGTGCAACACATTCTTTTGTGTCTATGTCATTCTCCAAGAAGCTAGGGATTCCATCAGAAGTGTTGAGTTCTATGTTCCTAACGACTTTACCTTCGGGAGAAGTTATGACATCTACTCAGTGGCTAAGAGTTGTGCCAATTCAGATTTCCAACCGAGAACTCTATAGTGATTTAGTAGTCCTTGATATAAAGGATTACGATATCATTTTAGGGATGGATTTCTTGAGCATGTACAGTGCCTCTATTGAATGTCGCAAAAGGAAAGTAATGTTCACACCAGAAATAGAACTTCCATTCGAGTTTATTGGAGACCCAAAGAGAAAGACAAAAAGGATTTTGTCTACTTTATAAGCTCAGAGAATGTTAGATAATGGATGTTCTTGTTATTTAGCACATATATTAGATGCAAGGTAAAGAGAAGGACTAAAGAAAGAAGAAGTGCGGATAGTTTGTGACTATCCGGAGGTGTTTCCAGAAGAGTAACCAAGACTCCCTCCTAACCGCGAAATTGAATTGAGTTGGCTCCAGGTACCAACCCGATTTCAAAGGCACCTTATCGTATGGTGCCAACAGAACTAAAGGAACTGCAAGAACAATTACAAGAGCTGCTCGATAAGGGTTTCATCCACCCTAGTCATTCACCCTGGGGAGCTCCCATGTTGTTCGTCAAGAAGAAAGATGGATTTATGCGAATGTGCATAGATTATCGAGCCCTGAATAAGGTGACCATCAAGGATAGATGATTTGTTTGATCAGTTGAAAGGGGCAACGGTGTTTTCCAAAATAGATCTGCGGTCAGGTTACCATCAACTCAAAGTCAAGGAGAGTGATGTGCCGAGAACTTCTTTCCGACGGTATAGGCACTACGAGTTTGTAGTTATGCCCTTTGGAGTAACAAACGCCCCTGCAACATTCATGGTTCTATTGAATCAAGTATCAAGGAGATTCTTGATAAGTTCATCATAGTCTTCATTGATGACATCCTAGTTTATTCAATGTCTCAGGAAGAACATGACGAACATCTGATTGTAGTGTTGAAGACCCTCCATCAGAAGAAATTATATATCAAATTTTCAAAGTGTGAATTCTGGCATAACCAAGTGACTTTTCTAGGCCACATCATTTGCAAGGAAGGTATTATGGTAGACCCAGCAAAGATTGAAGCAGCTAGTAATTGGGGTCAACCAAAGAATGCCAATGAGATTAGAAGCTTTCTGGGTGCAGCAGTGTATTACAGAAGATTCGTGGAGGACTTTTGAAAGATAGCTTCCCCACTAACAACCCATATCAGAAAGAATAAGAAGTATGAGTGGACTAAAGATTGCGAGCGGAGTTTTATTGAGTTGAAGAAAAGATTGATAAGTGCTACCATTCTTATAGTTCTAGAAAGTGATAGAACCTTTGATATATACAGTGATGCATCAAAGTTGGGACTTGGAGTTGTACTCATGCAAGAAGGCAAAGTGATTGTTTATGCTTCTAGGCAACTCAAGGATTATGAAAAGAATTACCCTACTCAAGATCGTGAGTTAGTCGCAGTAGTCTTCGCTCTCAAAATATGGAGACATTACCTGTATGGAGGCCAGTGCAAGGTTTACACTGATCACCAGAGTCTAAGATATTTCTTCACTCAGAAGGACCTCAATATGAGACAGCGAAGGTGGCTGGAGTTAGTCAAAGATTATGACTGTGAAATCCTCTACCACCCTGATAAAGCAAATAAAGTGGCAGATGCGCTAAGTGGAAAGACTTGCGCAACTTTGATGTCCCTGTCATCACTGTCACCACCATTGTAGAAAGAGATAGTGGATTATAGAGTCGAGATCATTTATGGGCAACTCTCAGTATTGACTCTAGAGTCAACTTTGCTTGAGGATATACAGAAAAAGCAAGATCAAGATTCTGATATTCAAAAGATCAAGCAAGGGATGCATAAAGGAGAAAGTAAAGAGTTTAGAGTATCTGATAGTGAGATACTTTATTATGGTGACCGTCTATGTGTCCCCAACAGTGAAGAGCTAAGAAAGAAAATTCTTGAAGAAGCCTATAGAACTCCCTATTCTATGCACCCTGGTTCTTCTAAGATGTACCAGGATTTGAAAAGAAGATTTTGGTGGTCTGGAATGAAAAGAGATGTAACTAAATATGTCAGTACCTGCCTGATATGTCAGAGAGTTAAAGCAGAAAACCAGAGGTTAGGAGGAGTCCTAAAACCCATACAGGTTCCGGAGTGGAAATGGGAAGATATAGCCATGGACTTTATTGTTGGTCTACCAAAGACAACAAATGACTATGATGCTATCTGGGTAATTGTAGACAGATTGACCAAGTCTGCACATTTCTTAGCAATTAAAGTGTCTTACTCAATAGAAAGACTAGCTCAGTTATATGTACAGGAAGTGATCCGACTGCATGGAGTTCCAAAGACCATTATCTCCGATAGAGATGGTCGTTTCACTTCACATTTTTGGGAGTGTGTACAGACATCACTTGACATCAAACTGAAGTTCAGCACAGCTTTCCATCCTCAGACAGATGGGCAGACAGAAAGAGGAAATCAAGTTTTAGAAGATATGGTCAGAGTTTGTGCATTATATTTCAAGGGCAGTTGGTGCAAGTATTTATGTTTAGCTAAGTTCACCTACAATAACAGTTACCAAGCTACTATTGGTATGACGCCTTATGAAGCTCTTTATGGTAGGAAGTGAAGATCTCCTATCTGTTGGTATGAAAGTAGTGAGAAGAATGAAATGGGGTATCAGAATGACCTTATTAATGATACCACAGAAGCTATAAAGAGCATCCGCCAAAGAATAGAAACTGCTCAGAGTAGGAAAAAGAGTTATGTCGATGTACGTCGTAGACTGCCGGAGTTCGAAATTGGGGATACAATTTTCCTCAAAGTAGCTCCCATGTATGGAGTAATGAGATTCGACAAGAAAGGCAAGCTAAGTTCTCGTTACATAGGATCCTACCTAGTAACGAAAAGAGTTGGCAAAGTAGCTTACGAGTTAGAGCTACCTCCAGAGATGTTAGATATCCATAATGTGTTTCATGTCTCAATGCTGAAGAATCATATCTCTGATGCCAACCAAGTGATTGAGCCACAGACGGTACAAGTTCAAGATGATCTCAGTTATGAAAGTCGACCTATTAAGATAATAGATCGTGCAATCAAAAAACTGAGGAATAAAGAGGTACCCTTAGTGAAGGTTCTATGGCTAACTAGAAGTATGAAAAGGCAACTTGGGAAACAGAAGATAGCATGAGGCAAAAGTATCCGGAGCTATTCTATGTTCAAGGGCGAACTTTTTATAAGGTAGGGAGGGTTGCAACGCTTGAAAATTTTCCAGCATTTTCCAAAATTTTTCCAAAATAAAAAAATAAAAAATTTTCTTTAAAGGGGTCGAAGCCGAGGCTTAACCCCATGACCCCTCGTTTAACATTAGTTTAAGTTTCCATTAGGTGGTGGTAAAAGATCACACTGGGATATGGAAACAATATAAGATAAGTGGCAATAAGGGCCTCTTTATGGAAGTTGTTTCAACTTCCACTTAGTATATAAAGGATAGAAAGAAGAGGAAACCAAAGGTTTTCTCATTCTCCTTCTCTCTCTCGCCGAAAATAAGAAAAGAGAATCTAGGGTTTTCTCTCCAAGAGAAACTAGGGTTTCTCTCCTAGTGCCAAAGGGTGGGCGGATCGTGTGAAGGAAGTAGACGAGGAGTACCACGCTAGATCGCACGTCAGTATAGTAAGATTAGAAGCATAAAGATGTAAGTAGATCACTCACCTACAGTAAAAGTAGTTCTCGTATGATTTCTAATTGTCATATAACTTGATTTTAAGTCTTTTGGTGTGTGTGATCTTAGTAGAGCAAGACCAAGGTCTTGATTTACCCCAAAATAAGTTTTGGGATTAGGGCACGCAAGGTGCTCGATAAAAGTTCAGAGTAAGACCGAGGTCTTACTAAGCCCTAGAATGAGTTCTGGGACTAAGAAATGAGATTAGTATAAGATGAAGGTCTTGTTGTGTCCTAAAATGAGTTTTGGGAACATTTCTTTCTATGTGCAAGATATGTATAAAGTTAAGCATTTTAAGTACAAGCATGAGTACATATTTAAGTATATTACTTTTTAAAGTGACATGTGTTAGTAGGAGCCCTAGAGCCAATTATGTGATGATTGACTAGGGACATTTGTAATATATTCTATCATTAATAAAGGTATGGTTATTATACTTACTTTGTATTTGTGCCAAATAACTAAGTATAATAATGCCCTTGGGTAGTAGGTTCTTATCTACTTTATATCGATTGGCTGAGTTGATAATGAGATGATGTAGAGAACACTACTCTAAACCATTCCTAGTCAAGTATTAATATTCAAGGACAATATTGATGCATGGAGACTAGTATGTACGTCAACTGATGACTTGAGCTCACAAGTCATGGATATGTGATATCAAGTTGACACATGGGTATACATTGGAGAATGTATACTGAATTGACCCGCCATGAGAAAGTTTCATAGATTGTCATATGAGTGTCATAAATTTTCTCACGTGACTATTAGTATGAATAGTCCTTAGACCTGAAATCACTACGGTTCCCTACATAAGGAGTTATGTACTTTGGTATCGTCAAACGTCACCCGTAATAGGGTGGACTATAAAGGTGATCACTGGGTATGTAATGAATTATGCGGAGGGATGTGAGTGATGTAGATGGGATCTATCCCTCCCATATGACGGGAGTGATATCTGTGGGCCCCTTGATCGAGTAGGACTACTAAAACGCATGACCATGCTCAAATGAGTCAATATGAGATATTGAGCTCATTTGTTTGAGTGAGTCTACTCGGGGATCAAGAAACACAAAATTGATTGAGGATGACACGGTCTATGCCTCATTAGTCAATCTAGATATCAAGGATAGAAGGACAAGGTCATACATTATCATAGTCACGGAGGTTTAGTTTGGTCTCGACATTTCTTGTTACTTGAGTAGCAATGATGCATTGCTAGATGCTGGTCATTGCTTATGTATCTAAGGTGTTTAGGCGCATTGCCAATGTCACGAGAACCTACTGGGTCACACACTAAGGACATGATGCATCGGGAAATATGAGTGGGAGCCCGAGTTGGGAACTCGGGAAGTCTGATCGGCAGCCCGAGTTGGGAACTTGGGAGATCCGATTAGGAGATCTGCTCGGGAGCTCGGGACAAGATCTCGGGAGACTCAGGTCAGCAGACTGGGTCAGGTGCTCAGGGACTTGGTCGGGAGCTTGAGTTGGGAACTAGGGAGACAAGGTCGGGAGCCCGAGTAGGCGCTCGGCGGATTGGGTCGGCGCACGGCAGACTAGGTCGGGGGCTCGGCGCTCGGCAGACTTGGTCGGGAGCTCGACACTCGGCAGACTGAGCGAGGAGCTCGGCAGAGTGAGTCGGGAGCTCGACACTCGGTAGACTGGGCTGAGAGCTCGTGTTGGGACCGAGTGCATGTTGACATGGATGCGGGTTCGTAATTTTAAAATTAATTACGTGCAGCGGAAGGTTTAGCATAAATAATTTCTCTAATTATTTAACCACACATCTAAGCATGCAATTTTATCTTGTGTAGACATGATCATATATTTATAATTTTGCAGAAACATAAACTAATTTACGTATTACCTCACGTAACTCGAAGGAAGCGACGAGATCCAACCGTAAGTGTCCCTTGGAAGCTCCGCCTCCATTCGCGTCCACGCCGAGTGTCTTCGGGATGACTTCGCAAAGCCACGAGTTTCGTGTTCTCAAGAACTACTAGATTCTCAGAGAACGCGACAAGAAAAATCAAGAGAGAAGTCGGAAGAATAACCTCAAAACGATGGCCGGAATCAAAATTCCGGCGAAGCAAAAGAAGAGGTTGCTTGGCGCACGGCAAGAAGGGGAGAAGAGAAGGAGAGAAAGAGAGGGAGAGAGCCTATGCCTTCATCTCTACGATTATCACCCAAGCCTTGCCTTGGGTCCTTTATTTAGTGGCCTCTCAATGATCAAGCCTCTCAAATATGGAATAACTTATTCCATCATGCCAAGTTTGATTTTATATCATGGTTAAAATCATATTTTAATTCATGATAAAAAATCAATCAAGTCTCTTCTCTCTTATAGAATAAATTTTCTTATCATGGTAAATCAATCCATGATTGATTTTATAAAATAAACCAATCCATGGTTCATTTTAATTTTCATAAAAAATAAACCAGACCTTGGTTTATTATATAAAAAATTTATATAATCCATAATTTTATAAAACAAACCACACTTGGTTTATTTTATAAATTGAACCAAAAACTTGGTTCTCTCCCTTTGTTGTGGCCGGCCAAGCAAAGAGGATGGAGGCCCTCTTTGGCCGACCCATCCAAGCCAAGCCCCAATGAATTAAACTTATTTAATTCATCTATTAAGTCTTCAAAAGACTTAGCCATTTTACGCTTCCGATGCGTCTCTGAAAAATTAAGATTCGACTTATTGTTTGGCTCAACCAAACATAATCTCTCTTGTTGAAAAATCCAATTTTCAACTCATTTTAAATCCCTCGGATTACTCGTAGTGCGTGTGACTAAATAGGCTTTCGATTTATGTTGGCCGTCTATAATTAACCAATTATAGAACGATCATGAGTGGCACCTAGTAGTACATCATGATCCCCAATTAATCGAAAGATCAACGGTTGACCTCAGAAACAATACTGAAACCCTTCAGCAGCTATAATGAATCGTGCCCCATTCCCTTCACTATCTTATACCCACTTGGTTCAGGACATGGTCTATGTGTGTTAGTCCCCACTAGGCTGACAACGTCACACCTAGCCCAAGTAAGGATTTCTCGTCCTACGGATTCTAATTACTGTCATGTATTTAAGAGATTCATACTCTGAACATGTCAGGCTCTGGCCAGAGGCTTCGAGTAACAATCCGATGATAGGCCTCGGGAATACATCTCCTCGCAAGGAGTGGTGAATCCTTTGTAGGCTGTTCAAACATCTTCGGGCACTTCGGCTTATACCCAATCATCCTGGGTCTACACCTCCTTGGAGATGCTTGCTTAAGATGTCAAAGTATAAGTCTCCATGACCAAGATGACTTGAACACCGCAAGTCAAAGGAACATCGCACTTAAGTTGCAGTAAGAACTTCATTGACATGTCTATATGTAGACTACCATATGAAGTTTTACAGCGAGTCACTCCAATGAACTAGTTCCCTTAACTAGCATTCATGTTTATCTCCGGGCATCTCAATGTCACCAGCCAGTGAGAATATGCTGATTAGAGAATAACCCATGCTAGTCTCAATAGAATTGATAGTGTTCGTATTTATCAATTCATCGACTAGGGACAATTTCAATACTTCACAATTGCATATGTAGAGATAATCACTAGTTGTGAATTCATCACAAATTCTCTCATGCTGTGAATTGTATTGCGGACATTCAGTAAATGAGTTTAAGATCTCAATCAAATACACAAACATGTATACTCAAATAGTGAATATTCATTTATTAAAATAAATGATTACAATCATAAGGCGATAGCCTTAGGACACTTCTCTCATATCACTAACAAACTCCAACTTGGCCTAATGCCAATCGCTACAGTACCCAATACCACAGGCTCTAACATGACCCTCAAACTTACTTTGAGGTAAGGCCTTAGTTAATGGATCCGCTAAATTCCTTCCAGTAGGAATTTTCTTAATTTGTATATCATTCCTACTTATAATCTCTCTGATCAGATGATAGCGGCGAAGCACATGTTTGGATCGCTGATGAGCCCTTGGTTCCTTCGCTTGTGCAATAGCTCCATTGTTGTCGCAGTAAACCGGTATTGCTTCATCAATGGTTGGAACCACACCAAGTTCTGAGACTAACTTCTTGATCCAGACTGCTTCCTTTGCTGCTTCCGAAGCTGCAATATATTCCGCTTTTGTGGTAGAATCCGCTACGGTGTCTTGCTTGGAACTCTTCCAACTTATTGCGCCTCCATTCAAAATAAATACGTATCCGGACTGAGATTTGGAGTCATCCTTATCTGTCTGGAAACTGGCATCTGTATACCCACGTATTACCATATCACCTTCTCCATATATTAGGAACACATCCTTAGTGTTTCTTAAGTACTTGAGGATTGTCGTGACAGCCGCCCAATGATCCATTCCTGGATCAGACTGGTATCTGCTTGTGATGCTTAGAGCATACGATACATCGGGCCTGGTACATAACATAGCATACATGATAGATCCTATCGCGGATGCATAAGGAATCTTATTCATGCAAATCCTCTCGTCTTTTGTGCGCGGACATATAGACTTCGAAAGGTTGATCCCATGCCTGATGGGAAGGTAACCTTTCTTGGATTCCGACATGCTAAACCTTTCTAGCACTCGGTCTATATATGTAGACTGCGAAAGACCAAGCAACCGTTTTGATCTATCTCTATAGATTCTAATCCCAAGGATATAGGTTGCTTCTCCCAGGTATTTCATGGAGAAAGTTTTGGACAACCAAATTTTAACTGACTGTAAGACTGATATATCGTTTCCTATAAGTAATATGTTATCAACATATAACACTAGCAATACGACTGCACTCCCACTAACCTTCTTGTAGACACAAGGATCGTCAGGATTTTGTGAGAAATCAAACTCTTTGAGTGTCTCATCAAAACGGAATGTTCCAGCTCCTGGATGCCATCATTAGTCCATATATGGATCGTCAAAGCTTGGATACTTTGGTTTTATTAACCAATGTGAAACCTTCATGTTGAATCATGTATACATCCTCAAGCAGGTTTCCATTAAGGAAAGCTATTTTCACATCCATTTGCCATATTTCATAATCATAATGAGCTGCTATGACCAGGAGCATCCGAATGGATTTAAGCATAGCTACTGGCGAATATGTTTTGTCATAATCAATTCCTTGTTTCTGACGATATCCTTTTGCCACTAATCTAGCCTTAAAGGTAATAACATTACATTCTATGTCGGTTTACTTCTTGAAAACCCACTTGCACCCTATGGGCTTAATCCCTTCAGGTGGGTTAATCAAGTCCCATACTTGATTTTTGTACATGGAATCCATTTCCGACTTCATGGGTTCAAGCCATTTATCCCTTTCTAAATTTTTCAAAACATCTTCACAACTGATACGTTCATCATCGTTAATGAGTAACACGTCGTTCGATTCACTTATGAGAAATCCGTATCTCTCTGGAATATTGCGTGTCCTATCAGACCTACGAAGAAGTGGTGTTGTTTTAGGTTCAACTGATAGCTCATCATTATGAGTTATTGGTTGTGGGTCTAGACTAGGTGTCTCTGTAATGTCTATTGGAGTTTCTTGAACTTCTTCAAGTTCAATGCTACTTCCATTGTTTTCTTGTAAAAGAAATTCTTTTTCTAGAAATACAGCATGCCTTGAAACAAACACCTTTTGTTCCAAGGGATGATAGAATTGGTAACCTTTCGTTTCCTTAGGGTATCCAATAAATAGACATTTATTAGACTTAGCATCCAATTTGTCTGATACAGTCCGCTTTACATAAGCAGGACAACCCCATATCTTTAGGTGAGATAAATGAGATTTCTTACTATTCCACGCCTCATATGGAGTAGTAGAGACTACCTTGGTCGAGACTCTGTTTAGTAAGTAAACAGCTGTCTTAAGCGCATAGCCCCAAAAGTATTTTGGAAGAGTTGCATGATTCATCAAAGATCTAACCATGTCCATCAAGGTTCGGTTACGCCTCTCAGATACACCATTATGCTGTGGTGTATATGGCGGAGTCCATTGAGACAATATCCCATTGTTCCTAAGATAATCTTGAAACTCTTGACTTAAGTATTCACCACCCGATCGGATCGAAGTATCTTAATACTTTTGCCATGCTGTTTCTCTACTTCACTTCTGAACTCTTTGAATTTCTCAAAAGCTTCAGATTTGTCTTTCATTTTGAACACATACCCGAATCGTGAGTGATCATCGATAAAGGTAATGAAGTAGCTATAGCCTCCTTGTGCAAGAGTTGACATTGGTCCACATACATCAGTATATATTAGACCAAGCAATTCTCCCACTAGTTTATCTTTTCCGGAAAAGGGTAATTTGGTCATCTTGCCTTTTAAGCATTATTCGCATGTATCAAATGAATCATGTTCAAATGATTCCAGAATTCCACATCGGTGTAATTTGGTCATGCGTTTTTTGCTTACATGGCCAAGATGACAATGCCACATATAGGAGTCTATTTGATTATCTATTCGAGCACGTTTGTTGCTAACTTCGATATTGAAAACGTCACCGGATAAATCTAACGTGTAGATACCATTGCATAAAGTTTTGGTCCCATAAAGAACACCATTTAAACTTATGTAACAGCATTTGTTACTAAAAGTTAAATGATAACCCTTTTCTTTCAAGCATGAAATAGATACAATGTTCTTTATTAACGAAGGAATAAAATAACAATTATCCAATTCTAAGACAAGTCCAGTAGGGAGCATTAGCAAATATGTTCCGATGGAAACAGCAGCAATCTTTGCTCCATTTCCAACTCGCAAATTCGCTTCTCCCTTGACGAGTCTTCTTCTATTCCTTAGCTCCTGTATGTCATTACATATATGTGAGCTACACCCAGTATCAAGTACCCAGGTGTATGAGGAAATAGAGTGACATTCAATAACGAAGATACCTGAAGAGGATGGGGCATCGGATGCCTTCTTCTTCAAGGACTCAAGATAAACCTTGCAGTTTCTTCGCCAGTGGCCCTCCTTGCCGCAGTGATGGCAAGTGCCTTTTGGTGCCTTTTCAATCTTTTTGGCCTTTTTCTTCCTTCTCTTATTTTGTTCTTTGGGCTTCCTCTTAGATCCTTTCTTTGAGGAGCCAACTAACAGTACCGTCTTCTAATCCTGCTTTACAGAAGGCTCTACACTCTTCAGCAGGTTAAGCAACTCAGGAATGGTAGTCTCCAGTTTGTTCATCCGATTGTTCATCAGAAACTGTGAGTAATCCGAATTTGGTCAAACTTAGTCAATACAGAATTAAGTCAATACTTAGTTCGTGATCCATTGCAAATCCGAGTGTGCCTAGTTGCTCAATGTACCCCAACATCTTCAACACAAACTGTGAAATAAAAATGCCTTCCTGCATCTTAAAGGTGAAGAGGAGTCTGGTGTAACGACCCGGAAAATTTTTTCAATATTTTCTTTAAAATATTGATCATGCTTAGATAGATTCGCGAGGAACATAAGGACATTAGTATGAACCTTAGCATGATTATCCATGATTTTTGATATAGATTAGGAAGCTAAGTACTAATGGGCCTTACATGGGCTTTTCTAGTACCATGGTTATTAGCGGATCTTAGGTAGAATTTAATATAAATAGAAATGGGTTTCAATTAGGAATATAAGCATGGCTATTGGTGTGCCTTAGGGGGCATTGCCGAAAATAAAAGAAAAAATAAATAAATAAAAATAAAAATAAAGCGTATGCACCAAGGATTGAACCTTGGACCTAGTGTAACACCATGCATGTACTAACCAATTCACCTAGCAAGGGAGTGCTAGTGGAAAAGGGAAGGGATTTTAGTTGAGGCTAAAGGATGTGAAGAGTCATTGCATCATGTCTCTTCACTTGCCTCCTTCATCTAGTATATAAGAGAGGGGAATGGAAGAGACAACTTAGCACTTAAGCATTTGTCTCTTCTTCCACCAAAAACCACCTTCTTCCTTCTTCTTTCTCCTCCTAGCCGAAACCTACAAAGTGGGTTATCCCTTTGAAAAGTTTCACAAAGAGACCTCTTCTTCAAGATCTAAGGGTTTTCTACAAGGCTACAAGGGCTAGGGGTAGTCTAAGGTCAAGGAAGTTTTCTTTTGGCTTCTCTATTCAAGGTGATAATCAAGATAACCCAAGGTAAGACCTCCTCACCTGTGGTATAATAGCTTTCAAGTTGTTTTCCATGATATAAAAACTTGGTTGAGTTATATGTTGAGAAAACTAGGGTTAGGGCTTGTAAAGGTTTCGGCCAAAGCATATGGTAGGGTTGGGATGACTTCAAAACCTTTCATATGGCTTCTAATGTTTCCTTATGATAAATAATGAATGAATCATGATTGGTGAAATTTTTGTAGCACCCAAAGAGGCCCATGAAGTTTCGGCCACCCCCCTTAGTTTTAGGGATTAAGTTTAGATCTAACCTCCAAGCATGTTACTAAGAACCCTATGATGTAATGAAGGTTAATTGTAAATTTTATGGATTTTTCATGGACTCATTTTCCCTTATAGGGTTTCGGCCATGATCAAGAATAGGGTTGGAACTTAGGGTTAGTTCCATTTAAGGGTTCTAATAGCTTCCTATGATGTTGTATGCATGGTATTGGATGTAATTATGAATTATGTGAAATTTTTTATGGGCACTTTCCCCTTCTAGGGTTTCGGCCAAGACAAGAATGAGGGCTAGGACTTAGGGTTAACTCCAATCAAGGGTTCTAATGGCTTTCTATGGTAGTGTATGTATGGTATGTGAATAGGTTCAAGGATGTTGTAGGGTTTTTGATAATGTCCAAACCCTAAGTTTATATGTTATGCATAATGACCCTGTATGCTATGTTAAGTATCATGTTTTTAGTAGGATTTATTTATGAATGCTCATCATCATATATTATGAATACACGTGTCATGAGGTTGGAAGAAGTAGGCAGGCGTTAGGATTAACACGTTGGACATATGTATAAAATAGTTATGTAAATTTATTCATGCTTATGTTGAATGTTATGAACCCAGTTAGTAAGTATCATGTTCCTACGGATCTTACCCATGCATGTTTTATGATAGATACCATGATCTTTTATGATATGTGATATGTACCATATATGTAATGCATGCTTACCTGAGGTACCATGATTATGCAAGCTTTATGAACTGGGATGATGTTTATACTTTAGGACATAATTATGTATGTATGTCATGTGTTATGAATGAAAACGATGAATGAAGTTAAAGTTCATGCCTTCGAGGCATAATGATGATATGGAATGAAAATGATGAATGAAGATAAGGCTCATGCCTTCAAGGCATAATGATGATGTTAAGCATTAAGAATGAATGATTATGCCATGTATGTTTATGAATGAAGAAGAATGTGAAATTATTATATTTTATGAATGGGCTTGTACCGGACCTAAGTAAGGTCCACGGTTCTGTACTACCGATGAAGCTGTCCACGGTTCTGGACTACCGATGAAGCTATCCACGGTTCTGGACTACCGATGAAGCTGTCCACGGTTCGGGGACTACCGATGAAGCTGTCCTTACCCTAGCAGGTCGAGATTAGCGACCTCGTATTTACTTAGGGATGCACGCATATGATGTATGAATGTGGTACAAGCTAGTGCCCCCATGATGTTATGATTATGTTTAAGTATTTATAAGTATGATTTTCAAATAAGCATCCTTATGTATATGCATTTGACTCATGCATCCATTCATGTTATGCATTTATGCTAAGAATATGCTCATGATATGCTTATGATTCATGCTAAGAATATGCTTATGATATGCTCATGATTATGCTAAGAACATGTTTACGAATTGTGTTAAGAAGATGCTTATGTTTATGTTAAGAATCATGCCATGTTAAATGTCTTTTATGCTTATGTTTATATTCTTATGTTTATGTTAAGAATCATGCCATGTTAAATGTCTTTTATGCTTATGTTTATGTTAAGAATCATGCCATGTTAAATGTCTTTTATGCTTATGTTTATGTTAAGAACCATGTCATGTTAAATGTCTTTTATGCTTATGTTTCAGGATAAGAATCATGTACTGTTAAATGTTCATATGATTATGTTTTATGTGACGTATGGATTTTAGTGAGTAGGAAAGGGTTTTACTAAGCCTGTGTGCTTATAGTCTTATTTTCTTATACCGCAGATCAAGCAAGGGGGTACTAAGGGAAGCAGCAGGAGGGGCAAAAGTGTGTGTGTGGTAGTGACATGGCAAAGGATTCTTCTAATTATACTTGTTGCATGTCTTGTGTTTTGAAATGTCTTCGTAGATTCTATGTTATACTTATGATCGTTATGCCTAAGGAATAACCTACTACTTATGATGCTTATGGATAAGTTACTTACTATCTACGATGTTGATGGATGAGTTATGGAATGTTTATATCATGATACTGCGTATGCTGTTAATATGCTAAGTTACAATGTCACCATGTTTATCAATGATGGTTAGGGCATGAATACATGATTTAAGTATTAGTTGCATGGTTAAACACATGTGTAATAAGTTTAAAGAAAAAAAAATTATTCCGCTGCATTAAGGTGTTTATATGCCTTATGTATGTCGGCGTAACGCCGCTTTCTCGCCACACCGTAAGGGGTGGGAAAAAGGCGGGCGTTACATCTGGAGACCTTAAACCTTTCGGATCTCTCCTGCTCGTCAAACAGCTCATGAAGATGGAAGATGATGGTATGAGCATCCATATGCTTATGCTGCTTTTGTAGCTCAGGTACCATAGCGGCCAGCATGATGCAACTCGCAAGTTTAGAATCGGCCACATGTTTCTGATAGGCCACTAACAGGTCTGGAGTTACATCTTCAGGAGGATGGTTGGAAGTTGTTCTTCAAGGACATAAGCAAGCTTTTCTGCCTTGAGGACTATCCTCAGGTTTCAATGCCAGTCAATGAAGTTTGGCCCGGTCAGCTTATTGGTGTCCAAAATGGAACGCAAATTCAGAGAAGACATGATCAGGTGATTATCCTAGAAATACAAATTGAGGTTATGTGATGAGAATGATAAAGAATGCATCAATATACATTAATTAAATCCTATTTATTTTTCGAATTGAATAACCCTTTTTATCAATTCGGGAGATCGTAGGAACATCTCCAAATAGGTTGATATCCAACCATAGATAAGAACAACCATGGCTAGAGTACATCAAGTTATTCTTAGCTATGAAGGTAGGTAATTATACCGATTACATATTATACATATGTAACTATCACATTATGCTATCAACTAATTGAATGTTTGCATAAATCATTGGGTTGTTAACTCATTAACAAGTATGCAACAATATATATAGCACCCAACTGCACCTCTCTTTACATCGACCTTGGATGTGGCACAACAAATCGATGCTCCAAGCTTAAGGCTGACCCATTAATTAAGAAATAGTTTTAATATGTTTGGAGCTCATTCAACCGTTTAGTCAGGCTTGGATGTGTCCAACAACCAAAACTAAGGATTGACCTCTGACTCCAACTATATTAATCATAAACTAATTCTATGGTTTGAACATGTTGAGGTTCAAGCCGGGCATGGATGTGTCCATCAACCCAAACGAGAAACAAAACTCCGGTTCTAACCATATTAATGGAAGGTGTTGGCCTTAATATTTTGTAAGGGGTTTTGGGTCTCATCCTTTTCTTTTATGCACATTCATGACATATAATTATGTCATATTCTAACGATTTCCTTAATAAAGTATGTATGTGACTTAATTGATCAAGTCTCATTAATTGAATTAGGAATCGGATTTCCTAATTCTAATTTCATACTTTATTCAAGGAATTGGTTTGGGAAATAATTTCCTGAATTATCATAATCAATTTCGGAAATAATATGTTTAAGACTTTGATTTCTCTAAATCAAATCTTATTAAATTAAGAGACAGATTCCCTTAATTCAACCACATATTATTTTTATGAAAATCATATTTAAGAAAATATACTCTATAGGAAATAATTTTTCTAATTAATTTTGGAGACAATAATATATAAGAGCATCACCTCATAAATCAAATAAGAAAATTATCGTTTGAGAATCACCTCAAAAATTTTCAAGATTTGATCACATATTTTATTTATTGAAAATTAATATCAATAACTTAATTTGGATGGCTCCCCGAGGCTCAATCCAAATTAAACATTTGACAATTTAAATTCAATTTAGGAAATTTAATTATAACAACTAACTTTAAATTGGACGGCTCCCCGAGGCTCAATCCAAAATAAAGAATTGTGTAAATAATTTAATTTCCAATTATAAATTTAAATGTCAATTAATATTCCCATAATTTGTCTAGACTTTCTTGAAAGAAAGTGCCCAAAATTGCGAGCTTTCCATAAATGGAAAGTTTCCAAAAATAAAAGGTTTTCAGAATAATTGTAAGTTTCTGGTACAAAGAAAACTTACATTTTTCCAAAATTGAAAATTTTCCGAAATAGGAAATTTTCAAAATTGGAATGTTTCCAAAAATGGAATGTTTTCACAATTATGATAAAATTTCAGAAACAGAGATATTTCAAAAGTTTGCGAAATTTTATGAGGATTTCCAAACTTTGAAATTCCTAAATCGAAAATTTACCATAATTGGAAAGTTTCCATAATTGAAAATTTTTCCAAAATTGAGATCATAATAAAGCTTTCCGCAAAACTATTATATGATTATGTCGAACATAAACCTCGGCTCTGATACCACTGTTGGGACCGGGTGCATGTTGACATGGATGCGGGTTCGTAATTTTATAATTAATTACGTGCAGCGGAAGGTTTAGCATAAATAATTTCTCTAATTATTTAACCACACATCTAAGCATGCAATTTTATCTTGTGTAGACATGATCATATATTTATAATTTTGCAGAAACATAAACTAATTTACATATTACCTCGCGTAACTCGAAGGAAGGGACGAGATCCAACTGTAAGCGTCCCTTGGAAGCTCCGCATCTATTCGCGTTCACGCTGAGTGTCTTCGTGATGACTTCGCAAAGCCACGAGTTTCGTGTTCTCGAGAACTACTAGATTCTCCGAGAACGCGACAAGAAAAATCAAGAGAGAAGTCGGAAGACTAACCACAAAAGGATGGCCGGAATCAAAATTTCGGCGAAGCAAAAGAAGAGGTTGGTTGGCGCACGGCAAGAAGGGCAGAAGAGAAGGAGAGAATGAGAGGAAGAGAGCCTATGCCTTCATCTCTACGATTATCACCCAAGCCTTGCCTTGGGTCCTTTATATAGTGGCCTCTCAACCATCAAGCCTCTCAAATATGGAATAACTTATTCCATCATGCCAAGTTTGATTTTATATCATGGTTAAAATCATATTTAAATTCATGATAAAAAATCAATCAAGTCTCTTCTCTCTTATGGAATAAATTTCCTTATCATGGTAAATCAATCCATGATTGATTTTATAAAATAAACCAATCCATGGTTCATTTTAATTTCCATGAAAAATAAACCAAACCTTGGTTTATTATATAAAAAATTTATATCATCCATAATTTTATAAAACAAACCACACTTGGTTTATTTTATAAATTGCACCAAAAACTTGGTTCTCTCCCTTTGTTGTGGCCGACCAAGCAAAGAGGATGGAGGCCCTCTTTGGCCAGCCCATCCAAGCCAAGCCCCAATGAATTAAACTTATTTAATTCATCTATTAAGTCTTCAAAAGACTTAGCCATTTTACGCTTCCGATGCGTCTCTGAAAAATTCAGATTCGACTTATCGTTTGGCTCAACCAAACTTAATCTCTCTTAATTGGAAAATCTAATTTTCAACTCATTTTAAATCCCTCGGATTACTCGTAGTGCGTGTGACTAAATAGACTTTCGATTTATGTTGGCCGTCTATAATTAATCAATTAATTATAGAACGATCATGAGTGGCACCTAGTAGTACATCATGATCCCCAATTAATCGAATGATCAACGGTTGACCTCAGAAATTATTCTGAAACCCTTCAGCAGCTCTAATGAATCGTGCCTCATTCCCTTCACCATCTTATACCCACTTGGTTCAGGACACGGTCTATGTGTGTCAGTCCCCACTAGGCTAACTACGTCACACCTATCCCAAGTAATGTCTTTCTCGTCCAACGAATTCTAATTACTCTCATGTTTCTAAGAGATTCATACTCGGAACATGTGATGCTCTGGCCAGAGGCTTCGAGTAACAATCCGACGATAGGCCTTGGGTATACATCTCCTCGCAAGGAGTGGTGAATCCTTTGTAGGCTGTTCAAACATCTTCGGGCACTTCGGCTTTATCCAATCATCCTGGGTCCACACCTCCTTGGAGATGCTTGCTTAAGATGTCAAAGTATAAGTTTTCATGAACAAGATGATTTGAACACCGCAAGTCAAAGGAACATCGCACTTAAGCTACAGTAAGAACTTCATTGACATGTCTATATGTAGACTACCATATGAAGTTTTACAGCGAGTCACTCCAATGAACTAGTTCCCTTAACTAGCATTCATGTTTATCTCCGGGCATCTCAATGTCACCAGCCAGTGAGAATATGCTGATTAGAGAATAACCCATGCTAGTCTCAATAGAATTGATAGTGTTCGTATTTATCAATTCATCGACTAGGGACAATTTCAATACTTCACAATTGCATATGTAGAGATAATCACTAGTTGTGAATTCATCACAAATTCTCTCATGCTGTGAATTGTATTGCGGACATTCAGTAAATGAGTTTAAGATCTCAATCAAATACACAAACATGTATACTCAAATAGTGAATATTCATTTATTAAAATAAATGATTACAATCATAAGGCGATAGCCTTAGGACACTTCTCTCATATCACTAACAGCTCGCAGACTGGGTCGGAGCTCGGCAGACTAGGTCGGGAGCTCGGCACTCGGGAGACTTGGTCAGGAGACCTAGTCGGAAGCCCGAGAGGCCCGATCGGGATTACAAGGGAAATTCATTAATGTGTTTAATGAAGGGAAAAGAAAAGATTCTTTTCTTGCATGGGAAAAGATAAAGAGCCACATGAAAAGATGTCTTCTTTATTGGTATTAATGAAGGAAGCTAAAGAGATACAAATCTCTTCATAAACATGGGATGAGTATAATAGAGGGCTTTGTGAGTATGGATGAGATCTTCTTCCCTTTCTTCTTCCCTCCCTCATCTTCCTCTTTTGGTCAAAACCCTATTGTAGGGTTCTTGGTGTTCTGCGAGCTACCTCAAGTTGCTAACACAACTAAGGTAGTTCTCCTGAAGTTGAGAGATTGTGTCAGTGTGGATATGAATAGAGGCACGGACACTTGAACATGCAAGAGATCCAGCGCACCTTGGACAAGTGGGATAAGCAAAGGGCAAGCTCCAAAGATATACACTGTAGATAGATCTATTGGATAGATGAACATTGTACGAGTTTTCTTTCGCATGGATCACTCAAGGGTTCTTGTTTCCGCTGTGTTTTTATGTTTTGGTGCCCGGAGAACCCAACAGCATGTACCGGGCTGAGGCCCATAGAGATCTAGGCGAGCCTACTAGAGACGCTCTAGTAAGGTTCGGTGGCTAGCTACCCCGAAACCTATTAGGGATGCGCGCATTGGTACTATGCCGGGCCCAAAGAAGGATGTTTATTATTTTGAAGTGTAAGAATATAAAAGTTTCAAGTTTTCAAAAGCAAGCTTTTATTTCAAGCGTGTTAAGCATAAGCATTTTTCAGTTCAAGGAAGGTTTTCAAATGCAAGCATTTGTTACAAGTGTATTCATGAGCATATTCATGTTAAGCATGACATTTTCAGTACATATGTTTAAAAGCAAACATTCTTTTGACCAAGAGCATGATTTATATCGATTGCATATTTTGTGAGAGTAGGTATCTACTTACTAAGCAATTTGCTTATAGTTTGCATCCTTTTACTGCATATAAAGGTAAAGAAAGGATGTAAGGCAAGGAGGCTAAAGCAAGGATGATTTGTGTCAGTGGCGGCGAAACCGTGTAGTGAGATCCTTTGGGATGAGACTTGCTAGTGCTCTAAGTTCTATGTAGTAGAACTTTATCATCATTGCTAAGTTGCATGATAGTAGTTGTTAATTTCGCAAAGTGCATGATAGTAGGTGTTAATTCCGCAAAGATTATAAGATTGAGTTGTTTTATGACTTACTACTGAGATAGTTTGTAATCTATTTCAAGTACTTTGTTTATGAGTTATGTGATCATAGTTAGCGGCATGTTATTCATAATCTCCTCCAAAGTTTTTGAAGTCTGGACTGAATTTCCAGACGTATCACTCAACTTCTCAAGGTAGCAGTTGACTGCCCTCAGTGAAATCGAGGGAACAAAAAATTGATCGAGTGATTTCCAGCCTAAGTCGACTGCATCAGTCGACTGGTAGTCGCACCAGTTGACTGGTCCTCAGCCAGATTCCTAATAGAAACATTCGGAGAGTGATTTGGCCTAGGAGTCGACTGACACTAGTCGACTGCTTAAGGAGTCAGTCGACTGGTCCTGGTTAAGTAGAAAAGAGATGTGACGTCCCTCTAGAGTGAGGAGGGAGGGTCGTTTCAAGACCCAACTCCTCCTCATGGTCCCTATTGTAACCCTATATATACCCATGGAGTCATAAGACCAATGCATTCAATCAACCAAAGGCTTGGGTTTTTCTCCTCCCTTCTGTCTCCTAGGGTTTGGCCGACGCCTCCAAAGGCTTAGGTGGTAACTCAAGGAGAAGAGAAGCATCTTCTCTCTTTTCTCTTCATTGGAGTACACGGCTGGGAGAAGGAAGAAGAAGAGCAATCTCCTCTCTGTTCCATGTGGGCGTGCGAGACCTTCAAAGGGAAGAAAAATCGACGGCGCCACCTTGGAGGTGGACTTGCGGCCGACGGTGAGAAGAGGTAGAAGAAGGAGTGGTAACCGGTTGCGCCTAGGGTTGAGGTGAAGGAGAAAGCTTCTTCCTCTACTTCTTCATCTTCCTCATCTACTTCTACTTCTCATCTCCGGTTCTTGGTGGCCGGCGATCATCAAGAAGGAGCAAAGGATGGCTGGTGGCAACCCTAGAGGCTAGGGTTTTAGTGCAACCTTTGAGAGAGGTGTTGGAGAGCTTTGGTGACTCCGGTTCTTGGTATATCGTCGCTCACATGACGCCCAAGAGGGGAGAGTCATACTATAGAAGATCAAGAGGTAACGAGAGGTATAAACTTCTCCCATGGTTCCTTTGAATTCTATTATTTCATGTGGTTTGATTAATTATTCTTGTTGTTAATTATTCGATAATTAATTGTGATAATTAATCATGTTGGACCCCGATGATAAACACAAAAACCGGCGATCCATTCGTCTTCTTTTCTTCGACTAATCTGTTAGGCGAGTTACAAGGCTTGAACATCAAGTTTGGCTAAGTTGTATCTCAAATCAATTAGTACGGCGACGAGACGGTCGTTTGGGAGATAGGATTTCATTCAGATTAAATATTTTAATCCGTGGACATGGAGAGGTTTCCCATGGATGACCCGGTATTCGCTTACGAAATCCGCCAAGTTATCCAACACCTCCAACACCAACAACTCATACCATTAGAAGAAGTTAAACTTTGTCATGTATCCCCGAGATGGATTAGCATATGACATATAAGTATCTCCATCTTTTTGATTGGGAGGATTCGAGCAATGGAAGACAAGATTGGTGATATTCTTCCAAATGAATATAGAAGAATGGTTTCCTTTAATAGAAAGATCTGAAACTCCAAAAGACAAAAAAGGAAAACCTCTTCAGAAGAACAAATGGACTAAGGAGGATCTTCAAAGATCCAATGCTCATGATAAGGTAACCAAAAATTCACAACATCTTGAGCAAATGAAGATAAAGCATGTGCCACCTCTACGAGCATAGAGAGCCCAACTCAAGAGGTATAACAATTTTGAGTGTTAAAAGTAAATATCACATTATTTGTTTCGTGTAAGGAGAAAGGGCATTATAAGAGCAAATGCCTAAAATTAATAAAGGAGAAGGGGTTGCAAGGTTACAAATATAGTCCTACATCGAAACACATGGGAAAGATCATAGGCTTATAAGGAAAGAAGATATCTCTATTGGCATGAGGCCTTTTGGGAGAGCCCAAGAGCAAAACCATGAGGGCTTAGGCCCAAAGTGGACAATATCATACCATTGTAGAGATATCAAAATTCCATTGGGTCCTAACAATTGGTATCAGAGCCAGGTCGTTTTTCACAAGACTAACCGCCGGAAGAAGTACGAGCTAGAGCCATGATCCAGATCTAACCATGTGGGTTAACCTTGAATAAAGGTGTGTGGGCTTCCGTATCTTGATCAAGAGGACCAGACACTAGATAGAAAAGTCCTAGTTGCGACAAGGCAATGAAGTCCTAGTAGGTCGAGTGGACCGAGGGGCAGAATGTCCTGGTGGGTTGAGGATCGAACTTCAAACGAAAAGAGTTTCCGCTTGAGGGGGGCTTGTGGTCCTTTGTTTGAGGGGGGATTGTTAGGGTTGCAAGGTTGCAAACATAGTCCCACATCGAAAACACATGGAAAAGATCATAAGCTTATAAGGAAAAAAGATATCTCCATTGGCATGAGGCCTTTTGGGAGAGCCCAAGAGCAAAATCATGAGAGATTAGCCCCAAAGTGGACAATATCATACCATTGTGGAGATATCTAAATTCCATTCGGTCATAATACAAATGACACTAATGGGAAAGGACAAGCCAAAGGAGGCCAAAACCTTTATACGCACAATGGCAAGCAGCACATTGTGACTTCTCATGCAATCAAAATGCACACTATCAAAATGAATATCCAAAGACGGAGAATCATGTAACAAAAAGAGAGAAAGCTCAAATCTAGGGAGAGCTTCTAAGGTATCATTTAATAAAGCAATCTTTTCGGCCCCGCGGGTATGGCACGATTGGTAATGGCTCACTTGGGTGATCCCTCACTTTCCGAGTTCGATTCCTCCCTGGTAGAGCGCGCAGTATGCTGATGGAAGAAATCGTCACAGGCTACTGCATGGTCGGGCCATCGGGTACCGATATCATTAGTGGTGAAGTCGCCACGTGTCTTTGTCCCATGTTTTACCCTTGTTGATCGATGGGGACTCTCGTTGAAGGTTGTGGGGCAGGGCCGGTCAGCCAAGCGGATTAGTCAGGCGCAAGCCTAGATACCCCTTGTAAATTGAAAAAAAATAAAGCAATCTTCTCATATCATGATAAAAAAAAGTTAGACCTAAATTTTATGATTTTAATTCTTATTATCATGAAAATATGAAGCATGATAACTCTAAGGATAAGTTCATATCATATCATACTAGAAGTACCTCACCTAAGTACAAGAAAGTAGAAACTGTAGGATCGTTTAGTACCGAGAAGGAGAGAGAATCTCGTTTGTTAGAAAAACTATTTTCTTTTCGAAGTAATACAACAAAAATTAATTAAGATAGACACTTTTCTTTTACTTGGTTCGGAGCCTTCGTCGACTCCTACTCACTACAAAAAAACCCATATATGAATGGGTTTTTTGACTTTCAAGTGTGGTTTTAACTACTCCTACACTTTTATCATGAAACTAATCTTACATAATTTACATATAACAACGATTTCAAATTGCTACTATAGCTATAAATTGTAGAGCGGTTCAAACCACTTTGAAATCATTTAGGTGTAAGAACAGTTTTAAACCGCTTCTATACGTCAAGAATATAAGAGCGATTTTAAAATACCTAAATGTTAGTATGGTAGACCCACCCTGGGCAGGGTCCGAACCAGACCCAACCATGGGCTCGTAATTGTGTCGGGTACTTGTTTACCTAGTTCTTGTTGGGACCGGGTGCATGTTGACATGGATGCGGGTTCGTAATATTTAAAATTAATTACGTGCAGTGGAAGGTTTAGCATAAATAATTTCTCTAATTATTTAACCACACATCTAAGCATGCAATTTAATCTTGTGTAGACATGATCATATATTTAAAATTTTTACAGAAACATAAACTAATTTATGTATTACCTCACGTAACTCGAAGGAAGGGACGAGATCCAACCGTAAGCATCCCTTGGAAGCACCGCCTCTATTCGCGTCCACGCCGAGTATCTTCGGGATGACTTCGGAAAGCCACGAGTTTCGTGTTCTCGAGAACTACTAGATTCTCCGAGAACGTGACGAGAAAAACCAAGAGAGAAGTCGGAAGACTAACCACAAAAGGATGGCCGGCTGGTGCTCCTTCTTGGGGCTGGTTGGCGCATTGCAAGAAGGGGAGAAGAGAAGGAGAGAAAGAGAGGGAGAGAGTCTATGCCTTCATCTCTATAATTATTACCCAAGCCTTGCCTTAGGTCCTTTATATAGTGGCCTCTCAACCATCAAGCCTCTCAAATATGGAATAACTTATTCCATCATGCCAAGTTTGATTTTATATCATGGTTAAAATCATATTTTAATTCATGATAAAAATCAATCAAGTCTCTTCTCTCTTATGGAATAAATTTCCTTATCATGGTAAATCAATCCATGATTGATTTTATAAAATAAACCAATCCATGGTTCATTTTAATTTCCATGAAAAATAAACCAAACCTTGGTTTATTATATAAAAATTTATATCATCCATAATTTTATAAAACAAACCACACTTGGTTTATTTTATAAATTGAACCAAAAACTTGGTTCTCTCCCTTTGTTGTGGCCGGCCAAGCAAAGAGGATGGAGGCCCTCTTTGGCCGGCCCATCCAAGCCAAGCCTCAATGAATTAAACTTATTAAATTCATCGATTAAGTCTTCAAAAGACTTAGCCATTTTACACTTCCGATGCGTTTCTGAAAAATTCAGATTCGACTTATCGTTTGGCTCAACCAAACTTAATCTATCTTTATTGGAAAATCTAATTTTCAACTCATTTTAAATCACTCGGATTACTCGTAGTGCGTGTGACTAAATAGGCTTTCGATATATGTTGGCCGTCTATAATTAATCAATTATAGAACGATCATGAGTAGCACCTAGTAGTACATCATGATCCCCAATTAATCGAAAGATCAACGGTTGACCTCAGAAATAATTCTGAAACCCTTCAGCAGCTATAATGAATCGTGCCCCATTCCCTTCACCATCTTATACCCACTTGGTTCAGGACATAGTCTATGTTTGTCAGTCCCCACTAGGCTGACTACGTCACACCTAGCCCAAGTAACGTTTTCTCGTCCTACGGATTCTAATTACTCTGATGTATTTAAGAGATTCATACTCTGAACATGTCATGCTGTGGACTGAGGCTTCGAGTAACAATCCGACGATAGGCCTCGGGTATACATCTCTTCGCAAGGAGTGGTGAATCCTTTGTAGGCTGTTCAAACATCTTCGGGCACTTCGGCTTATACCCAATCATCCTGGGTCCACACCTCCTTGGAGATGCTTGCTTAAGATGTCAAAGTATAAGTCTCCATGACCAAGATGACTTGAACACCGCAAGTCAAAGGATCATCGCACTTAAGCTGCAGTAAGAACTTCACTGACATATCTATATGTAGACTACCATATGAAGTTTTACAGCCAGTCACTCCAATGAACTAGTTCCCTTAACTAGCATTCATGTTTATCTCCGGACATCTCAATGTCACCAGCCAGTGAGAATCAGCTGATTAGAGAATAACCCATGCTAGTCTCAACAGAATTGATAGAGTCCGTATTTATCAATTCATTGACTAGGGACAATTTCAATAATTCATAATTGCACATGAAGAGATAATCACTAGTTGTGAATTCAACACAAATTCTCTCATGCTGTGAATTGTATTGCGGACATTCAGTAAATGAGTTTAAGATTTCAATCAAATACACAAACATGTATACTCAAATAGTGAATATTCATTTCTTAAAATAAATGATTACAATCATAAGGCGATTGTCTTAGGACACTTCTCTCATATCACTAACAAACTCCCACTTGGCCTAATGCCAATCGCCACGGTACCCAATACCACAGGCTCTAACATGACCCTCAAACTTACTTTGAGGCAAGGCTTAGTTAAAGGATCCGCTAAATTCCTTTCAGTGGGAATTTTCTCAATTTGTATATCATTCCTACTTATAATCTCTCTGATCAGATGATAGCGGTGAAGCACATGTTTGGATCGCTGATGAGACCTTGGTTTCTTCGCTTGTGTAATAGCTCCATTGTTGTCGCAGTAAACTGGTATTGCTTCATCAATGGTTGGAACCACACCAAGTTCTGAGACAAACTTCTTGATCCAGACTGCTTCCTTTGCTGCTTCCGAAGCTGCAATATATTACGCTTCCGTGGTAGAATCCGCTACTGTGTCTTGCTTGGAACTCTTCCAACTTATTGCGCCTCCATTCAAAATAAATACGTATCCAGACTGAGATTTGGAGTCATCCTTATCTCTCTGGAAACTGGCATCTGTATACCCACGTATTACCATATCACCTTCTCCATATATTGGGAACACATCCTTAGTGTTTCTTAAGTACTTGAGGATTGCCTTGACAGCCACCCAATGATCCATTCCTAGATCAGACTAGTATCTGCTTGTGACGCTCAGAGCATACGATACATCGGGCCTAGTACATAACATAGCATACATGATAGATCCTATCGTGGATGCATAAGGAATCTTACTCATGCAAATCCTCTCGTCTTTTGTGTGCGGACACATAGACTTCGAAAGGTTGATCCCATGCCTGATGGGAAGGTAACCTTTCTTGGATTCTGACATGCTAAACCTTTCTAGCACTCGGTCTATATATGTTGACTGCGAAAGACCAAGCAACCGTTTTGATCTATCTCTATAGATTCTAATCCCAAGGATATAGGTTGCTTCTCCCAGGTCTTTCATGGAGAATATTTTAGACAACCAAATTTTAACTGACTGTAAGACTAATATATCGTTTCCTATAAGTAATATGTCATCGACATATAACACTAGGAATACGACTGCACTCCCACTAACCTTCTTGTACACACAAGGTTCGTCAGGATTTTGTGAGAAATTAAACTCTTTGATTGTCTCATCAAAACGGATGTTCCAGCTCCTGGATGCTTGCTTTAGTCCATATATGGATCATTGAAGCTTGCATACTTTGGTTTTATTAACCAATGTGAAACCTTCAGGTTGTATCATGTATACATCCTCAAGCAGCTTTCCATTAAGGAAAGCTGTTTTCACATCCATTTGTCATATCTCATAATCATAATGAGCTACTATGGCCAGGAGCATCCGAATCGATTTAAGCATAGCTACTGGCGAATAGGTTTCATCATAATCAATTCCTTGTTTTTGACGATATCCTTTTGCCACTAATCTAGCCTTAAAGGTAACAACATTACCTTTCATGTCGATTTTCTTCTTGAAAACACACTTGCACCCTATGGGCTTAATCCCTTCCGGTGGGTTAACCAAGTCCCATACTTGATTTTTGTACATGGAATCCATTTCTGACTTCATGGCTTCAAGCTATTTATCCCTGTAACGACCTGGCCCCTCGGCCCCTTGGGCAGCCAAATCTCTCATTTGGCGGCCCCTCTAGGCGACCCTCAACCCCTTGGGTGGCCAAATCTCTCATTTGGCGGCCCTCTAGGTGACCCTCGGCCGTGCCGTTACTCACTAGGACTTCCCACCCCTGGCCAGTGGATTTTTACCTTCCTCAAGATTCGAACTCTAGACCTCCAGGCCAAGTACTAGAGTTTATGAATCCCGATACCAAGTATCGGGATTCATAAACTCTAGTACTTGGCCTGGAGGTCTAGAGTTCGAATCCTGAGGAAGGTAAAAATCCACTGGCCAGGGGTGGGATGTCCTAGTGAGTAACGGCACGGCCGAGGGTCGCCTAGAGGGGCCGCCAAATGAGAGATTTGGCCGCCCAAGGGGCCGAGGGACCGGGTCGTTACTATAAAAAGGCGCCTTTTTTATTGTAACGACCCGGCCCATCTACCGGCCCATTTACCGGCCCATTTACCGGTCCTCACGACCGTCGTACCGTCGTACCGTCGACCATCGACCGTGCCGTTACCAATACTAGGTCTTCCCACTTCCTGGGCAGTGGATTTTTGTCTTCCCAGGATTCGAACCCTAGACCCAGGCTTAAATCTAGTTCTTTATGAATCCTGAATACCAATTGAGTTATAGCTCACTTGGTATTCAAGATTCATAAAGAACTAGATTTAAGCCTGGGTCTAGGGTTCGAATCCTGGGAAGGCAAAAATCCACTGCCCAGGAAGTGGAAAGACCTATTATTGGAAACGGCACGGCCGAGGGTCGCCTAGAGGGGCCGCCAAATGAGAGATTTGGCCGCCCAAGGGGCCGAGGGGTCGGGTCGTTACAATAAAAAAGGCGCCTTTTTATTGTAACGACCCGGCCCATCTACCGGCCCATTTACCATCCCATTTACCGGTCCTCACAACCGTCGTACCGTCGTACCGTCGACCATCGACTGTGTCGTTACTCATACTAGGTCTTCCCACCCCTGGGTGTGGATTTTTTGCCTTCCCAGGATTCGAACCCTAGACCCAGGCTTAAATCTAGTTCTTTATGAATCCTGAATACCAATTGAGCTATAGCTCAATTGGTATTCAGGATTCATAAAGAACTAGATTTAAGCCTGGGTCTAGGGTTCGAATCCTGGGAAGGCAAAAAATCCACACCCAGGGGTGGGAAGACCTAGTATGAGTAACGGCACGGTCGATGGTCGACGGTACGACGGTACGACGGTCGTGAGGACCGGTAAATGGGCCGGTAAATGGGCCGGTAGACGGGCCGGGTCGTTACAATCCCTTTCTGAATTTTTCAGAACATCTTCATAACAGATAGGTTCGTTATCGTTAATGAGTAACACGTCGTTCGATTGACTTATGAGATATCCGTATCTCTCTGGAATATTGCGTGTCCTATCAGACCTACGAAGAAGTGGTGTTGTTTTAGGTTCAACTGATAGCTCATCATTATGAGTTATTGGTTGTGGGTCTAGACTAGGTGTCTCTGTAATATCTATTGGAGTTTCTTGAACTTCTTAAAGTTTAATGCTACTCCCACTGTTTTCTTGTAAAAGAAATTCTTTTTCTAGAAATACAACATGCCTTGAAACAAACACCTTTTGTTCTAAGGGATGATAGAATTGGTAACCTTTCATTTCCTTAGAGTATCCAATAAATAGACATTTATCAGACTTAGCATCCAATTTGTCTGATACAGTCCGCTTTACATAAGCAGGACAACCCCATATCTTTAGGTGAGATAAATGAGGTTTCTTACTATTCCACGTCTCATATGGAGTAGTAGAGACTACCTTGGTCGGGACTCTGTTTAGTATGTAAACAGCTGTCTTAAGCGCATAGCCCCAAAAGGATTTTGGAAGAGTTGCATGATTCATCATTGATCTAACCATGTCAATCAAGGTTCGATTACGTCTCTCAGATACACCATTATGCTGTGGTGTATATAGCGGAGTCCATTGAGACAATATCCCAGTGTCCCTAAGATAATCTTGAAACTCTTGACTTAAGTATTCACCACCCCGATCGGATCGATGTATCTTAATACTTTTGCCAAGCTATTTCTCTACTTCACTTCTGAACTCTTTGAATTTCTCAAAAGCATCAGATTTGTGTTTCATTAATAACACATACCCGAATCGTGGGTGATCATCGATAAAGGTAATGAAGTAGCTATAGCCTCCTTGTGCAAGAGTTGACATTGGTCGACATACATCTGTATGTATTAGACCAAGCAATTCTCCCACTGGTTTACCATTTCCGGAAAAGGATAATTTGGTCATCTTGCCTTTTAAGCATTGATTCGCATGTATCAAATGAACCGGGTTCAAATGATTCTAGAATTCCACATCGGTGTAATTTGGTCATGCGTTTCTTACTTACATGGCCAAGACAACAATGCCACATATAATAGTCTATTTAATTATCTATTCGAGCACGTTTGTTGCTAACTTCGATATTGAAAACGTCACCGGATATATCTAACGTGTAGATACCATTGCATAAAGTTCCGGTCCCATAAAGAACACCATTTAAAGTTATGTAACAGCAATCATTACTAAAAGTTAAATGATAACCCTTTTCATTCAAGCATGAAATAGATACAATGTTCTTTATTAACGAAGGAACAAAATAACAATTATCCAATTCTAAGACAAGTCCAGTAGGGAGCTTTAGCAAATATGTTCCGATGGCAACAGCAGCAATCTTTGATCCATTTCCAACTCGCAAATTTGCTTCTCCGTTGACGAGTCTTCTTCTATTCCTTATGTTGGGACCAGGTGCATGTTGACATGGATGCGGGTTCGTAATTTTAAAATTAATTACGTGCAGCGGAAGGTTTAGCATAAATAATTTCTCAAATTATTTAACCACACATTTAAGCATGCAACCTTATGTAGTGTAGACATGATCATATATTTAAAATTTTGCAGAAACGTAAACTAATTTACGTATTACCTCGCGTAACACGAAGGAAGGGACGAGATCCAACCGTAAGCGTCCCTCGGAAGCTCCGCCTCTATTCGCGTCCACGCCGAGAATCTTCGGGATGACTTCGCAAAGCCACGAGTTTTGTGTTCTCGAGAACTACTAGATTCTCCGAGAACGAGACAAGAGAACCAAGAGAGAAGTAATCATATCGGAAAAACTCACCACCAAGGTTGGCCGGAATCACAATTCGCGCGAGAAGGAGGAAGATGACTTGCACCCAATCCCAAGGTGATGATGGCCGAAGAGGAAGATCGTCCCAACGGAAGAACTTCGTCGCCTCGGTGCTTCTCCTTGTGCTCGCGGCAAGAAGAAGGGAGAAGAGGTGTGGCCGGCCAAGAGGAAGAAGGGAGGAGAGGGCTAGAGAGCCTAGGCAAGAATACTTGGACTATTTCGAATGAATTTCCAAGCCTTGCCTTGGGTCCTTTATATAGTGGCCTCTCAACCGCCAAGTCTCTTTTTTCTTATGGAATAAATTTTTATAAGAAATTTATCATATAAATTTTCTATGACAATAAAATTGGAAAATTTATGTGTAGACATGGGAAAATTAATTACGTGCAGTGGAAGATTTAGCATAAATAATTTGTCAAATTATTTTAACTACACATCTAGCATGCAACCTTATATTGTGTAGACATGATCATATATTAAAATTTTGCTGAAAGTAAACTAATTTACTTAATACCTCACGTAACTCGAAGGAAGGGACGAGATCCAACCGTAGCGTCCCTTGGAAGCTCCGCCTCTATTCGCGTCCACGCCGAGTTTTCTTCGGGATGACTTCGCAAAGCCACGAGATTCGTGCCAACAAGAACTACTAGATTCTCCAAAGGCACAACAAGAATACCAAGAGAGAGATGGAAAGACTAACCACCAAACGAAGAACGGAATCAAAATTCCGGGAAGAAGGAAGGAGTAGCGCCCGCTTCTTCTTCTTCTTCGGCAGCTGCTTGGTGGATGAAGCTCACAGCAACAAAGGGGTCCTCCTTTTAGGGCCGGCGGCACTAGAGGAGGGAGAGGGAGAGAAGGAGAGAGAGAGAGGGCTTATTTCTAGATCTCTTAGATTAATTTCCAAGTCTTGCCTTGGTGCCTTTATATAGTAGCCTCTCAATCGCCAAGTCTCCTTTTTATGGAATAAATTTTCATAAGAAATTTATCATATAAATTTTTCTTTGAATTATTCCATCATGCCAAGTTTTATCATAATTTAATTTATGATAAAAACAACCATGTCTCCCTTTTCTTATGGAAAGAAATTTCTTTATATAAATTTCTTTATATAAATTTCTTTCTCATTGTAAATCAATCCATTAATGATTTTATAAAATAAAATAAACCAATCCATGGTTCATTTTAATTTCCATGAAAAATAAATCTCTTTATATAAATTTCTTTATATAAATTTCATTATATAAATTTCTTTATCCATAATTTTATAAAACAAACCACGCTCGGTTTATTTTATAATTTGAACCAAAAATTCGGTTTTCCCCTTTTGTTGTGGCCGGCCAAACAAAGAGTGTGGGGACCCTCGTTGCCTAGCCAAATCCAAGCTAAAATTATACGAATTAAGCTCATTTAAGTCATCCAATAAGTCTTCAAAAGACTTAGCCATTTTATGCTTCCGATGCGTCTCTGAAAAATTCAGATTCGACTTATCTCTCTTGATCGGAAAATTCAATTTTTAACTCATCTTAAATCCCTCGGATTACTCGTAGCACGTGTGACTAAATAGGCTTTCGATTTATGTTGGCCGTCTATAATTAACCAATTATAGAATGATCATGAGTGGCACCTAGTAGTACATCATGATCCCCAATTAATCGAAAGATCAATGGTTGACCTTAGAAATTATTCTGAAACCCTTCAGCAGCTCTAATGAATCGTGCCTCATTCCCTTCACCATCTTATACCCACTTGGTTCAGGACACGGTCTATATGTGTCAGTCCCCACTAGGCTAACTACGTCACACCTAGCCCAAGTAATGTCTTTCTCGTCCAACGGATTCTAATTACTCTCATGTTTCTGAGAGATTCATACATGGAACATGTGATGCTCTGGCCAGAGGCTTCGAGTAACAATCCGACGATAGGCCTTGGGTATACATCTCCTCGCAAGGAGTGGTGAATCCTTTGTAGGCTGTTCAAACATCTTCGGGCACTTCGGCTTATACCCAATCATCCTGGGTCCACACCTCCTTGGAGATGCTTGCTTAAGATGTCAAAGTATAAGTTTTCATGAACAAGATGACATGAACACCGCAAGTCAAAGGAACATCCCACATAAGCTGCAGTAAGAACTTCATTGACATGTCTATATGTAGACTACCATATGAAGTTTTACAGCCAGTCACTCCAATGAACTAGTTCCCTTAACTAGCATTCATGTTTATCTCCAGACATCCCAATGTCACCAGCTAGTGAGAATCAGTTGATTAGAGAATAACCCATGCTAGTCTCAATAGAATTGATAGTGTTTGTATTTATCAATTCATTGACTAGGGACATTTCAATACTTCACAATTGCACATGTCGAGATAATCACGAGTTGTGAATTCATCACAAATTCTCTCATGCTGTGAATTGTATTGCGGACATTCAGTAAATGAGTTTAAGATCTCAATCAAATACACAAACATGTATACTCAAATAGTGAATCTTTATTTATTAAAGTAAATGATTACAATCATAAGGCGATTGCCTTAGGACACTTCTCTCATATTACTAACAAACTCCCACTTGGCCTAATGCCAATCGCTACGGTATCCAATACCACAGGCTCTAACATGACCCTCAAACTTGTTTTGAGGCAAGGCCTTAGTTAAAGGATCCGCTAAATTCCTTTCAGTGGGAATTTTCTCAATTTGTATATCATTCCTACTTATAATCTCTCTGAGCAGATGATAGCGGCGAAGCACATGTTTGGATCGCTGATAAGACCTTGGTTCCTTTGCTTATGCAATAGCTCCATTGTTGTCGCAGTAAACCGGTATTGCTTCATCAATGGTTTGAACCACACTATGTTCCTAGACAAACTTATTGATCCAGACTGCTTCTTTTGCTGCATCCGAAGCCGCAATATATTCCGCTTCCGTGGTAGAATCCGCTACAGTGTCTTGCTTGGAACGCTTTCAACTTATTGCACCTCCATTTAAAGTAAATACGTATCCAGACTGAGATTTGGAGTCATCCTTATCTGTCTGGATACTGGCATCTGTATACCCACGTATTACCATATCTCCTTCTCCGTATATTAGGAACACATCCTTAATTTTTCTTAAGTACTTAAGGATTGTCTTGACAGCCTCCCAATGATCCATTCCTAGATCAGACTGGTATCTGCTTGTGACGCTCAGAGCATACTATAAATCGGGCCTAGTACATAACATAGCATACATGATAGATCCTATTGCGGATGCATAAGGAATCTTATTCATGCAAATCCTCTCGTCTTCTGTGCGTGGACACATAGACTTTGAAAGGTTGATCCCATGCCTGATGGGAAAGTAACCCTTCTTGGATTCCGACATGCTAAACCTTTTTAGCACTCGGTCTATATATGTAGACTGCGAAAGACTAAGCAACCGTTTTGATCTATCTCTATAGATTCTAATCCCAAGGATATAGGTTGCTTCTCGCAGGTCTTTCATGGAGAAAGATTTGGACAACCAAATTTTAACTGACTGTAAGACTGATATATCGTTTCCTATAAGTAATATGTCATCGACATATAATACTAAGAATACGACTGCACTCCCACTAACCTTCATGTACACACAAGGTTCGTCAGGATTTTGTGAGAAATCAAACACTTTGATTGTCTCATCAAAACAGATGTTCCAGCTCCTGGATGCTTGCTTCAGTCCATATATGGATCGTCGAAGCTTGCATATTTTGGTTTTATCAACTGTTGTGAAACCTTCAGGTTGAATCATGTATACATCCTCAAGCAGGTTTCCATTAAGGAAAGTTGTTTTCACATCCATTTGTCATATCTCATAATCATAATGAGCTGCTATGGCCAGGAGCATCCGAATGGATTTAAGCATAACTACTGGCGAATAGGTTTCGTCATAATCAATTCCTTGTTTCTGACGATATCCTTTTGCCACTAGTCTAGCCTTAAAGGTAACAACATTACCTTCCATGTCGGTTTTCTTCTTGAAAACCCACTTGCACCCTATGGGCTTAATCCCTTCAGGTGGGTTAACCAAGTCCCATACTTGATTTTCGTACATGGAATCCATTTCCGACTTCATGGCTTCAAGCCATTTGTCCCTTTCTGAACTTTTCAGAACATCGTCATAACTGATAAGTTCGTCATCGCTAACGAGTAACACGTCGTTCGATTCACTTACGAGAAATCCGTATCCCTCTGGAATTTTGCGTGTCCTATCAGATCTACGAAGTAGTGGTGTTGTTTTAGGTTCAACTGATAGCTCATCATTATGAGTTATTGGTTGTGGGTCTAGACTAGGTGTCTCTGTATTGTCTATTGGCGTTTCTTGAACTTCTTCAAGTTCAATACTACTCCCACTGTTTTCTTGTAAAAGAAATTCTTTTTCCAGAAATACAGCATGCCTTGAAACAAACACATTTTGTTCTAAGGGATGATAGAATCGGTAACCCTTTGTTTCCTTAGGGTATCCAATAAATAGACATTTATCAGACTTAGCATCCAATTTGTCTGATACAGTCCGCTTCACATAAGCAGGACAACCCCATATCTTAAGGTGAGTTAAGTGAGGTTTCTTACTATTCCACGCCTCATATGGAGTAGTAGAGACTACCTTGGTCGGGACTCTATTTAGCAAGTAAATAGCTGTCTTTAGTGCATAGCCCCAAAAGGATTTTGGAAGAGTTGCATGATTCATCATAGATCAAACCATGTCCATCAAGGTTCGGTTACGCCTCTCAGATACACCATTATGCTGTGGTGTATACGGCGGAGTCCATTGAGACAATATCCCATTGTCCCTAAGATAATCTTGAAACTCTTGACTTAAGTATTCTCCACCCCGATCGGATCGAAGTATCTTAATACTTTTGCCAAGCTGTTTCTCTACTTCATTTATGAACTCTTTGAATTTCTCAAAAGCTTCAGATTTGTGTTTCATTAAGAACACATACCCGAATCGTGAGTAATCATCGATAAAGGTAATGAAGTAGCTATAGCCTCCTTGTGCAAGAGTTGACATTGGTCGACATACATCAGTATGTATTAGACCAAGCAATTCTCCCACTGGTTTACCTTTTCCGGAAAAGGGTAACTTGGCCATCTTGCCTTTCAAGCATGATTCGCATGTATCAAATGAACCGGGTTCAAATGATTCCAGAATTCCACATCGGTGTAATTTGGTCATGCGTTTCTTACTTACATGGCCATGACGACAATGCCACGTATAGGAGTCTATTCGATTATCTATTCGAGCACGTTTGTTGCTAACTTCGATATTGAAAACCTCACTAGATAAATCTAACGTGTAGATACCATTGCACAAAGTTCCGGTCCCATAATAAACACTATTTAAAGGTATGTAACAACAATTGTTACTAAAATTTAAATGATAACCCTTTTCATTCAAGCATGAAATAGATATAATGTTCTTTATTAACGAAGGAACAAAATAACAATTATCCATCTCTAAGACAAGTCTAGTAGGGAGCTCGGAACATATATGTTCCGATGGCAACAGCAGCAATCATTGCTCCATTTCCAACACGCAAATTCGCTTCTCCCTTGACGAGTCTTCTTCTATTCCTTAGCCCCTGTATGTCATTACATATATGTGAGCTACACCCAGTATCAAGTACCCAGGTGGTTGAGGGAATAGAGTGGCATTCAATAACGAAGATACCTGATGAGGATGGGGCATCGGATGCCTTCTTCTTCAAGGACTCAAGATAAACCTTGCAGTTTCTTCGCCAGTGACCCTCCTTGCCACAGTGATGGTAAGTGCCTTTTGGGGTCTTTTCAGTCTTTTTGGGCTTTTTCTTCTTTCCCTTATTCTGTTCTTTGGCCTTCCTCTTAGAACCTTTCTTCGAGGAACCAACTAATAGAATCGTCTTCTAATCCTACTTCACAGAAGGCTCTATAGTCTTCAGCAGGTTGAGCAACTCAGGAATGGTAGTCTCCAGCTTGTTCATCCGTTAGTTCATCACAAATTGTGAATAACTTTTGGGCAAACAATGCAGAATTAAGTCAATACTTAGTTCATGATCCATTGCAAAACCGAGTGTGCCCAGTCGCTCAATGTACCCCAACATCTTCAACAAAAACTGTGAGACAGAAGTGCCTTCCTGCATCTTAGAGGTGAAGAGGAGTCTGGAGACGTCGAACCTTTCGGATCTCGCTTGCTCGTCAAATAACTCTTGAAGATGGAAGATGATGGTATAAGCATCCATATGCTCATGCTGCTTTTGCAGCACAGGTACCATAGCGGCTAGCATGATGCAACTCGCAAGTTCAGAATCGGTCACATGTTTCTGATAGGCCACTAACTGGTCTGGAGTTGCATCTTCTGGAGGACGGTTGGGAAGTTGATCTTCAAGGACATAAGCAAGCTTTTCTGACTTGAGGACTATCCTCAGGTTTCGAAGCCAGTCCAAGAAGTTTGGCCCAGTCAGCTTATTGGTGTCAAAAATGGAATGCAAATTCAGAGAAGACATGATCAAGTGATTATCCTAGAAATACAAATTGAGCTTATGTGAGAAGAATGATAAAGAATGCATCAACATACATTAATTAAATCCTATTTATTTTTCGAATTGAATAACCCTTTTTATCAATTCGGGAGATAGTAGGAATATCTCCAAATAGGTTGATATCCAACCATAGATAAGAACAAACATGGCTGTGACCATCAAGTTATTCTTAGCTATGAAGGTAGGTAATTATACCGATTACATATCACATATATGTAATTATCACTTTATGCTATCAACTAATTGAATGTTTGCATAAATCATTGGGTTGTTAACTCATTAACAAGTATGCAACAATATACATAGCACCCAACTGCACCTCTCTTTACATCGACCTTGGCTGTGGCACAACAAATCGATGCTCCAAGCTTAAGGCTGACCCATTAATCAAGAAATAGTTTTAATATGGTTGGAGCTCATTCAACCATTTAGTCAGGCTTGGATGTGTCCAACAACCAAAACTAAGGATTGACCTCTGACTCCAACTATATTAATCATAAACTAATTCAATGGTTTGAACATGTTGAGGTTCAAGCCGGGCATGGATGTGTTCATCAACCCAAACGAGAAACAAAACTCCGATTCTAACCATATTAATGGAAGGTGTTTGCCTTAATATTTTGCAAGGGGTTTTGGGTCTCATCCTTTTCATTCTAAGCACATTCATGACATATAATTATGTCATGTACTAACGATTTCCTTAATAAAGTATGTATGTGACTTAATTTATCAAGTTTCATTAATTGAACTAGGAACTGGATTTCCTAATTCTAATTTCATACTTTATTCAAGGAATTGTTTTGCGAAACAATTTCCTAAATTGTCATAATTAATTTCGGAAATAATATGTTTAAGACTTTGATTTCTCTAAATCAAATCTTATTAAATTAAGAGACAGATTCCCTTAATTTAACCACATATTATTTTCATGAAAATCTTATTTCAGAAAACTCTATAGGAAATAATTTTCGTAATTAATTTTGGAGACAACAATATGTAAGAGCATCACCTCTTAAATCAAATAAGGAAATTAGCATTTGAGAATCACCTCAAAATTTTCAAGATTTGATTACATATTTTATTTATGGATTTATTAATTACAACAAATTATTTTCTTTGGGTGGCTCCCCGAGGCTCAGATACCCAAAAAAAAGGGTGCGGGTTCGTAATTTTATAAAATAATTTGGGACTGGGTGCATGTTGACATGGATGCGGGTTCGTAATTTTTTAAAATAAGATTTTGTGAAGCGGTCTGTTGGGCTATCAGTTGAACTTGAAGAACGTGTGACTAAATAGGCCTTCGATTTATGTTGGTCGTCTATACATAACCAATTATAGAATGATCATGAGTGACACCTAGTAGTACATCATGATCCCCAATTAATCGAAAGATCAACGGTTAACCTCAGAAATTATTCTGAAACCCTTCAGCAGCTCTAACGAATCGTGCCTCATTCCCTTCACCATCTTATACCCACTTGGTTCAGGATATGGTCTATGTGTGTCAGTCCCCACTAGGCTGAATACGTCAAATCTAGCCCAAGTAATATCTTTCTCGTCCAACGGATTCTAATTACTCTCATGTATCTAAGAGATTCATACTTTGAACATGTCATGCTCTGGCCAGAGGCTTCATGTAACAATCCGACGATAGGCCTTGGGTATACATCTCTTCGCAAGGAGTGGTGAATCCTTTGTAGGCTGTCCAAACATATGCGGGCACTTCGGCTTATACCCAATCATCCTGGGTCCACACCTCCATGGAGATGCTTGCTTAAGATGTCAAAGTATAAGTCTCCATGACCAAGATGACTTGAACACCGCAAGTCAAAGGAACATCGCACTTAAGCTGCAGTAAGAACTTCACTGTCATATCTATATGTAGACTACCATATGAAGTTTTACAGCCAGTCACTTCAATGAACTAGTTCCCTTAACTAGCATTCATGTTTATCTCCGGACATCCCAATGTCACCAGCCAGTGAGAATCAGCTGATTAGAGAATAACCTATGCGAGTCTCAACAGAATTGATAGTTTCCGTATTTATCAATTCATCGACTAGGGACAATTTCAATACTTCGCAATTGCACATGTAGAGATAATCACTAGTTGTGAATTCATCACAAATTCTATCATGCTGTGAATTGTATTGCGAACATTCAGTAAATGAGTTTAAGATCTCAATCAAATACATAAACATATATACTCAAATAGTGAATATTCATTTATTAAAATAAATGATTACAATCATAAGGCGATTGTCTTAGGACACTTCTCTCATATTACTAACAAACTCCCACTTGGCCTAATGCCAATCGCTACGGTATCCAATACCACAGGCTCTAATATGACCCTCAAACATGCTTTGAGGCAAGGCCTTAGTTAAAGGATCCGCTAAATTCCTTTCAGTGGAAATTTTCTCAATTTGTATATCATTCCTACTTATAATCTCTCTGATCAGATGATAGAGGCGAAGCACATGTTTGGATCATTGATGAGACCTTGGTTCCTTTGCTTGTGCAATAGCTCCATTGTTGTCGCAATAAACCGGTATTGCTTCATCAATGGTTGGAACCACACCAAGTTCTGAGATAAACTTCTTGATCCAGACTGCTTCCTTTGCTGCTTCCGAAGCTGCAATATATTCCGCTTCCGTGGTAGAATCCGCTACGGTGTCTTGCTTAGAACTCTTCCAACTTATTGTGCCTCCATAAATATGTATCCAGACAGAGATTTAGAGTCATCCTTATGTGTCTGGAAACTGGCATCTGTATACCCACGTATTACCATATCACCTTCTCCATATATTAGGAACACATCCTTAGTTCTTCTTAAGTACTTGAGGATTGTCTTGACAGCCGCCCAATGATCCATTCCTGGTTCAGACTGGTATCTGCTTGTGATGCTCAAAGCATACGATACATCGGGCCTAGTACATAACATAGCATACATGATAGATCCTATCGCGGATGCATAAGGAATTTTATTCATGCAAATCCTCTCGTCTTCTATGCGCGAACACATAGACTTCGAAAGGTTGATCCCATGCCTGATGGGAAGGTAACCTTTCTTGGATTCCAACATGCTAAACCTTTTTAGCACTCGGTCTATATATGTAGACTGTGAAAGACCATGCAATCGTTTTGATCTATCTCTATAGATTCTAATCCCAAGGATATAGGTTGCTTCACCCAGGTCTTTCATGGAGAAAGTTTTGGACAACCAAATTTTAACTGACTGTAAGACTGATATATCTTTTCCTATAAGTAATATGTCATCGACATATAATACTAGGAATACGACTGTACTCCCACTAACCTTCTTGTACACACAAGGTTCGTCAGGATTTTGTGAGAAATCAAACTCTTTGATTGTCTCATCAAAACGGATGTTCCAGCTCCTGGATGCTTGCTTTAGTCCATATATGGATCGTCGAAGCTTGCATACTTTGGTTTTATCAACCGATGTGAAACCTTCAGGTTGTATCATGTATACATCCTTAAGCAGGTTTCCATTAAGGAAATCTGTTTTCACATCCATTTGCCATATCTCATAATCATAATGACCTGCTATGGCCAGGAGCATCAGAATGGATTTAAGCATAGCTACTGGCGAATAGGTTTCATCATAATCAATTCCTTGTTTCTGGCGATATCCTTTTGCCACTAATCTAGCCTTAAAGGTAGCAACATTACCTTCCATGTCGGTTTTCTTCTTGAAAACCCACTTGCACCCTATGGGTTAATCCCTTCAGGTGGGTTAACCAAGTCCCATACTTGATTTTCGTATATGGAATCCATTTCCGACTTCATGGCTTCAAGCCATTTGTCCCTTTCTGAACTTTTCAGAACATCATCATAATTGATAGGTTCATTATCGCTAACGAGTAACACGTCGTTTGATTCACTTACGAGAAAACCCTATCTCTCTGGAATATTGCGTGTCCTATCAGTTCTACGAAGTAATGGTGTTGTTTTAGGTTCAACTGATAGCTCATCATTATGAATTATTGGTTGTCGGTCTAGACTAGGTGTCTCTGTAATGTCTATTGGAGTTTCTTGAACTTCTTCAAGTTCGATACTACTCCCACTGTTTTCTTGTATGATAGCCCAACAGAAAATTTATGGATATGATAAAATTGGAAAATTTATATGATAATTTTATGGTATAATGAACCATATACCACTGTTGGGACTGGGTGCATGTTGACATGGATACGGGTTCGTAATTTTAAAATTAATTATGTGCAGCGGAAGGTTTAGTATAAATAATTTCTCAATTTATTTAACCACACATCTAAGCATGCAACCTTATGTTGTGTAGACATGATCATATATTTAAAATTTTGCAGAAAAGTAAACTAATTTACTTGTTACCTCGCGTAACTCGAAGGAAGGGACGAGATCCAACCGTAAGCGTCCCTCGGAAGCTCCGCCTCTATTCGCGTCCACGCCAAGTTTTCTTCGGGATGACTTCTTAAAGCCACGAGTTTCGTGCCGACATGAACTACTATATTCTCCAAAGGCACGACAAGAATACCAAGAGAGAGATGGGAAGACTAACCACCAAACGAATAACAGAATCAAGATTCCGGGAGGAAGGAAGAAGTTTCGCCCTCTTCTTCTTCTTCTTCGGCAGCTGCTTGGTGGATGAAGCTCACAGCAACAAAGGGTTCCTCCTTTTAGGGCCGGCGGCACTAGGAGGGAGAGGGAGAGAAGGAGAGAGAGAGGGCTTATTTCTTGATCTCTTGGATTAATTTCCAAGCCTGCCTTAGTGTCTTTATATAGTAGCCTCTCAATCGCAAAGTCTCCTTTTTATGGAATAAATTTTCATAAGAAATTTATCATATAAATTTTTCTATGAATTATTCCATCATGCCAAGTTTTATCATAATTTAATTTATGATAAAAACAACCATGTTTCGCTTTTCTTATGGAAAGAAATTTCTTTATATAAATTTCTTTATTTAAATTTCTTTATCATGGTAAATCAATCCATTATTGATTTTATAAAATAAAATAAACCAATCCATGGTTCATTTTAATTTCCATGAAAAATAAATCTGTTTATATAAATTTCTTTATATAAATCTCTTTATCCATAATTTTATAAAACAAACCACACTCGGTTTATTTTATAATTTGAAACAAAATTCGGTTTTCCCCTTTTGTTGTGGCCAGCCAAACAAAGAGGGTGGGGACCCTCTTTGGCCGGCCAAATCCAAGCTAAAACTATACGAATTAAACTCATTTAATTCGTCCCATAAGTCTTCAAAAAACTTAGTCATTTTATGCTTCCGATGCATTTCTGAAAATTCAGATTCGACTTATCTCTCTTGATCAGAAAATCCAATTTTCAACTCGTTTTAAATCTCTCGGATTACTCGTAGTGCATGTGACTAAATGGGCTTTCGATTTATGTTGGCCGTCTATAATTAACCAATTATAGAACGATCATGAGTGGCACCTAGTAGTACATCATGATCCCCAATTAATCCAAAGATCAACGGTTGACCTCAGAAATTATTCTGAAACCCTTCAGTAGCTCTAATGAATCATGCCTCATTCCCTTCACTATCTTATACCCACTTGGTTCAGGACACGGTCTATGTGTGTCAGTCCCCACTAGGCTGACTACGTCACACCTAGCCCAAGTAATGTCTTTCTCGTCCAACGGATTCTAATTACTCTCATGTATCTAAGATATTCATACTCTGATCATGTGATGCTCTGGCCAGAGGCTTCAAGTAATAATCCGACGATAGGCCTTGGGTATACATCTCCTCGCAAGGAGTGGCGAATCCTTTGTAGGCTGTTCAAACATCTTCGGGCACTTCGGCTTATACCCAATCATCCTGGGTCCACACCTCCTTGGAGATGCTTGCTTAAGATGTCAAAGTATAAGTCTTTATGACCAAGATGACTTGAACACCGCAAGTCAAAGGAACATCGCACTTAAGCTGCAGTAAGAACTTCATTGACATATCTATATGTAGATTACCATATGGAGTTTTACTGCCAGACACTCCAATGAACTAGTTCACTTAACTAGCATTTATGTTTATCTCCGAACATCCCAATGTCACCAGCCAGTGAGAATCAGTTGATTATAGAATAACCCATGCTAGTCTCAACAGAATTGATAGTGTACGTATTTATCAATTCATCGACTAGGGATAATTTCAATACTTCACAATTGCACATGTAGAGATAATTGTTGGTGCAGAAAGCACCAAAGTCAAACCTGTGTTTTGATAATGGCAATAGGGTTCAAGAGTTAAGTCTTATTTGTTATCTAACATGTTACTCTAGTGTGCAGAGACAAAGTCCTAGCGAAGGACAGCTAGGCACCTGTCGAAGGACTGCCAGTATCCAAGCCCTAGCAAAGGACTGCTAGGCAACTGGTGAAGGACTGCCAGTATCCATGACCTAGCGAAGGAATGCAAGGTGCCAGGCGAAGGACAGCTTGGGACTGAAGCCCTAGCGAAGGAATGCTAGGCGCCAGGCGAAGGACAGCTTGGGACTGAAGCCCTAGCGAAGGAATGCTAGGCACCGGGCGAAGGACAGCTCGGCATCCAAGACCTAGCAAAGGACCGTCAAGCAAAAGTCCAACCAGAGGAACGGTTGGCATCAGGTACACTCTCCCGAGAGGAGTAGGTGAGGATGCGTTCCCCGTCGAGGGAATAGTAGGCGTCGGTTCGACCTAGGGTTCCATTTTGGACACCCAAAGTCAGAACCAAGACAGCTAAGACTGTATAAACTAACAATTTATTGTTTCATTGTGTTTTGGACTAACCCTGGATGCAGGACCGAAGGAACGTGTGTCTACAGCTCAGAGAGCCTCAAAGGAATGAGGCAATAGCTGACCAGGGCGCCCGTAGTGTCCCGGGCGCCCCCAAGGTAAACACAAAACACAAACGAAGCAAAGACAACTTCGACAGTTCAACTACCGGGCGCCCCCGTGCTCCCGGGAGCCCCCTGCGCTGCGGGCGCCCCCAGCACCAACTGCCGAAGCAGCTCCCTTCGAAGCCAGCAGATAACACTTTGACCCGGTCAATCCGAGCGTCCCGAGCGCTCCGGGCGCCCCGGTCAAAACTGATCCCGAAGGTAAAGGGATCAGACACTGACCGAGAAATTGCCGGATCAACCGCCACGTGGGGGGGGGGGGGCGCCCCCGACGTCCCGGGCGCCCCCAGGCCCTATATAAAGGGCCCTCAACCCCAAGCTTCGATCATCACTTGATTCAACGCTTCAAAGCTCTTCTGCTCTCGCGCCTTGCTCCGGAAACTTCCCAACTCGAGCCGACGACGTCCTGCTGCTCCAGAAAAAGTCAATCTACTTCGGACGTCGGTAAAGAAGAGTGATTTTTAATTTACTGCACTTATTTCTATAATCAATCTTTGTAAACGGATTTTACGCTTCATATAGAATTGCCCAAAGTAACGATCAACGATCGTGGGCCTTGGAGTAGGAGTCGACCTAGGCTCCGAACCAAGTAAAAATTACTGTGTTCGCGTGTATGCTTTTATCTTCCACTGTGCAATTGCTTTTTTATAAATCCGAACGATTTCCGATATTCACCCCCCCTCTATCAGTTTTCTCGATCCAACAAGTGGTATCAGAGCGGGGAAGTTCAAACTTGGTGCAACCACCAGTTTGAAATTTTTTTTCGGATTTTTATTCTCTTTTTCTCGTTCGAATTTTCTTTAAATATTTCGTTCGAATTTTCTTTTTCCCATTAATCGAGGTTGGTGCAACACCCCTCGCTATTTCATTTTATTCATCCCGCACTACTAATCCAAGACTTAGTCTTGGGAAATTTTTTCTTGTTAGTTTTCTTTTTCCAGATTAAATGGCCATGCAAGAAGGATTTAGCACCGCCAGACCTCCACTCTTCAGTGGAGAAGACTTTTCCTACTGGAAAAGTCGAATGGAGGTCCACCTGAAAACTCAGGTGGACATGTGGATCATCATCCAGTCTGGACTGGAGATCCCCAAAAATGCCCAAGGAGTACCGCAGACCTACTCAGAATGGGACAACGCCCTAAAGCGCAAAATTGAAGCCGATGCAAAGGCGACCCAGACTCTCCAATGCGGGTTAACATAAGAAGAGCTGAACCGAGTGGGCCCCTTCAACAGTGCCAAGGAGCTATGGGCAAAATTGATCGAGCTGCACGAAGGAACATCAGACACCAGGATCAGTAAGAGAGATCTGCTCCTAAACAAACTCTACACCATCAAGATGGCCGACAACGAAACAGCAGCCCAACTCCACGCACGAATCCAAGAATTAATGAACGGTCTTCACACTATAGGTCACAAGGTCGAAAATCGTGACGTAATAAGGTATGCCCTCAATGCTTTCCCTAGAAATACCTTGTGGGCATCTATGGTAGATGCATACAAGGTTTCAAGGGATCTCTCTAAAATTAAATTAGATGAATTGTTTTATGAGTTAGAACTTCATGAACAGACTAACTGCAATATGGCCGAGAAAGGAATTGCCTTTGTTGCAGGAAAAATTGGAGGATCGACAAAGAAGAAACCTCAACCTGAACCCGAGTCCAACTCAGACTCAGACGCAGAAGACGAAGAAGGACATCAATCTGAGCTGGTCCGACTGGCCCGAAGCTATTATAAAAAATTGAAAAACAAGGTCAACACACGGAGGACAAGCCGAAGAAAGGACGAACCAGCTGAACCTGCAAATAACAAAAACAAGCCCAATGTAACCTGCTACGAGTGCAAGAAGAAGGGCCACTACAAGACGGAGTGCCCAAATCTAAAGGAGAACAAAAAGACAAGAAGGAAGAAAGCACTCCAAGCAACCTGGGACGAATTTTCATCAGAAGAAGAAGAAGAAGAACCCCAGTCAAACCTACTAGCGCCGACCGCTTCAGAAGAAGTCGAGACCGAGTCAGAGTCAGAAAAGGACGACGGCAGACTAACCATTTCAGAAGACGGCGAAATCAAGGTAAGCGGTTTCAATAAAAGTCAATTGAACGAACTTATTTCCTATCTTTCTCGAGATTTGGCGAAAGCCAAACTCCGAGTTGAATCTCTCCGACAGGAAGTAAAACTCCTGAAAGAGGGAGCTGACTCTAAATCCTTAGCCGAGAAAGTTCAAGAAGGAACTCCTACTCAAGTTGAAAAACTTGAGAAAGAGAACTCCTCCCTGAAAACTCAGGGTAAGGATCTTAGAGCGGCCTTAGAACGATTCACTTCTGGTTCCAAGGGTCTTGACATGATTCTTGGAAAACAGAAGTCCGTTCTAAATCGATCCGGACTTGGCTATAGAACCAAATCCCGACAAAGATCTTACTTTGCTGTACTGAATCAGTCCAGAAGTAAAGTTCAGGCATGGGTACCCAAACTGTGCCTAAACAAACCGACTGGATCAAATCAGTATTGGATCCCCAAGGACAAGATTCACATCTTGCCTAATTATTATCGTGGCTATAGTCCAGGGGGAGCCAAATTAAAAACTATTTTTATTGTTAAATAGAATTTAATTCTTGTAATTTGCCTGATTGATTGTTTATTTAAACTTATGCAATTTACCATGCTTAGACTTAGGTTAGTATAAGGACAGAACAAACTTAACTGAAACTTGAAAACATAGTATTGGGTGGAGGTGAGACGATAGTACGTTACGGAAACCAATTCTAATAAGATCAAGTTCACTTGGTCTCTTTAGACTGGTGAAACTAGCCGAAGCTACCGATCCAAAATCCAAACTAGTTAGACCAGAACTTTTTCAAAGATTAATTTTGAAAATAAAACTTCATTAAACGGCTTTGTCAAGGAAAGGGTTGATGATCCAATAAGGCTACGGCGAAAGAAGGCCTAGTGCCTCGCCAAGACCTGGAAGCCAATTTTTGAATTTCAAGTTCAAATTACTTTTTGTAAAATTCAAATCTAACACAATTTTCAGTTACGTATAGATTCAAACATCTCCTTTCAAAATAAAATTGAAATGTTTTCAAAAATTAATTAAGATTTTCAAAATAAATCATGGTTTTCAAAAATTCTTTTATCAAAACCTGTCTCATAAAACCTATAAGGCTAACGTGATTGAGAACCCTAGATTTGGGTGAGACAGACTAGTCAGTGAAAATCAATTTAAGCTATTGCTAACTCTAATTGGATCCAAATCAATAAAACTCTTTATGTGTAGGAACATAAAGATTTGGACCAATGGATGTTGGATAGCGGTTGCTCCAGACATATGACTGGAGATAAATTGAAGTTCACCAAACTCAAGCTCAAGAACCTAGGCTCAGTAGCATTTGGCAACAATGCTACACTCAAGGTAATTGGGTCAGGTAATATTGAGCTTAAATCTAACTTTATTATTAAGAAAGTTCTTTTGGTTGAAAACTTCAATTTTAACTTGCTTAGCATAAGTCAGTTATGTGATTCTGGTTATATAGTCACTTTCAACAATTCTGACTGCCTGATTAGAAATGTACAAGACTCAGAAACCATGGTTAAGGGCACTAGGAAAAATAATGTATACACTATAAACCTTCCCCTAGTACCCAAATGTATGTTAACTCAGTTAGAACAATCGAACCTCTGGCATAGGAGATTAGGTCATACCAATTTAAGAACTATCTCAAAAGTCACCCAACTTGGCCTAATCAAAGGTATCCCCAAAATTAAAAACAATGAAAAACTAATATGTGAATCATGTAATCAAGGTAAACAAACCAAATCTAATCACAAATTAATTCAATCTGACCTAACTCAAACAACACTTGAGCTCCTGCACCTTGACCTATTTGATTCACATGGAGCCAAGTCACTAAGCGGGAACCAATACTGCTTAGTAATAGTTGATGATTATTCTAGGTTTACCTGGGTTAGGTTTCTAAAAACCAAAGATGAAACCTTAAAACTATTTAATGATTTCTGTAAATTAATTGAAAATCAAAACGATACTAAAATTAAAAGACTTAGGAGCGACCACGGGGGAGAATTTGAAAATCAACGGTTTGAGGAATTCTGTAAGGTCAATGGGTATTTACATGAATTTTCATGTCCTAGAACCCCCCCAATGAAATGGGATAGTCGAAAGAAGGAATAGAACCTTACAAGAAGCCGCTAGGGTGATGCTCAACGAATTTGGCTTAGCAAACCAATATTGGGCAGAAGCGATTAGTACGGCTTGTTACATCCAAAATAGGATTCTTATTAACAAGCGACACAACAAAACACCCTATGAACTGTACTACCATAGACTCCCAAATCTAGACTACCATAGGGTCTTTGGATGCAAAGTTCATATCCTAAACACCAAAGACTACTTAGGGAAATTTCAATCCAAATCAATCCTAGGTATCTTCTTAGGATACTCAACCACAAGTAGAGCCTATAGAGTTTACAACAAACAAACTAAGAAAATTGAAGAAACAACTAACTTAATATTTGATGAAGAAGTCAACTCAACATCTGATAATCCAAACCTAACTTCATCAAATTCTGATCAAGAAAATAATGAACAAACTAGTGAACCCTTAATTGAATCCTTAAACGAACTAACTATTGAACCAATTAATGAGTCAACTGAACCAAACCGACCAGCCGGACCTGAGGCTGAACCAAGTTCTAGGAGAACCAAGAAACACAGACTTAGTCACCCAACCGATCAAATTGTGGGTGATCCAACTCTAGGAGTCAGGACTAGATCCTCCTATAGAAACCTTAGTCAAATAGCTATGATATCAAAAATAGGACCCAAAACTATAGATGAAGCCCTACCTGACCCTGATTGGATCATAGCTATGCAAGAAGAATTAGCCCAATTTGAGAGAAACCAAGTCTGGGAACTAGTGCCTAAACCTGAAGGCAAATCCATCATAGACACTAAGTGGGTCTTTAGGAATAAGCTAAATGATCAAGGAGAAATAGTTAGAAATAAAGCCCGCTTAGTAGCCAAGGGATTCAGCCAAGTAGAGGGATTAGATTACGATGAAACTGTAACGCCCGCCCTTATATCTACCCTCGGGGCGGGGTTACGTACAACTCAATCATATAGTAATATTTTTTTTCTATCTTCTAGCATGACATTAAAACAATAAAGCAAGGGCTAAGGACTAAGCATGCTTGTTTAACTATCAAAGTCATTCTACAATATGATAGATTCACCAGTAATGTAACTCATAACATAATCAAATATAAAAGACTTCTAAAGGTAAACATCGTCATGCCAGGTCAATCTTAATCATCAACACTTATTGTCAGGGAACATAAACATAGGCACATTAAGTAGATATAGGATCATTCTTTCCCGAGCCACCACCCCACACATCTTCAGCCTCCTGCCTCTTCCTTCCATTTAAGTGTTATCTGCAGCATAAGACAACACATAAACTAGTAAGCATAAATGCTTAGTAAGGATCCTGTCCTACTCGCAAAATCCGTACGAAAGAACATAACATGTACACATAATGAGTTCATCAAAGCATGTTAAACATCCAGGTTTCTAACATGCAGTATCAAGTACCTCAAGCATACTCTTCACATATTACAAATATTTTCAAAGAATGTTTTCAAAACATTTCCATAATGGTAGTACTTAAAAATACATCCATATCATATTGGGCTCTGTTGTGTACCAACTATCGCGCGGAACTATTGCGCGTTCCCTAATGAATTGGGGTAGCGAGCCACCAAGTCATTAGAGCAGGACCCTTCCGTCCTACCGGAGCCACGTTAACATGCACCCCGGATTTGTTTAACGACCCCCTTCCGAGTCGGGTACACAACTTAAAAGTAAAATACTTATCATGCTGTTACATATATGCTAAGGAATACTCCATATTTACTCTTATGGGACACACCACTCTTCAAGGGTGCTCTTGATCCCCTAGGGACACACCACACATTCGGGTGCTCTTGATCCCATACTATTTGAGTATCCCTTCAAGCATTTTAACATATCACATGCAATTTCATAAGTGTGCCCCATGGGCTATAAGGCATGCTCATACATACATCATATTTCATGCATGTCCATACATACATCATATTTCATACTTGTTCATACATGCATCATACATGTTTATACATACATCATATTTCATACTTGTTCATACATATATCATATTCCATACATGTTCATACATACTTCATCATGCATCATATTTCAACCACTTAACCTACCTTAGACCTGACAAGCTTTGGTCACATAGGTCATACTCATATCGTAGGAAGTGGTAGCATGCTATCAATTAAGATTTCAATCAGACATCTCATTTAAACACCTCATACATAAACATATCAAAGCATGCTAACAATTAAGGTTTCCTTATCAACCATTCCATTTAACACCACATACATACACATATGATCATCCCCAACCATAAACATATATCATAGGGTAGTTTGACCTTTACAAACCCTAGTCCTAGTGGGTTGGCCGAAACATCAAGAGTAGGGAAATATCAGGACTTTTGCATTAATCATTCACACATACATTTATTCAAACACCTCATACATAAACATATCATAGCATGCTAACAATTTAAGGTTTACATATCAACCCTTCCATTTAACACCACATACATATACATATGATTATCCCCAACCATAAACATATATCATAGGATAATTAATTTTCACAACCCTAAAGTCTATGCCTTGGCCGAAAGTCCTATGATAGGGCAAGTTCAATTTTTGGCAATGAAATATTCACACAACCATCTATACAACACCTTGTATATACTATCATACAATATACTAAGCATGGATACATTATGTGATAATTCAATCCTCACTAACCCTAATTCCTAGGTCTTGGCCGAAACCCATCTAAACCCTAACCCTAGTTTCATAGGGTAGGAGTATCAAATATTCATACAAACATATATTCAAACACTTGATCTACATTCCTAAGCATGAATCCATTATAGAAAATCATAAAATCCCCAAACCCTAATTTCTATCATGCTTGGCCGAAAGTTGTAGGGCACTAAAACCCTAATTCTTGTTATCACACATGATGGAAAAATAACATAAATTCATACCCTAAGTTCCTAGGGATATCCTCATGCATCAAGAAGCAACCAAAGCCCATAAGTGGGTGGTGGCCGAAACTTTGTAGGGTACCAAACCCTAACTTTTGTTTTTCCAAAAATTTGGAAACATCACATATGAGTATAAAGTTCCTAGGGGTACTAGCATGCATCAAAGTATGATCAAAAGCCTTCTCTTGGACCCCCTTACAAGGAGTGGCCGAAACTTCCACTAGGGAAGTTCTTGTGAATTTTCCAAAGAACAAAACAAGCAAACATTCAATAGCGATTATGCCACAGGCGAGAGGATACTTACATCCTTTCGCTTGGATTTCTCTTTCTCTTACTCCGTAGGGTACCCTAGATTTGTAGGGCAAGTGAAAATCCTTTCCGAATCTTCTCTAGGGCTCCTTAGACTTAGTAGTGGCAAGAACCTTCAAAGGTCTTCTTCCTTCCAACTTTTCTAGGGCTAGAACCCTAGACTTGATTTTCGAAAATGAGAAGGAGAGGGGGAGAGGGTCTCGGTGGGGAAGAGTGAAGAGGAAGAAGAAAAGAAGAGAAGGAAGTTACTCCAACTTCCCCTTATTTATACTTTTCTCATGAAAAGACATGTCTCTTCACTCTTACACACTTAACAAGCATGTTTCTCATCCTGTCAACAAGAAACAATGCTTGGTGTAGTGGTTAAGACATGGAGAGTGCAACTAGGAGGTTCAAGGTTCAATCCTTGCCCCCTCCTTTTTATCACCTTTTGCACTAATCCATATCGAAGCCCATTAAGCCAAGCCCATCATGAAATTTCATAATATTTCATGTTTATGAATTCATAATATTTTCTAATATTTTTCCTGAATTCATAATATTATTTACATAATATTTTATAAATATTATTCACATAATATTTCATGATAATAATATTTCATGAATTCAATAATATTGCATATTTATGAATTCATAATATTTCATAACATTTCATGATACTATTTCATGAATTCCATAATATTTCATATTTATGAATTCATAATATTTCATAATATTTCATGATACTATTTCATGAATTCCATAATATTTCATATTTATGAATAAATAATATTTCATAATATTTCATGATACTATTTCATGAATTCCATAATATTTCATATTTATGAATTCATAATATTTCATAATATTTCATAATATTTCATGATACTATTTCATGAATTCCATAATATTTCGTATTTATGAATTCATAATATTTCATATTTATGAATTCATAATATTTCCTAATATTTCATATAGGAAATTTCGGGGTGTTACAGAAACATATGCCCCAGTAGCTAGACTTGAGTCCATTAGAATGTTGTTAGCCTTTGCATCCCATAAAGGATTTAAGCTATACCAAATGGATGTAAAGTCAGCCTTCCTAAATGGGTTCATTAAAGAAGAAGTTTATGTAGGACAACCCCCCGGGTTTGAGGACTTAGACAAACCTGACCACGTTTACAAATTAACTAAAGCACTATATGGGTTAAAATAAGCACCTAGGGCCTGGTATGAACGTTTATCCACTTATTTAACTTCTAAAGAATTTAAACAAGGACAAATTGACTCAACATTATTTATTAAAACCCTAGGAAAAGATATATTTATTGCCCAAATTTACATAGATGATATAATCTTTGGATCCACCAACACAAACTTCCTAAAAGAGTTTGTAAAGATAATGGAAAATGAATTCGAAATGAGCTTGGTTGGTGAGCTTACCTTTTTCCTAGGACTACAAATCAAACAAACTAGAGATGGAAACTACGCCCATCAAGCCAAATATGCTAAAGAGTTAATAAAGAAATTTAAAATGGATAACTCTAAAAGCATAAATACCCCCATGGCAACTAATGTAAAAATAGATAGTGACCCTGATGGTAAGCCAGTAGACCTCAAACTGTATAGAAGTATGATAGGTAGTCTACTATACCTTACAGCCAGCAGACCTGACATTCTTTTTGCTGTAGGGATGTGTGCTAGATACCAAACCTGTGCTAAGGAAACACACTTAGCAGCCCTAAAAAGAATACTAAGATATGTAAAGGGCACCCTAAATGTAGAGATTTGGTATCCTAGAACCTCAACCTTCAATTTGTCAGGATACTCGGATTTTGACTATGCTGGTTGTAAATTAGATAGAAAGAGCACAAGTGGAAGCTGCCAACTGTTAGGAAATAGTCTAGTAAGTTGGTGCAGCAGAAAATAACACTGTGTAGCTCTGTCCACAACTGAAGCTGAGTATGTAGCCTTAGGAGAATGTGTAGCACAACTTTTATGGATGATGCACACTCTTAAGGACTTCCAGCTCAACTACACCCAAACTCAGGTATTTATTGACAATATAAGTTCAATCAATCTAACTAAGAACCCAATCCAACATTCCAGAATAAAACATATAGAAGTTAAACATCACTTCGTAAGAGACTATATAGCCAGGGGTGAGATAGTACTTAACCATATAGACTCAAAATCCAACTTAGCTGATATATTCACAAAACCATTACCTGAGTCTGTGTTCAGCTCCCTAAGAAGGCAATTAGGATTGTGCTCTGTAGAATAGATTAACTTTACTGTTGATTTTTTTCTTTACTTGATTTAAAAATCAGTTTCTAAAAATAGAATTTTGAAAAACTGTTTTACTAATTTCCAAATCAGTTTGTCTTAAATCTCTTTCGACTTAGTTTTCTTTAAAAAAAAAAACTACCCCCTTTCAAAACTAGGGATGTTTCGCAAATGGACTTAGCTTAGGCCCTAACCCTAGAACTGCATGCACCTATAGATTTAGAAGCCAGCATCTCACAAGCACCTTAGGGTACTTTGGTTGATAACCTAGAAAGGGTTGAGATGCTTAGGTCTTTGCCTTAATTCAAGATGCTTTAAGTCAGTGCATTTGCAGTAATTGGGGCACTAAATACAACTTATACAGCAATCAAGTTAAGTGTCAAGCCTAGAAAATCTAACTTGAACAGAAACACTTAACTTAACTAACTCTAGCGAAAACTACTGCTTATAACAGTCAGTAAGTAGCTAAATGGGTTAGACAGGTCCCTACAAGAGAAAATCAACTGATTTGGTCTAAATCCTAGTTCAATACAGCAAAATCATACGAATACTTTTTTAAAGTCATTTCTTTTATGCAATTTAATTTCTGCAATATCTATCTGTCTTTGATATATGGCAAAGGGGAAGAGATAGGAAAGGAGAGAGTTCAAATTTTTCAAATTTTTTTCAAACTCTCAAAAAATTATTTTCAAAAAGTTAGATACTCTTCAAAACCTTTCAAAACCTTTCTAGAAATACTTAAGTTTTTTAAAAAATCCTACTAAGTACTTAAGTTTATTAAGTACTAAGTTTTTATAAGTACTTTAAGCTTAAGTTTTTCAAAACTTCCATAAGCACTTTAAACATAATTTACTAAGTACTTAATTTATTTCAAAATTTACTATGTACTTAAATTGTTTCAAAGTTTACTAAGTGCTTATGTTTTTAAAATCCAACTAAGTACTTAACTTAAAAGTTTTCAAAAACTTATTAGTACTTTAAACATAAGGCTTCAAATCTTCTATAAGTACTCTAAACTCCTCTATGAACTTTTAAAACTTATGTTATCAAAAGATTTCCAAAGTATCTAAACTTATGTTTTCAAAGTGCAAAATCATTCTAAGTAAAGTTTTTTTTAAAAAAAAAAACTTAGAACCCCACGACACTTTGAAAAATCAAGCGGGAGATTCCCTCCAGGGGGAGGGAACAAATTTTTATGCGTTTTATTTAACTTAACTTTTTGAACTAGGGTTGCCATATCAAAAAGGGGGAGATTGTTGGCGCAGAAAGCACCAAAGACAAACCTGTGTTTTGATAATGGCAACAGGGTTCAAGAGTTAAGTCTTATTTGTTATCTAACATGTTACTCAAGTGTGCAGAGACAAAGTCCTAGCGAAGGACTGCTAGGCACCTGGCGAAGGACTGCCAGTATCCAAGCCCTAGCGAAGGACTGCTAGGCAACTGGCGAAGGACTGCTAGTATCCAAGACCTAGCGAAGGAATGCTAGGCGCCAGGCGAAGGACAGCTTGGGACTGAAGCCCTAGCGAAGGAATGCTAGGCGCCAGGCAAAGGACAGCTTGGGACTGAAGCCCTAGCGAAGGAATGCTAGGCACCGGGCGAAGGACAACTCGGCATCCAAGACCTGGCAAAGGACCGTCAGGCAAAAGTCCAACCAGAGGAACGGTTGGCATAAGGTACACTCTCCCAAGAGGAGTAGGTGAGGACGCGTTCCCCGTCGAGGGAACAGTAGGCGTCGGTTCGACCTAGGGTTCCATTTTGGAGACCCAAAGTCAGAACCAAGACAGCTAAGGCTGTATAAACTAACAATTTATTGTTTCATTGTGTTTTGGACTAACCCTGGATGTAGGACCGAAGGAACGTGTGTTTGCAGCTCAGAGAGCCTCAAAGGAATGAGGCAATTGCTGACCAGGGCGCCCTGAGTGTCCCGGGCACCCCCAAGGTAAACACAAAACACAAACGAAGCAAAGACAACTTCGATAGTTCAACTACCGGGCGCCCCCATGCTCCCGGGCGCCCCCGCTGCTCCCGGGCGCCCCCTGCACTGCGGGCGCCCCCAGCACCAACTGCCGAAGCAGCTCCCTTCGAAGCCAGCAGATAACACTTTGACCCGGTCAATCCGGGCGCCCCGAGCGCTCCTGGCGCCCCGAGCGCTCCTGGCGCCCCGGTCAAAACTGATCCCGAAGGTAAAGGGATCAGACGCTGACCGAGAAATTGCCGGATCAACCGCCACGTGGGGGGGGGGGGCGCCCCCAACGTCCCGGTCGCCCCCAGGCCCTATATAAAGGGCCCTCGACCCCAAGCTTCGATCATCACTTGATCCAACGCTTCAAAGCTCTTCTGCTCTCGCGCCTTGCTCCGAAAACTTCCCAACTCGAGCCGACGATGTCCTGCTGCTCCGGAAAAAGTCAATCTACTTCGGACGTCGGTAAAGAAGAGTGATTTTTAATTTACTGCACTTATTTCTGTAATCAATCTTTGTAAACGGATTTTACGCTTCATATAGAATTGCCCAAAGTAAACGATCAACGATCGTGGGCCTTGGAGTAGGAGTCGACCTAGGCTCCGAACTAAGTAAAAATTACTGTGTTCGCGTGTTTGCTTTTATCTTCCGCTGTGCAATTGCTTTTTTATAAATCTGAATGATTTTCGTTATTAACCCCTCCCCTCTATCGGTTTTCTCGATCCAAGAATAATCACTAGTTGTGAATTCATCACAAATTCTCTCATGCTGTGAATTGTATTGCGGACATTCAGTGAATGAGTTTAAGATCTCAATCAAATACACAAACATGTACACTCAAATAGTGAATATTCATTTATTAAAGTAAATGATTACAATCATAAGGCGATTGCCTTAGGACACTTCTCTCATATCACTAACAAACTCTCACTTGGCCTAATGACAATCGCTATGGTATCCAATACAACAGGCTCTAACATGACCCTCAAACTCACTTTGAGACAAGGCCTTAGTTAAAGGATCCGCTAAATTCCTTTCAGTGGGAATTTTCTCAATTTGTATATCATTCCTACTTATAATCTCTCTGATCAGATGATAGCGGCGAAGCACATGCTTGGATCGCTGATGAGACCTTGGTTCCTTTGCTTGTGCAATAGCTCCATTATTGTCGTAGTAAACCGGCACTGCTTCATCAATGGTTGGAACCACACCAAGTTCTGAGACAAACTTCTTGATCCAGACTGCTTCCTTTCTGCTTCCGAAGCTGCAATATATTCCGCTTCCGTGGTAGAATCCGCTACGGTGTCTTATTTGGAACTCTTCCAACTTATTGCGCATCCATTCAAAGTAAATACGTATCCGGACTGAGATTTGAAGTCATCCTTATCTGTCTGGAAACTGGCATCTGTATACCCACGTATTACCATATCACCTTCTCCATATATTAGGAACACATCCTTAGTTCTTCTTAAGTACTTGAGGATTGTCTTGACAGCCACCCAATGATCCATTCCTGGATCAGACTGGTATCTGCTTGTGACGCTCAGAGCATAGGATACATCTGGCCTAGTACATAACATAGCATACATGATAGATCTTATCGCGGATGCATAAGGAATCTTATTCATGCAAATCCTCTCGTTTTCTATGCGTGGACACATAGACTTCGAAAGGTTGATCCCATGCCTGATGGGAAGGTAACCTTTCTTGGATTCCGACATGCTAAACTTTTCTAGCACTCGATCTATATATGTAGATTACGAAAGACAAAGCAATCGTTTTGATCTATCTCTATAGATTCTAATCCCAAGGATATAGGTTGCTTCTCCCAAGTCTTTCATGGAGAAAGTTTTGGACAACCAAATTTTAACTGACTGTAAGACTGATATATCGTTTCCTATAAGTAATATGTCATCGACATATAACACTAGGAATACGACTGCACTCCCACTAACCTTCTTGTACACACAAGGTTCGTCAGGATTTTGAGAGAAATCAAACTCTTTGATTGTCTCATCAAAACAGATGTTCCAGCTCCTGGATGCTTGCTTTAGTCCATATATGGATCGTCGAAGCTTGCATACTTTGGTTTTATCAACCGATGTGAAACCTTCAGGTTGTATCATGTATACATCCTCAAGCAGGTTTCCATTAAGGAAAGTTGTTTTCACATCCATTTGCCATATCTCATAATCATAATGAGCTACTATGGCCAGGAGCATCCGAATGGATTTAATCATAGCTACTGGCGAATAGGTTTCGTCATAATCAATTCCTTGTTTCTGACGATATCCTTTTGCGACTAATCTAGCCTTAAAGGTAACAACATTACCTTCCATGTCAGTTTTCTTCTTGAAAACCCACTTGCACCCTATGGGCTTAATCCCTTCAGGTGGGTTAACCAAGTCCCATACTTGATTTTTGTACATGGAATCCATTTCCGACTTCATTCCATCAAGCCATTTATCCCTTTCTGAATTTTTCAGAACATCTTCATAACTGATAGGTTCGTCATTCCTAATGAGTAACACGTCGTTCGATTCACTTATGAGAAATCCGTATCTCTTTGGAATATTGCGTGTCCTATCAGACCTACGAGGAAGTGGTGTTGTTTTAGGTTCAACTGATAGCTCATCATTATGAGTTATTGGTTGTGGGTCTAGACTAGGTATCTCTGTAATGTCTATTGGAGTTTCTTGAACTTCTTTAAGTTCAATGCTACTCCCACTGTTTTCTTGTAAAAGAAATTCTTTTTCTAGAAATACAGCATGCCTAGAAACAAACACCTTTTGTTCCAAGGGATGATAGAATTAGTAACCTTTCATTTCCTTAGGGTATCCAATAAATAGACATTTATCAGACTTAGCATCCAATTTGTCTGATACAGTCCTCTTTACATAAGCAGGACAACCCCATATCTTTAGGTGAGATAAATGAGGTTTCTTACTATTCCACATCTCATATGGAGTAGTAGAGACTACCTTGGTCGGGACTCTGTTTAGCAAGTAAACAGCTATCTTAAGCGCATAGCCCCAAAAGGATTTTGGAAGAGTTGCATGATTCATCATAGATCTAACCATGTCCATCAAGGTACGGTTACGCCTCTCAGATACACCATTATGCTGTGGTGTATATGGCAGAGTCCATTGAGACAATATCCCATTGTCCATAAGATAATCTTGAAACTCTTGACTTAAGTATTCACCACCCCGATCGGATCGAAGTATCTTAATACTTTTGCCAAGCTGTTTCTCTACTTTACTTCTGAACTCTTTGAATTTCTCAAAAGCTTCAGATTTGTGTTTCATTAAGAACACATACCCGAATCGTGAGTGATCATTGATAAAGGTAATGAAGTAGCTATAGCCTCCTTATGCAAGAGTTGACATTGGTCCACATACATCAGTATGTATTAGACCAAGCAATTCTGCCACTGGTTTACCTTTTCCGGAAAAGGGTAATTTGGCCATCTTGCCTTTTAAGCATGATTCGCATGTATCAAATGAACCGAGTTCAAATGATTCCAGAATTCCACATCGGTGTAATTTGGTCATGCGTTTCTTACTTACATGGCCAAGACGACAATGCCACGTATAGGAGTCTATTTGATTATCTATTCGAGCATGTTTGTTGCTAACTTCGATATTGAAAACGTCACCGGATAAATCTAACATGTAGATACCATTGCATAAAGTTCCGGTCGCATAAAGAACACCGTTTAATGTTATGTAACAACAATTGTTACTAAAAGTTAAATGGTAACCTTTTTCATTCAAGCATGAAATAGATACAATGTTCTTTATTAACGAAGGAACAAAATAACAATTATCCAATTCTAAGACAAGTCCAGTAGGGAGCTTTAGCAAATATGTTCCGATGGCAATAGCAGCAATCTTTGCTCCATTTCCAACTCGCAAATTCGCTTCTCCCTTGACGAGTCTTCTTCTATTCCTTAGCCCCTGTATGTCATTACATATATGTGAACTACACCCAGTATCAAGTACCCAGGTGTACGAGGAAATAGACTGACATTCAATAACGAAGATGCCTGAAGAGGATGGGGCATCGGATGCCTTCTTCTTCATGGACTCAAGATAAACCTTGCAGTTTCTTCGCCAGTGGCTCTCCTTGCTGCAGTGATGGCAAGTGCCTTTTGGTGCCTATTCAATCCTTTTGTCCTTAGTTAACTTATTGGTGTCCAAAATGGAACGCAAATTCAGAGAAGACATGATCAGGTGATTATCCTAGAAATACAAATTGAGCTTATGTGAGAAGAATGATAAAGAATGCATCAATATACATTAATTAAATCCTATTTATTTTTCGAATTGAATAACCCTTTTTATCAATTCGGGAGATCGTAGGAACATCTCCAAATAGGTTGATATCCAACCATAGATAAGAACAACCATGGCTGTGACCATCAAGTTATTCTTAGCTATGAAGGTAGGTAATTATACCGATTACATCTCACATATATGTAACTATCACTTTATGCTATCAACTAATTGAATGTTTGCATAAATCATTGGGTTGTTAACTCATTAACAAGTATGCAACAATATACATAGCACCCAACTGCACCTCTCTTTACATCGACCTTGGCTGTGGCACAACAAATTGATGCTCCAAGCTTAAGGCTGACCCATTAATCAAGAAATAGTTTTAATATGGTTGGAGCTCATTCAATCGTTTAGTCAGGCTTGGATGTGTCCAACAACCAAAATTAAGGATTGACCTCTGACTCTAACTATATTAATCATAAACTAATTCCATGGTTTGAACATGTTGAGGTTCAAGTCGGGCATGGATGTGTCCATCAACCCAAATGAGAAACAAAACTCCGGTTCTAACCATATTAATGGAAGGTGTTGGCCTTAATATTTTGTAAGGGGTTTTGGGTCTCATCCTTTTCTTTCTAAGCACATTCATGAGATATAATTATGTCATGTACTAACGATTTCCTTAATAAATTATGTATGTGACTTAATTTATCTAGTCTCATTAATTGAATTAGGAATCGGATTTCCTAATTCTAATTTCATACTTTATTCAAGGAATTGTTTTGGGAAACAATTTCCTAAATTGTCATAATCAATTTCGGAAATAATGTGTTTAAGACTTTGATTTCTCTAAATCAAATCTTTTTTTTTTTGAAGAAGAATTTTATTTCAAGAAATAGAGAAAAACCATATTAGAAGGGGGGTCAAACCTAACCTTCTAATATGGGATTACAAAGTAAGGACAAAACTGATTTTACATTTAAAGAAATCAACAGAAATTGATTAGACATAATTTGCATTACTCTTCATTTGCAATTCATCATCCAAAGCCATAAGCCTCTTGGAATTTCCAACACCTTTGGTTAAGCATTACATAAAGTTCTGAGCTCTTGCAAAATTATCCACCTTTTGTGAGAGATATAACGAGTATTCAATGACAGATATGAGCATTCATAAAATTCATAGAGCCGTATTTTGCATTTTGAAACTCATGTCACAACCTTTAAAATATCAAGCATCATCCTTCAGACTCTGAAATTGATTTCATAGCAGCTTCCTTCAGCCAAGCAAAGTCAAACATATTTAAAAAAAGAAACCTTCAAAATTCAGATTGGTACAGAGCAGCCTCCATTTCTCATGACTTTTCAAATAACATAGACAGTTCCAGCCTTTATTACTTCCTGCGTGCTCCAGCCTTTTCAAAGCGGATCTGCTCAAACTTCAAAAATCAGGAATTTAGAACTGTCCAAAAACAAAGAAGTCCATGTCCATTAAACCATATGAATCTTCTGGAGTCTAGATCAGTATCAGAGGAAAACTATCCGAAACATCAAGATATTCTCACACTTCTGAAAATGGAAGCTATATAATAGAACTAAGAAGTGGCATAAAATTGACACAACCCCCAAATCTATAGCAAGACTCAGCTGAAACTGTACAATGTTCAAAACATATTAAATATCAGCATAGAATCAAAAACCATCCAAATCATCAAGAAATTCCCACACTTCTGAAGAGGAAAGTAATACAATAAAGCTATGAAGAAACTTAAATCTGGCACAAGTCCCAATTCAGCAAACAGAATGCAGCGCAACTGTGCAGAGTTCTGAAAAAAACAGCTCAAGAGGATTTATCAAGTTTTATCAAAGAAGATAAGTGAACTCTGAGGAATAAACAACCATCTTTGCTTGACACTGAAAGGATACTGTCAAGGCAATTTCAGTAATCATAATAAGAGCTTGGCACAAATTCATGAATGATTAATTCTCATGAGAAGAGAGGCAATGCAAGATCTCGAATTTTCTGAAAATGGAGTCCTTGATTAATTTGACTCATCTCCCATATTTTTGAAGAAAAGTGCATCTCAATTGTTCAGATCAATGAAAAAAAGAGATTCAGATCCATGAAAATAATCTCAGTAGACATATTAAGGAGTAGCCATAAATCACAAAGGATTTATTGAGCGTTTCTAAATATAGAAGATAAAAAATAGATGCTTGAGATAATCTTCAAGCTCAAATAAACCAGAATCAGACTCTATTTTCCAAAACTTTAAGAAACCTGAGTAAAATACCTTCTGATCTAACCGAATAAAAGAAATACCCAGTCAAGACAAACTCAGTGAACATATTTAAGATAGAGACCATATTCGCATAAGATTTCTGACAATATATTGTAAAACAGAGCCTTGAGTTAATCTTCGAAGTCCATCTGGATCAGATTCAGAATTCAAATCCCCAGTAGTTGGAGTAACTAAGTTAAATTGCCTTCCGATCCAACCGAATAAAAGGGAGACCCAACTTATCCACCTTACAAATACCAAACAAAGTCTTGTTTAAATCTTTTAATCTCAAATCTCTGTCCTCCGTGAATTGAAAAGCCTGATTTGCCAGATAATCAGCAGCTACATTCCCTTCCCTGAACACATGGGAATAAGTCACCATATATCTATCCATAATCGCTCTGATTTTTAGTATTACATTTCTAAAGTCCCAGCAAATTGAAGAGGCCTGCATAATCTTCAACGCAATCATTGAATTAGATTCTAACCAAACTGGAAAATAATTATAAGTAACACATAATTCCAAACCATACAAAATGGCCATCAATTCTGCCTTTACATTTGAGGTAACCCCTAATAATCCATGCTTTGCCATAATAAATTGTCTTGTATGATCTCTAATTATAACCCCATAAGAAGACTGACCTCGATTTCCTTTCGAACATCCATCTGTATTAAGTTTATATCCTCCAACAACCGGCCTTTTCCAATAGCCTATAACTGTTGGTGCAGAATGCACCTAAGTCAAACCTGTGTTTTGATAATGGCAACATAGGTCAAAAGTTAAGTCTTTCTTGTTTTCTAACAAGTTAATCAGGTGTGCAGGAAAAGCCCTAGCGAAGGACTGCTAGGCACTGGCAAAGGAATGCCAGGAAAGAAAGTCCTAGCGAAGGACTGCTAGGCTCCAGGCGAAGGACAGTCTGGGACCGAAGCCCTAGCAAAGGACTGCTAGGCAACTGGCGAAGGACTGCCAGTTTACAAGACCTGACAAAGGACCGTCAGGCAAAAGTCCAACCAAAGGAACGGTTGGCATCAGGTAAATTCTCCCGAGAGGAGTAGGTGAGGACGCGTTCCCCGTCGAGGGAATAGTAGGCGTCGGTTCGACCTAGGGCTCCATTTTGGAGACCAAAGTCAGAACCATGACAGCTAAGGCTGTATAAATCTAATAATTTATTATGTTATTGTGTTTTGGACTAACCCTGGATGCAGGACCGAAGGAACGTGAGTCTGCAACTCAGAGTGCCTCAAAGGAGTGAGGCAACTGCTGACCAGGGCGCCCGGAGTGTCCCGGGCGCCCCCAAGGTGAACACCAAACACACAATCAAAAAGTGCACTTCGACAGTACAAGATGCGGGCGCCCCCTGCGTCCCGGGCGCCCCCAGGCGCGTACCTCGAACCAGAAGCCTTCGAAGCCAAGAGATAAGGTTTGACCCGGTCAATCCGAGCGCCTCGAGCGACCCGGGCGCCCCGGTCAAAGAGGATCCAGAAGATCAGACGCGACCGAGGCTTGTGCGGATCAAAGGCCACGTGGGGGGCGCCCCCGACATCCCAGGCGCCCCCAGGCCCTATATAAAGGGCCCTCGACCCCATGCTTCGGATATCAATTCTTCCAACGCCTTAAAGTTCTTCTACGCTCGCGCCTTGCTCCGGAAACGCTTCTCCTTGAGCCGACGACGTCCTGCTGCCCCGAAAGAGTCGACCTACTCCGGACGTCGGTAAAAAGAAGAGCATATTTCTTTAATTAATATTTTATTGCACTTAATTTTGTAAATCATATTGTGTAACTTATTTGTGCCAAATATAGAATTGCCCAAAGTAAACGGTCAACGACCGTGGGCCTTGGAGTAGGAGTCGACACAGGCTCCGAACCAAGTAAATCGATTGCGTCTCTGTGTCTTTTCGTTAATTTCCGCTGCGTACCTATTCTTATACGAATCCGAAAGTGTTCCGATATTCACCCCCCCTCTATCGGGCATCTCGATCCAACAAGTGGTATCAGAGCGGGGAATTCAAACTTGGTGCAACTACCAGTTTGAAATATTTTTTTTCGGATTTTTTTTCTTTTCGAATTTAATTAATTTTTTTAATTATCTTTATCCCGCACTGCTAATCCAAGACCAAGTCTTGGGACACCTTTTTTTTTGTAAAATTTCCTTTTACAGAACAAATGTCTATGCAAGAGGGATTCAGCACCGCTAGACCTCCACTCTTCAGTGGAGAAGACTTTTCCTACTGGAAAAGTCGCATGGAGGTCCACCTGAAAACTCAGGTGGACATGTGGATCATTATCCAGTCCGGTCTGGAGATACCCCGAAATGCAGAAGGACTTCCACAAAGCTACTCGGAGTGGGACAACACTCTAAAACGCAAGATAGAAGCCGACGCAAAAGCTACGCAAACCCTACAATGCGGGCTGACAAAGGAAGAACTGAACCGAGTGGGCCCCTTCAATAGTGCAAAAGAGCTATGGACAAAACTGATCGAGCTGCACGAAGGGACTTCGGACACCAGGATCAGCAAAAGGGATCTGCTACTGAATAAACTCTACACTATCAAGATGGCCGACAACGAAACAGCAGCCCAGCTCCACGCACGAATCCAGGAGGTAATGAACGGTCTTCACTCAATAGGTCACAAGGTTGAAAACTGTGACCTAATAAGGTATACTCTAAACGCCTTTCCTAGAAACACCTTGTGGGCATCTATGGTAGATGCATACAAGGTCTCTAGAGATCTTTCTAAAATAAAACTAGATGAATTATTTTCTGAACTAGAACTACACGAACAGACTAACACCAATTCGGTCGAAAAAGGTATCGCTTTCATTGCAGGTAAAAATCTAAAGACAATGAAGAAGAAAACTAAACCTGAACCCGAGTCTGACACAGACTCAGAAGATGAAGAAGGAGATCAAACTAAACTGGTCCGGCTCGCTCGAAGCTACTACAGGGAGCTGAAGAACCGAACCAACAAACGAAAAACCGGCTGAAGAAAAGACGAACCAGCCGAACCCACGAACAAGCCTAATGTAACCTGCTACGAATGCAAGAAAAAGGGCCACTACAAGTCAGAGTGCCCTAACCTAAAGGAGACGAAAAAGCCGAGAAGAAAGAAGGCACTGCAAGCAACCTGGGACGAGTCTTCCTCAGAAGAAGAAGAAGAGGCACCCCAGTCCAACCTCCTAGCTCTGACCGCCTCAGATAAAGTCGAGACAGAGTCAGAATCAGAACAAGAGGACGGCGAGCTGACCTTCACAGAAGACGGAGAAATTAAGGTAACCGGTTTTAATAGATTACAGTTAACTGAATTGATTTCTTTTCTTTCTCGTGATTTGGCAAAAGCTAAACTCCGGGTCGAATCCCTCCGACAGGAAGTAAAACTCCTGAAAGAGGGAGCTGACTCTAAACCCTCAACCGAGAAGGTTCAGGAAGGAACTCCCACTCAAGTTGAAAAACTTGAAAAGGAAAACTCCTCCCTGAAAACTCAGGTTAAGGATCTTAGATCAGCCCTAGAACGATTCACTTCTGGTTCCAAAAATCTTGACATGATTCTTGGGAAACATAAGTCCGTTCTAAATCGATCTGGACTTGGCTACCGAACCAAATCCCGACAAAGATCGTATTTGGCTATATTGAATCAGTCCAGAGGCAAAATTCAGGCATGGGTACCTAAACTATGCCTGAACAAACCAACTGGATCAAATCAGTATTGGATCCCCAAGGACAAGATTCACATCTTGCCTAACCATCACCGTGGCTTTAGTCCAGGGGGAGCCAAACTGAAAACCATTTTTATTATTAGATAAACTTGTCATTATTGATTTAAATTGATTGTTTGATTGTTTATTTAATTTCTGCAAGATACCATGCTTAGACTTAGGTTTGTTAAGGACTAAACAAACTTAGCTGAAATTTGACAACATAGTATTGGGTAGAGGTGAGATGATAGTACGTTGGGGAAACCAATTCTAATAAGATCAAGTTCACTTGGTCTCTTTAGACTGGCAAAACTGGCCGAAGCTACCGATCCAAAACTCAAACTAGTTAGACCAGAAATTTTTCAAAGAATAATTTTGAAAATGAAATTTCATTAAAAGGCTTTGTCAAGGAAAGGGTGGATGATCCCATAAGGCTTCGGCCAAAGAAGGCCTAGTGCCTCGCCAAGACCTGGAAGCCAATTTTTGAAATTCAAATTCAAATTATTTTTTGTCAAATTCGAATCTAACACAAAATTTCAGTTATTTATAGATTTAAACATTTTTAATTGGTTTCAAAACTAATTAAGTTTTTAAAATGTAATTGTTTTCAAAATTAATCAAACTTTTCAAAATAACTTCTAATCAAAACCTGTCTCACGAAACCTATAAGGTTAACGTGATTGAAAACCCTAAGATTTGAGTGAGACAGTAGAATTAAGACTCAAGTAATTTTTTTGGATAATCTTGTATTTGTCAAACCTTGGTCAAACCATGGTCAACCTTGGTCAACACAGTCAAACCTTGGTCAACATGGTCAAACCATGGTCAACCTTGCCAAACTATGGTCAAAACAGTCAAAATCAATCCCAACCATGGTCAAATTGATTAAACCATAGTTAAACAATGACAAGACACATTTTTGTCTCTACATACCCTTGAGCAGGGCGCCCGGGACCACACGGGCGCCCCCCCTTCACTTTTTCGTTCCTCGAGACAGAAAAGATGTCTTGCCCTTGACCAGGGCGCCCGAAACCACGCGGGCGCCCCCATCACATCCAAAGTAGTCAAACCTACAAAGCAACCTGTTGAGGGCGCCCGGACTGTCCCGGGCTCCCCCAACCAGTCCTTTAAACTGCCTTTGGCAGCAGCCCTGACCAGGGTGCCCGGAAGCTCCTGGGCGCCCCCATAAAATTGCCTATAAAAGGCATCCGAAACTCCTTCACTTCCCACACCAAAACCAACCTTCTTCTCCACTTCTTACTCTTCAAGAAGACCTTGCAAGTCCTCTCTCTCAACTATGCCTCCTCGAGCCGTCCGATATGATTAGTAATTTTATTGCATTTAAATTTATTCCATGCAATATCTTTATTCATTCTTTAAACTCTCTTAACTTAGAAGACGCCGACCAAATCCGGCCAACCCCGGTGCCCAACCTAGTCCCGACCCTAGATTTCCTAATCTAGAGTTATGTAATAGGTTCGCACAAACAATCTACAAGCCTATTAAAACGAGTTATCTCAATAAGCACTTTTTTACCCAATCATGCCCTGTCACCATGAACATCATCAATTTCTATCAATTGGACAATCTTGTCTTCTGCACACATACCATAAACGAAACCCTATGTGCAGAGTTTTACAACAACATAATTCGACAAGATAATCTTATGTTTCACACCACTGTCCAAGGGATTCCTTTGACTATAACCCCGACTTTGTTGAACCGATTCCTAGGACTACGACCCTCTCAGTCCACATTCTGCTGTTATCCTCCTAGGAACCCCCCATTTGACCCTCCCTACTCAGAGATCACCCTAGATACCATACACTCCTATTTCTTTCGGGCAGACCTCCCAGCAAATAGACGCTTCCAAGCTGTTGAACTTCAGGCCCAGAACTATGCCTTGTATAGAGTTCTAGTCCGCTGTATCCTACCACTCTCCACCAGAGACCTAGGGACTATGCGACCCTTTTATGCTTTCCTTCTTTATGCCCTAGTCCATCACCTTGACCTAGACATTGGACTCCATATGTTTCATACCATTCTGCATGCGTCCAGTGTCACGACCCAGGGACGTGTGCGCACACCATATTGCCACATCATCACATCCCTCCTTCATCACCACGGTTGGGACATTACCTTTGGTGAAATTTCCGCTATGACTGACTTTGACGAAATAGGATTTAGGAACATTTCCTTAGCGGGTCTAGAGGTGTCGGCTACCTGGGTTCTTAGTTGGAGACGACAGCAGGCCGGAGCACCAGTCGACTCAGACGAGGAGATTGAAATCGAAGTTGGAGATGTAGCTGAAGCAGCCCGAGCACACATCGACGAGCCCGCTCCACCGACACTCTACGAGAGAGTGACCCGTATGGAAACACAGATCCAAAGCCTCCGAGAGGAAATCGAAGCCAATCATGCCGAAGACTTGGAAACAAATCGGGGCTACTACACCGAGTATATGAGCGCCCTTAGAGCTGAGCGGGAGGCCAGAGATGCACAGTATCTAGAGATCATGGCACGATTTGATGCATGGCAGCCTGGCCCGTCCGATCATCCCGGTCCTTCGTCTTAGAGTTACTTATCATTGTACCTATTTGACTATCCCTACTCAGTAGGGTGGACTTGAGTTTGACTGCTTGACCGTATTTGAACCATGACTACCTGCTTTATTTTCTGTTGACCAGGTTATGAGTACTTGTTCTCTTTTCAGTTAGGGTTATGCTTTGTAGAATAGATTATTTTTTTTCAACTTGACTTAAAATTGTTTTTAAAATTTTCTATTTTTGAAAAACTGTTTTATTAAATTTCAAAATCAGTTTTCATTTTCAACTTAGCTTTATTTCAAAAATCAATTTTAAAATCTTTTCGACTTAGTTTATTATTAATTTTAAAACTACCCCCTTCAAAACTAGGGCTTTTTCGAAAATGAACTTAGCCTAGGCTTTAACCCTAGAACTGCATGCACCTATAGACTTAGAAGCCAGCATCTCACAAGCACCTTAGGATACTTTTGATTGATAACCTAGAAAGGGTTGAGATGCTTAGGTCTTTACCTCAATTCAAGATCCTTTAAGTCAGTGCATCTGCAGAAATTGGGGCACTAAATACAACTTACATAGCAATCAAGTTAAGTGTCAAGTTTAGAAAATATAACTTGAACAAAAACACTTAACTTGACTAACCCTAGCAAAAACTACTGTTTATAACAGTTAGTAAGTAGCTAATTGGGTTAGACAGGCCCCTACAGAGAGAATTGATTGAGTTAGTGTAAATTTAATTATGAATTGATTCAGTACAGCAAAAATTTTACTTATTTCCTTTATTTATGCTGTATTTATTTGTTTTGATATATGGCAAAGGGGGAGAGATAGGAAAGGAGAGAGTAAAATTCTCTTTTCAATTCTTTTCAAAGAAAAAAATTCTCTTTTCAATTCTTTTCAAAAATTTTCTTAACCCTATCCTTTATGCAAAAAGTTTTAACTTTCTGAAAAATACTTAAGCTTTCGAAACTTCTACTTAAGTTTTCAAAATTGTGCTAAGTATTTAAGTCTTTCAAAATATCTACTTAAGCTTTCAAAATTTCTACTTAAAGCTTTCAAAATTTTTGATAAATACTTAAGCTTTCGAAACGTCTACTTAAGTTTTCAAAATTTTGCTAAGTATTTAAGTCTTTCAAAATATCTACTTAAGCTTTCAAAGTTAACTAAGTACTCAAGTTTTTTTCAAAGTTAACACTTTCAAGACCTTTGAGTACCTTGAAACTTAAAAGCCTCAAACATTTTAAGTACTCAAAAATCATGTTTCAAAAAATTTCCTATATACTGTTAACTTAAGTTATTAAAAGTACCTAAAACTTAAGTTTTCAAAAGTGCAAGTTTTTTACCCCACAAATTCTTGAAAAATCTAGGGGGAGATTCCTTCCAGGGGGAGGGAACAAAAGTTAAAGTCTTTTTCATATTTTGCTTAAACTTAACTTTTTGAACTAGGGTTGCCATAAATCAAAAAGGGGGAGATTGTTGGTGCAGAATGCACCTAAGTCAAACCTGTGTTTTGATAATGGCAACATAGGTCAAAAGTTAAGTCTTTCTTGTTTTCTAACAAGTTAATCAGGTGTGCAGGAAAAGCCCTAGCGAAGGACTGCTAGGCACTGGCAAAGGAATGCCAGGAAAGAAAGTCCTAGCGAAGGACTGCTAGGCTCCAGGCGAAGGACAGTCTGGGACCGAAGCCCTAGCAAAGGACTGCTAGGCAACTGGAGAAGGACTGCCAGTTTACAAGACCTGACAAAGGACCGTCAGGCAAAAGTCCAACCAAAGGAACGGTTGGCATCAGGTAAATTCTCCCGAGAGGAGTAGGTGAGGACGCGTTCCCCGTCGAGGGAACAGTAGGCGTCGGTTCGACCTAGGGCTCCATTTTGGAGACCAAAGTCAGAACCAAGACAGCTAAGGCTGTATAAATCTAATAATTTATTATGTTATTGTGTTTTGGACTAACCCTGGATGCAGGACCGAAGGAACGTGAGTCTGCAACTCAGAGTGCCTCAAAGGAGTGAGGCAACAGCTGACCAGGGCGCCCGGAGTGTCCCGGGCGCCCCCAAGGTGAACACCAAACACACAATCAAAAAGTGCGCTTCGACAGTACAAGATGCGGGCGCCCCCGTGCTTCCGGGCGCCCCTGCTGCTCCCGGGCGCCCCCTGCGTCCCGGGCGCCCCCAGGCGCGTACCTCGAACCAGAAGCCTTCGAAGCCAAGAGATAAGGTTTGACCCGGTCAATCCGGGCGCCCCGAGCGACCCGGGCGCCCCGAGCGACCCGGGCGCCCCGAGCGACCCGGGCGCCTCGGTCAAAGCGGATCCAGAAGATCAGACACGACCGAGGCTTGAGCGGATCAAAGGCCAGGTGGGGGGCGCCCCCGACATCCCGGGCGCCCCCAGGCCCTATATAAAGGGCCCTCGACCCCATGCTTCGGATATCAATTCTTCCAATGCCTCAAAGTTCTTCTACGCTCGCGCCTTGATCCGGAAACGCTTCACCTCGAGCCGACGACGTCCTGCTGCCCCGAAAGAGTCGACCTACTCCGGACATCGGTAAAAAGAAGAGCATATTTCTTTAATTATTATTTTATTGCACTTAATTTTGTAAATCATATTGTGTAATTTATTTGCGCCAAATATAGAATTGCCCAAAGTAAACGGTCAACGACCGTGGGTCTTGGAGTAGGAGTCGACACAGGCTCCGAATCAAGTAAATCGATTGCGTCTCTGTGTCTTTTCGTTAATTTCCACTGCGTACCTATTCTTATACGAATCCGAAAGTGTTCCGATATTCACCCCCCCTCTATCGGGCTTCTCGATCCAACAATAACAACTGTATTTTTGAAACCTGCTTTAACAGGAATCCCCCAATCTTTAGCAATAGAAGAAAATCCTTTCCAATGTTTACTTTTCAAGGTTCCTGCCACTTCGTCTATAACAAAATATTGAATGATATTTCTTTTGATGTTCTGCTCAGCCTGTTTTAAACCTCTATGCTTAGCTTCATTTCTAGCCTTCCATAAAAACCATAAGATGAGGAAGGGCATAGCCTCTCGAACATGACCACCCTTTGACCATTCCGAGCCTATCATCCAATTCCTTAATAAAGAAAATCTGCTCACATTAAACAAATTAGCAATATAAGACCAAATACCTTTTGCTAGAGGACCATCAAAAAACAAATGATCCCAAGTTTCCATTGAATTGCAACAAAGACATTTGGAAGCTAGATAGATTCCCCTTTGTTGTAAAATATTATCCACAGGTAGCTTATGCCTAATAAAAGGCCATGCAAAAATTGAGATAGATGGATTAAGCAAGCCATTCCAAATTGCTAAATTTAATGTAGTCACTGGTTGTATTTGACGGATATTATTCCAAGCCGTTTTTAAAGAAAAAATACCATTCAAAGATAACTTCCATATGATGTGGTCAGCTTCTTCCGTTTTGGTGGGGATTTCAGCAATTTCGGAAGCTATATTGACCGGAAGCAACCTGCTAATACTTTCCATCTTCCAATGAGGTCCTTCTAAAAAGTCAACCACCTTTCTGTCAATATTTCCAATTGGAGAGCAAAATTGAAATAGAGGACCATGGTCCAGCCATGTATCAAACCAGAAATGCAGCTTTCCATCACCCAAAATCCAGCCTATATTTTCCTCTGCTAAGTTTCTTATCTTAATCAAACGACGCCAACACGGAGATGCCTTGGCTTTCAAATTGACAATAGTTGGATGTGTTGATTTACAATACAATCTTGTTAGGAACTTAGCCCAAAGAGTGTTTTGCTCTCTGAATCTATACCAAAGTTTTACCGCCATGGCCACACTGAAATCCGCCAACTTTCTTACTCCTAAGCCTCCTTCTTCTTTCGGTTTGCTGATTTCTCCCCAAGAAATCCAATGAGCTTTCCTTTTAACATCTATAGAACCCCAGAAAAATCTTGCAAATATCATTTCTAAATTATGTAAGATTGATAGAGGAGGGAGTAATACCTGCAGTTGAAAAAGAGGCATAGAAACAAGGACACTTTGAATTAGTAGAAGGCGACCACCATAGGAGAGTTTTGAGATATTCCACCCCAAGAGTTTCTTGCTTATTTTTTGTATTAGCGGCTGAAAGTAAAATGACTTTCTACTCCCTGTGAAAATAGGAACTCCCAAATAATTCATAGGCCATGATCCTTCCACAAAATTAATAGTAGCTATGATTGAATTTTTACGGGCTGGAGGTATATTTCTAGAGAGATAGATCAAGCTTTTTCCAACATTAATCAATTGGCCAGATTGCTTCTCATATGCATCAAAAAACTGCTTTATCTTTTTTACACAATCTATAGACCCATTCAAAAAGACCATAACATCATCAGCAAAAGCCAAGTGAGATATCTTCATATCACATCCCATTGAATAAAACAGTTTGGGATTTTTAAGAAAAAAATTTTCTAGACCCCTGGATAAAAATTCTGATGCTATGATAAACAAGAAAGGAGAAATAGGATCACCTTGTCTTAGTCCTCTTTTGTATTGGAAAAATCCTGCAAGATTTCCATTAACCCGAACCGAAAACCAACAAAAGGCAATACATCTTCTAATCATGTCTATAAAACCATCCGAAAAACCAAAAGTTTCCATAATTCTGAATAATAAATCCCATTGTATTCTATCAAAAGCTTTGGCCATATCAAGTTTCATAATAATATTCCCTCCTCTAACATGAGTGTTTAGCTTATGAGTCAATTCTTGGGCTAGTAAAATATTATCAGAAATCAATCTATCTTTCACAAATCCACTCTGAGAGGGAGAGATTATCTTATGCAGTATTTTTGATAGCCTATTCGCCAACAGTTTAGAAATAATCTTGTATGAAACATTACATAAACTAATTGGACGAAAATCCTACCAATTTTGAGCATTTTCTTTTTTTTGGAATCACTACTATTGTTGTAGCAAGTATACCTTTTGGAAAAAAACTACCTTTGAAGAAATCCATCACAGCTTGTTGAACATCATCCTGAATAATATCCCAGCAAGAAATATAGAAGGCTGTAGAGAAACCATCTGGCCCAGCTGCACTATCTTGATCCATTTCCCATATCACTTACTTTATTTCCTCCTTTGAAGGCATTTTCATTAAAGCCTCATTTTCTTCCTCCAAGAGGAGATTAGGAATATGACTAAGATCTGCCCCAATACAATCAAAATTTTCCCCTGTTAATAAATGTTCAAAAAATTTTACAGCTGAAGCTCTAATATATTCTGGTTTTTCCAGACATTCCCCTCCATCCCATATCCGAAAAATTTTGTTAGAAGATCTCCTTGTCTTTACCATGTCATGAAAAAAATTTTGTATTGCTTTCACCCTCTCACCTCCATTTTATTGCAGCTCTTTGTTTCCAAAAATCTTCCTCCATTTGGAGAGTTTTGAAAAGATGGGCTTGGCTTTTATTTCGGTAAATTCGGTTTTCTTCACTTGGTTCCATATCAAAATGTTTTTCAGCCTCAGAATACAATTGCTCAGCTCTTTGGATATTATCCTGAATGTTTCCAAATACCTCCTTATTCCACCATTTTAAGTGCTCCTTTAATCTTCTCAATTTATTCTGAATTTTTTGAAGGCCGAAACCTGAAGTTGGCAAGTTCCAATTCAATCTTACCATTTGCATGAATCCATGATGCCTTAGCCACATCTTCTGAAATCTAAAAGTGTAACGCCCGGCCTTATATCTACTCTCAGGGTGGGGTTACGTACAATCAATCATATAATTTTAACATAAAATAAAAAAACAAAAGTGCAAGGACTAAGTACGGAGCATGCTTGTTTAAAATTATCAAGTGATATTTACAAGTGCTAAGCATACTAGTCAGTGCATGCCAATCAGATATCATGCTTTAATGATTAGAACATGGTAGGTGCATAGCAAGTTCAGTAACACATAAATCATAATAGTGAGGTTATACATTCCATTGCAAGGCATTATGAATTCACATCCTAGAACATCATTTAGAAGCATAGTCATAGGTTTCCATGCATAATAACAGTTCATAAGATTGAGTCTAAAGGAAGTCTAGAACATCATGCCAAATATCGTAATCAAGAGTTATCCTATATCATGATAGGTTCACAAGTAGTTCAACTCACAACATAATCAAACATAATCAAGTATAAGAGTAATCCAAATGTAATCACTAATATTCAAGAGTACCAACTCTAATCACTAGCATTCAATATCAAGGAAAACATCAACATAAGCATAGTAATGTAGATATAAGAATCTTTCTTTCCCGTGCCACCACCCCACACATCTTCAGCCCTCCTGCCTCTTCCTTTAGTTTAAGTGTCCCTTACCCTTATCTGCAGCATAAGACAACACATAAACTAGTAAGCACAAATACTTAGTAAGGATCCTGTCCTACTCGCAAAATCCATACGGAAGAATACAACATGTACACATAATGAATCATAAGCATGAGTTTATCATAGCATACTAAATATCAAAGTTTCTAAGCAAGCAGTATAAAGTATCTTAAGCATACCCTTCACATATAATAAATGTTTTCAAAACAATTCCATAAAGGTATTACTTAAAAATACTTTAACATCATATAGGGTAATCAACCTTCACAACCCTAATGTTTCATGCATGGCCGAAAGTTACATGCTAAGGAAAGTTAAGTTTTCCAATCAAGCATTACATTTAAACATCACATGCATATACATATCATCTTACTAAACATAAATATATCTCATAGGGTAGTTTAACCTTCACAAACCCTAACCTATTCATGTTGGCCGAATAGTGTAGAGTAGGGAGAATTAGGGTTTTTGAAATCAAACATTCACACAAACATTTACACAAACACCTCACATACATATCATGCAACATATTAAGCATAGAATACATCATAGGATAATCATGCAACCCTAAACCCTAATTCTTCTAGGGTTGGCCGAAAGTGTAGGGTAGGAAAAAAATTGGGTTTTTGTAACCAAACATTTATACAAACACCTTGTCTATACTATCATACAATACACTAAGCATGGATACATCATAGGTTAATCATGCAACCTTAAACCCTAACTCTTCATCCTTGGCCGAACCATGTAGGGTAGGGAAAATTGGGTTTTTGTCATCACAACATGAAGGGAAACAACATATATATATACCCTAAGTCCCAAGGGATCTCCTCATGCATCAAGGAGTAGCCAAGGCCTCCCCCTTGAGGGTGGCCGAAACTTGTACAAGGGAACAACTCCCATTTTTCGAAAAACAAGAAGAAGGAATCATGCAATAACTATTACACTGCAGGCGAGGGGATACTTACATCCTTTCGCTTGAAATTCACCTTCTCTAAATCCTTAGGGTACCCTTGGTTGAAGGAGGAGTGAGAGTTCTCCTTGTTAGAACTTCTCTAGAACCCTTGGCCCTAGTAGAGGGCAAGATCCTTGGATGGGGTCTTCTTCCTTCCAATTCCCTAGGGTTAGAACCCTAGGGTGTATTTTCGAAAAATGAAAAGGAGAAGAGGGCTAGGGTTTCGGTGGGGAGAGTGGGGAAGAAGAAGAATGAAAGTTCTTTCCCCCTCTCCCTCCCTCCTCTCGTATTTATACTATTCTCATGAAGGGACATGTCTCTTCACTTCCCTAGCTTTTTAGCTAGCACGTTTCTTATTCTCTCAACAAGAAACACTCTTGGTGCATTGGTTAAGACATGGTTAGTGTAACTAGGAGGGCCAAGGTTCGATCCTTGCTTCCTCCTTTCTACACTTTCTTTTTATCACATTTTGCACTAATCTACATCAAAGCCCATTAAGCCAAGCCCATCATGACATTTCATAATAATGTTTCATGAATTCATAACATTACATATGGGAAAAATTTGGGGTGTTACAAAAAGAGGCAACTACTTTATCAAAGATAGGAAAAGATATCAACAAAGGGCAATGATCAGAGGTTGCTCGACTAAGATGTTCCACTCTAACTGAAGATTCATGACCATGCCAAGATGGTGAATCAAAATACGATCCAGCCTCTTCCATATTCTATTGTTAGTCCAGGTGAAACAATCACCTACATATCCAGCGTCTATCAGCCCTGTTGCCATTAGAAAATTATTAAAATCTTCCATTGCTCCCAAACCTGAAACAGTTCCTGCAGAATGCTCAGCAACATTTGCAATTACATTAAAATCTCCACCTACCATCCATAAAGCCTCCTCATTTGGTTTGATAACTTCTAACTTTTCCCAAAGTTCATATCTTTCAACTCTTTGACACTTTGCATAGACTATTGAAAGTAGAATTTCAGCTGGAAAAATGGCCGACTTCAACTTCAAGTGAAAAAATTGTTCATGATCGATCAGAACTTCACAAAGTATATTAGCATCATGAATGAACCATATTTTTCCAGAACAATTAGCTATTGCTGAAGAATATCCCAATCTACTTGTAATAAAATTAGCATCAAGTGTAATCATTGGCTCTAGAATACCCACAAAATTTAAATGATAATGTTTTTTTAGGAAATGCAATCTTCTAATTGATGCAAGATTACCTATTCCTCTAATGTTCCATATCATACCTGACATTATAACCTTGGGTTTTGTGAAGCCTTTTGAGATTTACTTCTAGTGACCATTTGAGAAACACCATAAGGAACAAATTTGTTAACTGTTTCCTTTGAAGCAGCAATCTGATTAACATCTGCATAGCTTGCCAAAGGTAGAGAAGAAGATCTTTTCAAATGCCCCACATCTTCATCATCAAAAACATATTCCTCTATAAAAGATTTTGTAAATTCATCTCCATGAACTTCTTTTTGCATGTTTGGGAATGGAAATTTTCCACAATGATCTGAATCAATTTGGTCTTGAATGAGACTGCAGCTACCTCCCTGTTCCTTTAATACTTTCTCATCAACAAACATATTCACATTTCCTTGTTTTGCTTTTTCCTCCTTTTTGTCTACTTGCGACCTTATTATTTCTTCAGTATGAACATTAGAAGTATCTACTTTAGTAATCTCTTGTTCAACATAAACATCAGCAGCTCTCATTTGATTTCTAGGTATGCTATTTCCTTCAATAATAGTAGCTTGAACTGAAGAAAGGTCTTTGATTGCATTTTCCTCTTCTCTTCGCCCAAAAATTATCCCCCTTTCCACATCTTCATTTTCTAGGCTTTGGGTACTTTTAACATTAAACCCATCCCGAGTTTCTTGAACTTTTTCCTCTACATCAGACAGAACATGAAACCTGTTTACTAATGTATCTTCTATTTTGTCTACTTTCTCAGTCTGAGCTGAAATGTTCTATTTTTGAATCCAAACTTGTTTAGCAAATCTCTGCGTTTCTTCCCCTTGTGCAATTTCAGAAACACCTCCAACTATCTTAGCTTCCTCTTGTGTATGTTTTTGATTTAATTTCTCCTGAATGTCTACATTCGATGAAAAGGTAGCAGCTTTACTTCTCTTCCAGTCAGTCATCAGTTGTTTGCCATTGATATAACATTCATTCACAGAATGTCCCAAATGAGAGCAATGTATACAATATTTTGGTATCTTTTCAAAAATAACTTTCTGTAATCTTTTTTCCTCTCCAATCCCTAACCAAAATTCTTCCACCATTGGCTTTAGTAAGTCAAGTTCAACACATACTCTAGCCATAAACAACCTTGTACCGTCTGCTGTGGCTTCATCTAATTTGATCGGTTTTCCAACAATCCGAGCCACAGAGAACAAGCAAATTTTATTAAACATATGTATGGGAAAATCAGGCAATTGTATCCATACCGGAGCAACTGATGATTCTATCTCGTATGAGAAATGAGGTGTCCATTTGAATATTCGCAGAGGAAATCCACCAATATACCAAATCCCTCGGGTCCAAATTCGAGCCATATCTTTATTTGATGTTAAATGCAGAAAAATATGTCCAGACCTTAAAAATTGAATGTTATAGAAGCTGGATAAGCCTAGGTTTTTAAAAGCTTGGATAATCACAGCAGAGCTAGGTCATTTCCCAGAAAATTTCCCGATTAAAGCAAATTTATATGATTCAGCCATTAAAGAAATCTCTTCCTCAGTATAGAAAATACCCGGTTTGTTGTTATAAATCTTCGCTTCTTTATAAACATCTCCAACAGCATCAAATTCCTTTTTCGAAGCACGCGATGAATTTGGGCGAAGAATTTGGGCGTATGAGATCTGCTTCTCCATCTCCGCTCCTTTAGTGAGTTGAGGTTCTTCCATCGATTTGAGGGAAGTGGATGTTAAGATAGGAAACTGAGAAAGATCAGGCGCCATCGGCTTGGTGGCACCGGCGGCCATCGCCGCAGATGAAGAAGACGCACGAGCGTCTGCCGCTCAGATTTTGAATCGCCCGTGGAAGAAAATTCGCCAGAGAAAAATCGCCAGAGGTCGTGTTTAGGATTGCTTCAAATCTTATTAAATTAAGAGACAGATTCTCTTAATTCAACCACATATTATTTTCATGAAAATCTTATTTAAGAAAACTCCATAGGAAACAATTTTCCTAATTAATTTTGGAGACAACAATATGTAAGAGCATCACCTCTTAAATCAAATAAGGAAATTATCGTTTGAGAATCACCTCAAAATTTTCAAGATTTGATTACATATTTTATTTATGGATTTATTAATTACAACAAATTATTTTCTTTGGGTGGCTCCCCGAGGCTCAGATACCCAAAAAAAAAGGAATTTGTTGTAAATCTAATTTGGTCCGCTCCCCGAGGCGTAACCAAATTAAACATGACAATTAAATTCGAATTGGTTTTAAATTATTAACAAAATTCTTTATTTTGGATTGAGCCTCGGGGAGCCATCCAATTTAAAGTTAGAGCAATTCCAGCGAGAAGGAGGAAGATGACTTGCGCCCAATCCCAAGGTGATGATGGCCAGAGAGGAAGATCGTCCCAACAGAAGAACTTCGTCACCTCGGTGCTTCTCCTTGTGCTCGCGGCAAGAAGAAGGGAGAAGAGGTGTGGCCGACCAAGAGGAAGATGGGAGGAGAGGGCTAGAGAGCCTAGGCAAGAATACTTGGATTATTTCGAATGAATTCCAAGCCTTGCCTTGGGTCCTTTATATAGTGGCCTCTCAACCGCCAAGTCTCTTTTTTCTTATGGAATAAATTTTCATAAGAAATTTATCATATAAATTTTCTATGACTTATTCCATCATGCCAAGTCTTGATTTTATATCATGGTTAAAATCATATTTTAATTCATGATAAAAATCAACCAAGTCTCTTTTTCTTATGGAATAAATTTTCATAAGAAATTTATCATATAAATTTTTTTATATAAATTTCTTTATCATTGTAAATCAATCCATGATTGATTTTATAAAATAAAATAAACCAATCTATGGTTCATTTTAATTTCCATGAAAAATAAATTTTATATAAATTTCTTTATCATGGTAAATCAATCAATGATTGATTTTATAAAATAAAATAAACCAATCCATGGTTCATTTTAATTTCCATGAAAAAATAAAGCAAACCTTGGTTTATATAAAAAATTTATATCATCTATAATTTTATAAAACAAACCACACTTAATTTATTTTATAAATTGAACCAAACAATTTGGTTCCCTCCCTTTGTTGTGGCCGGCCAAGCAAAGAGGGTGGGGACCCTCTTTGGCCAGCCTATCGAGGCCACGCCTCAATGAATTAAACTCATTTAATTCATCTATTAAGTCTTCAAAAGACTTAGCCATTTTACGCTTCCGATGCGTCTCTAAAAAATTTAGATTCGACTTATCGTTTGGCTCAACCAAACCTAATCTCTCTTGATTGGAAAATCCAGTTTTCAACTCGTTTTAAATCCCTCGTATTACTCGTAGTGCATGTGACTAAATAGTCTTTCGATTTATGTTGGCCGTATATAATTAACCAATTATAGAACGATCATGAGTGGCACCTAGTAGTACATCATGATCCCCAATTAATCGAAAGATCAACGGTTGACCTCAGAAATAATTCTGAAACCTTTCAGCAGATATAATGAATTGTGCCCCATTCCCTTCACCATCTTATACCCACTTGGTTCAGGACATGGTCTATGTGTGTCAGTCCTGTAACGACCCAGAAAATTCTCTTAATATTTACTTAAAATATTAACCATGTCTAGATAATTTTCTGAGGAACCTAGAAATATTAAGGCGAACCTTGGCCTAGAAAATCCATGTTTTCTCATTTAAATTGGGAAAAAGGGCACTAATGGGCCTTATAGGGGCTTTTTAGTACCATAATTTTTGGTGGATTTTAAGTAAAAATTAGTATAAATATAAAGGGATTTTAATAAGAAAGATTAACATAATTATGGGGGAATGTTTAAGGGATTTTCGAAAATATTAGGGAATAATAAAATAAAATAAGTGGAAAAAAATTGTGCATCTACCAAGGATTGAACCTTGGACCACTTGTACAACCATGTATGCTTTAACCAACTCATCTAGTGAGGTAATGTTATGAGGGAATGAAGTGAATATTGGTTAAAGCATAGAAGAAGATGAAGGGTCATGGAGAGACTCTTCATTTACCTCCTTAATGGGCTATAAAGAGGGGGTTTTGGGAGTTACCTCTTCTTCCCATTACTTTGCAATTTCTTCCTTCTCCTCCCCTCATCCTAGACGAATACCCAAGGAAGGGTTCTCCCTTGGAAAAGCTCCACAAGAGGTCTCATCTCCAAGATCTAAGAGTTTTCCAAGGATACAAGGACAAGGGTGTTCAAGTGTCCAAAGATCTTACCATTTTCTTCTCTTCCAAGGTTCGAAAAATCAAGAAACCCAAGGTATGACTCCCTCACCTGTGGTATAATAGTTCCTTATGATTTTCATGATTTTTTTAGCATGATATATTGGTTAGTTTTGGATTTGATGTTGAAAGAAAAGAAAACCAAGAACCCTAGGCTTGTAGGTTTCGGCCACCATGATTTTAAGGTCTATAATTAGCAAAAAATCTTGATAATGTTGTTTAATGTTCCCTTATGATGTTTAGAGGTTAAGTATAATTTTTGGGAATTTTTGGAGTACCCTAGGACACCCTAGGGTTTCGGCCAACATGGAAGAAACAAAATCAACACCCTAGAAATCCTATGGGTTTCGGCCACCATGATTTTAAGGTCTATAATTATGCTAAAAATCTTGATAATGTTGTTTAATGTTCCCTTATGATGTTTAGAGATTAAGGATAATTTTTGGGAATTTTTGGGGTACCCTAGGATACCCTAGGGTTTCGGCCAACAACAAGAACCCTTGTGTAGGGTTGGGTCTCAAACCTCAAGTATATGTTTTATGTTTTATCATAATATAAGGGAGATGGAGGGTGTTTATGTGAATGTTTTACATGGCCTAGAGACCCTATAGGTTTCGGCCAAGTACCCTAATAGGGTGGAAAGTTAGGACTTATTTCAAGTAAGGGCCCCAATGGCCCTATGGTAAGGTATGGTTGGTGTTTAAGCAATTTATTTGGGGTTCTAATGTAATTTCTCCATGGCCCCATGGCCTTGAAGTTTCGGCCAAGAGTAAGATTAGGGCTAAAGAAATTAGGGTTGGCCTTAAGTATGGACTCAAAGGGGTCCTATGGCCTAGTATATGGTTTGGGAAGTTATGTGAAGGTTTATGGACCTAGGGTTCCTTGGGGACTTTCGGCCAAGGACCTAACCTAGGGATAGGGTTGGGTTAAACCTACAAAGATGCTTGTGTATAGGTTACCAAGATGTATGTTTAAGTAAGATGGAAGAAGTTCTATGTTAACCAAACCCTTAGTTATATGTCATGAATTATATGTTAGGTCATAAATGTTTAGACATGTGCCATGATTTATGAATGATATGTATGTACGCCATGTCTTATGAATGATAAATATGTTAGGTTTATGTTCATGATAAGAATGATGCCATGATAAGTATGTTATGTTTATGTTCATGATAAGAATGATGTATGCCATGTTTTACGAATGATGATACATGCCATGTTTTAAGAATGATGGTGCATGCCATGTTATGAATGAAAGATGATGCTTATGTCTTTAAGGCATAAATATGCTAAACGGCACGGTCGATGGTCGATGGTATGACGGTCGTGAGGACCGGTAAATGGGTCGGTAGACGGGCCGAGCCGTAACAAGTTATGCTATGTTAAAGATGCCATGAATGTCTTATGAATGACGAAGCATGTAAAGTATTTTACTTTATGAATGGGCTTGTACCGGACCGAAGTATGGGTCCAAGGGATGGGCACCTTAAGAACGCCCCGGTTCTGGACTACCGACTATGCTGTCCACGGTTCTGGCACTACCGAAGCTGTGCAACAGGGATGGGCACCTTAAGAACGCCTCGGTTCGGGGACTACCGACTATGCTGTCCTTACCCTAGTAGGTCGAGGCTAGCTATCTCGTATTTACTTAGGGATGCGCGCTTATGATGTATGTATGTGGTACAAGCCAGGGCCCAATGATATGATGATTATGTTAAAGTATTTAAAAGCATGATGTTTTAAAGATTAAGCATCCTTATATATATATATATGCATTTGTCCATGCATCCATCCATGTTATGCATTATGTTATGAAAAGTATGTTTATGAAAAGAATATTTATGAAAAACAGGTTTATGCAAGGTATGTTAATGCAAAGTATGTTCATGTTAATTGTGATGCCATGATTTAATTATGTTTATGCTAGGTTAGAATGCCATGATTTTATTTATGTTCATGATAGTTTAGGATGCAATGATTTAATTATGTTTATGCTAGGTTAGAATGCCATGATTTTATTTATGTTCATGATAGTTTAGGATGCCATGATTTAATTATGTTTATGCTAGGTTAGAATGTCATGATTTTATTTATGTTTATATTAGTTATGATGCCATGATTTAATTATGGTTATGATAAGTTAGGATGCCATAATTTTATTTAGGTTCATGTTGTTATTGTGTTATGTTTATGCCAAGTATTATGCCATGCTATGAATGTTTATTATGTTTATGTCTATGCCAAGTATTATGCCATGCTATGAATGTTTATGATGTTTATATCTATGCCAAGTATTATGCCAGGCCATGAATGTTTTTATGTTTATGTATATGCTATGCTATGAAAGTGATGAAGTGTTTATGTATATGCTATGCTATGAAAGTGATGAAGTTATGTTCAAGTCATGTCAAATGTATGCTAAGTGCTCATAAAGACTTATGTGCTGAGTAAAGCACTAAGTATGTTAATGTTTAAGATGCTCATGATTAAGTGATGAATGGTTTTAGTGAGTAGGAAAGAGTCTTACTAAGCCTGTGTGCTTATAGTCTTATTTTTCTTATACCGTAGATCACGCCAGGGGACAGTAAGGAAGCAGCAGGAGGGCATCAAAGAATGTGTGTGATAGTGACTTGGCCAAAGAGACAATATGTTGCTTGTCTTATGATAGAACTTTACCTTTATTATTAGGAACATGAATGTGACTCTATGACATGATGCTAAAGTATGACATGATGCTAAGTATGACATGATGTTGAAGTATGACATGATGCTAAGTATGATATGATGCTAAGTATAAAGTTAATATGTCATGTTCCCATGTTAAGATGCTAGGAATGGTAGTAAGTGCATGTAGGTGTAAGTTTAAAGGTTTCCGCTGCATTATGATGTCTACATGCCCTAAGTAAGTTAACGTAACGCCGCTTTATGAAAAAAAAAAACGAGCGTTACAAGTCCCCACTAGGCTGACTGCGTCACACCTAGCCCAAGTAATATTTTTCTAGTCCTACGGATTCTAATTACTCTCATGTGTCTAAGAGATTCATACTCTGAACATATCATTCTCTGGCCAGAGGCTTCGATCGAGTAACAATCCGACGATAGGCCTTGGGTATACATCTCCTCGCAAGGAGTGGTGAATCCTTTGTAAGCTGTTCAAACATCTTCGGGCACTTCGGCTTATACCCAAACATCCTGGGTCCACACCTCCTTGGAGATGCTTGCTTAAGATGTCAAAGTATAAGTCTCCATGACCAAGATGACTTGAACACCGCAAGTCAAAGGAACATCGCACTTATGCTGTAGTAAGAACTTCATTGACATCTCTATATGTAGACTACCATATGAAGTTTTACAGCCAGTCACTCCAATGAACTAGTTCCCTTAACTAGCATTCATGTTTATCTCCGGACATCCCAATGTCACCAGCCAGTGAGAATCAGTTGATTAGAGAATAACCCATGCTAGTCTCAACAGAATTGATAGTGTCCGTATTTATCAATTCATCGACTAGGGACAATTTCAATACTTCACAATTGCATATGTAGAGATAATCACTAGTTGTGAATTCATCACAAATTCTCTCATGCTGTGAATTGTATTGCGGATATTCAGTAAATGAGTTTAAGATCTCAATCAAATACATAAACATGTATACTCAAATAGTGAATATTCATTTATTAAAATAAATGATTACAATCATAAGGCGATATCCAACCATAGATGCGAACAACCATGGCTAGGGTCATCAAGTTTTTCTTAGCTATGAAGGTAGGTAATTATACCGATTACATATGACATATATGTAACTATCACATTATGCTATCAACTAATTGAATGTTTACATAAATCATTGGGTTGTTAACTCATTAACAAGTATGCAACAATATACATAGCACCCATCTGCACCTCTCTTTACATCGACCTTGGCTGTGGCATAACAAATCGATGCTCCAAGCTTAAGGCTGACCCATTAATCAAGAAATAGTTTTAATATGGTTGGAGCTCATTCAACCGTTTAGTCAGGCTTGGATGTGTCCAACAACCAAAACTAAGGATTGACCTCTGACTCTAACTATATTAATCATAAACTAATTCCATGGTTTGAACATGTTGAGTTTCAAGTCGGGCATGGATGTGTCCATCAACTCAAACGAGAAACAAAACTCCGGTTCTAACCATATTAATGGAAGGTGTTGGCCTTAATATTTTGTAAGGGGTTTGGGGTCTCATCCTTTTTCTTTTAAGCACATTCATGACATATAATTATGTCATGTTCTAACGATTTCTTTAATAAAGTATGTATGTGACTTAATTTATCAAGTCTCATTAATTGAATTAGGAACCGAATTTCCTAATTCTAATTTCACACTTTATTCAAGGAATTGATTTGGGAAACAATTTCCTAAATTGTCATAATCAATTTCGGAAATAATATGTTTAAGACTTTGATTTCTCTAAATCAAATCTTATTAAATTAAGAGACAGATTCCCTTAATTCAACCACATATTATTTTCATGAAAATCTTATTTAAGGAAATATACTACTCTATAGGAAAACAATTTTCCTAATTAATTTTGGAGACAATAATATGTAAGAGCATTACCACATAAATCAAATAAGGAAATTATCGTTTGAGAATCACCTCAAAAATTTCCAAGATTTGATCACATATTTTATTTATGAAAAATTAATATCAATAAATAACTTAATTTGGACGGCTCCCCGAGGCTCAACCCAAAATAAGAATTTATTGATAATATAATTTGGACGGCTCCCTGAGGCTCAATCCAAATTAAACATTTGACAATTTAAATTCAATTTAGGAAATTTAATTATAACAACTAACTTTAAATTGGATGGCTCTCCGATGCTCAATCCAAAATAAAAATTTTGTAAATAATTTAATTTCCAATTATGAATTTAAATGTCAATTAATATTCCCATAATTTGTCTAGACTTTCTTGAAAGAAAGTGCCCAAAATTGCGAGCTTTCCATAAATGGAAAGTTTCCAAAAAAAAATTTCAGAATAATTGTAAGTTTCTGGTACAAAGAAAACTTACGTTTATCCAAAATTGGAAAATTTCCAAAATAGGCAATTTCCAAAATTGGAAAGTTTTCAAAAATGAAAAGTTTTCACAATTATCATAAAATTTCAGAAACAAGGATATTTCAAAAGTTTGTGAAATTTCATGAGGATTTCCAAACCTTGAAATTCCTAAATCTAAAATTTACCATAATTGGAAAGTTTCCATAATTGGAAAATTTTCCAAAATTGAGATCATGACAAAGTTTTACGCAAAACAATTATATGATTATGTCGAACACTAACTAGCTCTGATGCCACTGTTGGGTCCGGGTGCATGTTGACATGGATGCGGGTTCGTAATTTTAAAATTGATTACGTGCAGCGGAAGGTTTAGCATAAATAATTTCTCAAATTATTTTACCACACATCTAAGCATGCAACCTTATCATGTTTAAACATGATCATATATTTAAAATTTTACAGAAACGTAAACTAATTTACGTATTACCTCGCATAACTCGAAGGAAGGGACGAGATTCAACCGTAAGCGTCCCTCGGAAGCTCCGCCTCTATTCGCATCCACGCCGAGTATCTTCGGGATGTCTTCGCAAAGCCACGAGTTTCGTGTTCTCGAGAACTACCAGATTCTCCGAGAACGCGACAAGAGAACCAAGAGAGAAGTAATCATATCGGAAAAACTCACCACCAAGGTTGGCCGGAATCACAATACCGGCAAGAAGGAGGAAGATGACTTGCGCCCAATCCCAAGGTGATGATGGTCGGAGAGGAAGATCGTCCCAATGGAAGAACTTCGTCGCCTCGGTGCTTCTCCTTGTGCTCGCGGCAAGAAGAAGGGAGAAGAGGTGTGGCCGGCCAAGAGGAAGAAGGGAGGAGAGGGCTAGAGAGCCTAGGCAAGAATACTTGGATTATTTCGAATGAATTCCAAGCCTTGTCTTGGGTCCTTTATGTAGTGGCCTCTCATCCGCCAAGTCTCTTTTTTCTTATGGAATAAATTTTCATAAGAAATTTATCATATAAATTTTCTATGACTTATTCCATCATGCAAAGTCTTGATTTTATATCATGGTTAAAATCATATTTTAATTCATGATAAAAATCAACCAAGTCTCTTTTTCTTATGGAATAAATTTTCATAAGAAATTTATCATATAAGTAAATTTATATAAATTTCTTTATATAAATTTCTTTATCATGGTAAATCAATCCATGATTGATTTTATAAAATAAAATAATCCAATCCATGGTTCATTTTAATTTCCATGAAAAATAAATTTTATATAAATTTCTTTATATAAATTTCATTATCATGGTAAATCAATCCATGATTGATTTTATAAAATAAAATAAACCAATCCATTGTTCATTTTAATTTCCATGAAAAATAAACCAAACCTTAGTTTATATAAAAAATTTATATCATCCATAATTTTATAAAACAAACCACACTTGATTTATTTTATAAATTGAACCAAACAATTTGGTTCCCTCCCTTTGTTGTGGCCGGCCATGCAAAGAGGGCGGGGACCCTCTTTGGCCGGCCTATCAGGCTATGCCCCAATGAATTAAACTCATTTAATTCATCTATTAAGTCTTCAAAAGACTTAGCCATTTTACGCTTCCGATGCGTCTCTGAAAAATTCAGATTCGACTTATCGTTTGGCTCAACCAAACCTAATCTCTCTTGATTGGAAAATCCAATTTTCAACTCATTTTAAATCCCTCGGATTACTCGTAGTGCGTGTGACTAAATAGGCTTTCGATATATGTTGGCCGTCTATAATTAACCAAATATAGAACGATCATGAGTGGCACCTAGTAGTACATCATGATCCCCAATTAATTGAAAGATCAACGGTTGACCTCAGAAACAATTCTGAAACCCTTCAGTAGCTATAATGAATCGTGCCTCATTCCCTTCACCATCTTATACCCACTTGGTTCAGGACATGGTCTATGTGTGTCAGTCCCCACAAGGCTGACTATGTCACACCTAGCCCAAGTAACGTTTTCTCGTCCTACGAATTCTAATTACTCTCATGTATCTAAGAGATTCATACTCCGAACATATCATGCTCTGGCTAGAGGCTTCGAGTAACAATCCGATGATAGGCCTTGGGTATACATCTCCTCGCAAGGTGTGGTGAATCCTTTGTTGGCTTTACAAACATCTTCGGGCACTTCGGCTTATACCCAATCATCCTGGGTCCACACCTCCTTGGAGATGCTTGCTTAAGATGTTAAAGTATAAGTCTCCATGACCAAGATGACTTGAACACCACAAGTCAAAGGAACATCGCACTTAAGCTACAGTAGGAACTTCATTGACATATCTATATGTAGACTACCATATGAAGTTTTACAGCCAGTCACTCCAATGAACTAGTTCTCTTAACTAGCATTCATGTTTATCTCCGGACATCCCAATGTCACCAGCCAGTGAGAATCAGCTGATTAGAGAATAACCCATACTAGTCTCAAAAGAATTGATAGTGTCAGTATTTATCAATTCATCGACTAGGGACAATTTCAATACTTAACAATTGCACATGTTGAGATAATCACTAGTTGTGAATTCATCACAAATTCTCTCATGCTGTGAATTGTATTGCAGACATTCAGTAAATGAGTTTAAGATCTCAATCAAATATATAAACATGTATACTCAAATAGTGAATATTCATTTTTTAAAATAAATGATTACAATCATAAGGCGATTGCCTTAGGACACTTCTCTCATATCACTAACATGATATGCTCTCGTTCTATATTTGAAAATATTAGAATATCATCAATATAAACAGAAATAAATTCCTCCGTACCTTGGAATCATTGGTCCATTTTCTGCTGGAATATTGCTGGTGCATTCTTTAAACTGAATGGCATTACAAGCCATTCAAATAGGCCAGATGGACAAATGAAGGTCGTCCATTCAATAGAAAGTGGATCCTTTGCGATCTGATGAAATCCATATTTCATATCAAACTTGGAATATATTTTTAAATTTCCCACCTTTTTTAATATAGTGTTAATCTCCGGAAGACTATACTGATCTTTATAAGTATTGTCATTGAGCGTCTTATAGTTGAAAACCATCCGCTCCTTGCCTTTAGTTTCTTTTCCGGTAATGGGATCAATGGAAGTTCCTAATTGTACTATCATTGCCATTGTTCTGTGTCGACTTTTGCTTGGTCGGATAACATTAAGTTTGAGGAGTGCATCTATATACCGTTTGAAAGCTTCTTTTAATGCTGGCGAGACATTTGTGAGTGGCTTGACTTGAATAGTAATATCGGGATTAATGATCTCTATCTTGCATAGGATACCATTCTTGGTCCAATGCTGAAGGGGGTTTTCCCCTATATACCCTTGCTCTTTTAACCTGTTGAACAAAGAGCTATGTTTATGCAGGATATTTGGGTTAGAGATAGTACCCGCGAAATATACTTCCTCCTGAAGCTGAATATATTCTATTTCTTCGAGCCCCAGCTCTTCAATTGAGGTCGCAGCATTCTGATTTGTGGCAATTGTAGTGATATTTTTGTAGAAAGTAATAGTGTTACCTTCTATCCTTACTCCTCCTTGCATGCTACGTATGAAATTGCATCCCAGCACCATTTGTACTCCTTTTCCTAGAGTCATATCAAATGCATAGGTGAAGGGAATTCTGAATTTGTTTTCCCCGATTACCATTTGTCCCATCTTCAACTTCATTTTAGCCTCCTGCTGGGAGTTGACGCCATTGATTATTATAGTATAAGCATTAGGTTCAATAGCCTTACTTGGGATTGATCTGGTATCGATGCAGCAAGAGGTTGCTCCAGTGTCCAGTATAGCATTGACACTGAAAGGTTGCACATCTGGTATTTCCAGGTTCACTCTAATATTGTAGAGACGGTTAAGTGTATTCCTCTGAGATATCTGACCATCCGTGATTTTAGAAACTACTTGTTCCTCTAGATAAGATACTTGCTCTTTTTCTTTATGAAAGTCTTCTTGTGAAAGCTGCTGCAAATCTTCCATCAATTCCTCAGATAATTCCTCCTCTGATTTCCGATTTCTTCTTAGGACTCTAAATAACTCTTCCTTCAGCCTCAGGTTTTCTGCCAACAAATATTGAGTGTAGTTAATCAATTCTGAAATCAAACTCCTGTCATCATACTGCACTGTGGGTGGTGGTGATGGCTTCAATGAAAGCTTTAGATAGCTTCCTGCACACAAAGCACATGTGGTTAGTTTATAGTTTGGACAATGGCCCCTTGACCTTTGGTTCGTAATCCTTTTACAAAAATTGCACTTGATGAATTGAGAATTTAATTCCTGGTTCAGTTGCCATTCATGATCACATGCATACTGTTCTTCTGGTATATTCACCTGAACCTGCCATCCTTGGGTTTCCCCTATTAGCACAAATAGAGTTTCAGGTAAAGAGCTTGTTACCAGGCTGCAATAGTGTTCCGTATCATGTTCTCCCTCTGAGATACTGCAGATTGCATCACTATCTGTTTCTTCAGGATCTATAGATACAACGTCAAATTCTTCGGGTTGGTCGAGTTCACTCAGTATTGCGACTCACTCCTTGTTCCCCACCTTATTCCTGCATTCTCGAGCAAAATGTCCTTCTTCACCACAAATAAAACATTTGCATTTGTGTACCTTAGCTCTATCATTCTGATACTTCTTCTTAATGACTCTCACATGGGATTTGTGAGGTTTTCCTTTGTAGGATTTTACTTTTCTCAGACCATATCTTCTTATGGGTTTTTGATAGTGGTATGGTAATGAAATTTTGGAGCAAAATTGAAGGTCCTTCAGGCTTCTTTGAAGGGATGCTTGCTTGCACATTTCCATTAATTCCTGGTAGGCATGATGTATTCGGGGTAATACGCCAATCGTGTTTCCCTGATGCTTCTCCTGGAACTTTTTTTCAAGGTAGCTACCGATGAGGGGTGGCATCTTCCTGTAAAACCTGCTTGAATGTTCTTCGTTTACGAACATTCGCCCCGTCTTGGCTGCTAACACTTTGTATTCATTCATGTATGAGATTAAATCTTTAGTATCATGACATACAAGTCTTTCAAGGTCCAGGTAAGCCTGATTTTGCTCCACTGTTGATCCTGAAGCTGGATCTTCTAGAGTAATTATTCTTCGGATTTGTGTCAATACATTTTGAGTTTCATCTGCCATCCCAATTAATCTGTAATATTGTTCTGGGAACATCATCCTCCATTGAATAAAGGTATTTTTCTCTGTTTCTCCCAAAAGGTTTTTGATGTATTGCACCTTGGTTCTGTTGTCACTCCAGATTTTTGAATCCACCACATTGGTAGTGATTGACTCCCATCTGGAAATAACATCATGATATAAACCAATATTATCAGGGAGGACTAACATAGCACCTGTTTGTTGTTGTGCCGAGGAAGTATAAGTGGGAGATTGTAAGATGTGTATACTAAAAGACATAATTTCTTTATATGAACATCTACATTTTGAAAAGAGAATCACAACTACATTAGGTACCTGTTTACATTAGTACATGCATGAAGTCCAATTACTTTGCATTGTAGATAACATGGTGTGTGGTGTCACACGGAAGATCATGTTATCAGTTCCTTACTTAGTATAAATAGAGGCCCACAACCGAGATGGAATTGGACAACCCATCAGGATGGTTGTAATGTAATTAGGTGTGGTTAGTCTTGACCATAGAATTACACTAGTGTGCTTTGAGTGCATTGAGCAAGACCGAAACCCGAGGTTATCCAATTTGTACTGACTGGATAATTGGATAGGAACTCAGTTTATATTATGGAGTACGATCCCTTAATCCCGATATAATAACGGGCATATATTATTAATTATTGTCTCTTTGATTACCAATGGGCGAGATCTATTTTGTTAGATCGATATGCCTGGTAAGTTGGGAGATAATATTAATAATATGATGTGTCGTTGATTATTGATGGAATTCGTGTCCTGGTGAGTCGGGGTGATGATGCCCCCTTGATGAGCACGAAAGGTTCATCATGCTAAACCCTACAGGTGGATTTGATCCGGTATGATGATAAGGTCGAGTGGTACTAGTCAAGGATACAGAAGTTAATTAATTTGAATTGTCAGTAATTTAAATTAATTAACCGCCATTCGAGATCTTAAACACGGGAGGATGGATGACTCGTAATAAGTGGAGCTCATATGTAAATATTGGGGTTGGTGAGGTAATTCAATGGGGATCCTTTAGTGGAATGGATCCTCGTTAATGGACCGGGTCCATTAGCAGGCCAAGATCCAACTCCTCCTCATGGTCCCTATCGTAGCCCCATATATACCCCATGGTGCCATGAAACTAAGTTGATGATTAATCCGATAGATCACAAGAAAACCCTAGCCTCTTTTCTCCTCTCCTCTCCTCCTCTCTCTCTCTCTCTCTCTCTTTCTCTCAGTTCAGCGGCGCTGGAAAAATAAAATAGCAAGGCTATTTTTTTTTCCACTCAATCCATGCATGGCTCACGGATAAGAAAATACCAGAGGCTGTATTGTTTGTTCACGCATGCATGGCTCACTGATTCTTCTCCACGCATGTATGGCTCACCGAGAAAACACAAAGGCTGTTTTGTTTTCTTCTTCTCACGTAGAGGATAAACGGTGGTTGTGCATGCAATTTTTGTGGAGAATACCGGCAGAGTAGGTGGCTGATCCGACTGCTTCTGTGGAGAGCGGAGGCCGGTTGCTTCTGTGGAAGTGGCCAAGTTACACACGCAACTTGGCCGCGGGATGCCTCTGTGGAGTGCTGAAGCCGGCTACTTCCTTGGAAAGGCCTTGGGTGCCGACTAGAGAGAGGGCAAGATGCTCACACAATTTTTTCAAAGGAAGAGAAGTAGCACATGCAACTTTTCTCAAGGGAAGAAAATTGCATGAGCTTGAGAGGGAGCAGCGTTTTTTCTCAAGGGAGTGTAACGCCCGCCCCTTACCGTTAGGCGGCGCGTTACCTTTAACCCTTTTTTTTCTTACTTACTTATATCATTGCGTATGAATCTAACATTGCAGCGGAAATGAAACATAACTAAAAACATGTGCAACGATAAGGAAGTAATAACATCATATAACATTTAATACCATCCACACTTAAATAAACTCCAAAAGAACTAGCAAGTATCATGCATAAAGTAGTAACATATGTCTTATTAGAAATAAGAACTAAGTCTATTGATGGCACTAAAGTGGATCGATCAGTCAAGTCACCACCACACACATTAGCCCTTCCTGCAGCTGCCCATTCCTCAGAAATTTCTATGTTGGTCTGCAACATAGCAAACAAACTATAAGTATAAAACATAGTAAGCTCTTTCCTACTCAATAAATCCGTACGTCGCATGCATTTTAAAACATATAACATTTCATGGATAGCATAAAATTCATAAGGCACATAAGATACATGAAGACATATAAACATAGAACATGTGCATTTCAAAACATTAGGATGCTCTTTAGAAAACATAGTAAATAATACTTTAAAATCATATACATCATCTTCTTTGGGGTCTCCGGCTTTGTAGTCATTCTTTCTTTTGCGCAAATACCCCTATGCTGGATGCGAGGTAGCTAATCCCAACCTACAGGAGTCTACATTCTAGGCTTACTATCTTTCAGCCTAGGGACAACATCATCGGTAGTCCGAAACCGTGGATCTTTCAAGATCCGGTACAAGCCAATCTTTAAAGTAAAATACATACATGCATTCTTTTTTTTTCTTTCTTTTTTCATATAGAACATGCATTCCTTTCTTTCTTTCATATAGCATGTACTATAGACATTCAATCATTCATAATCATAAGCATACTTTCATATATAGAACATGCATTCTTTCTTTCATATTGCATGTACTATAGGCATTCAATCAGTTATAAACATAGGCATACTTTCATGGCATAATCATTAGCATAAATAACAATAAATGGAAGGACCTTCGTTTAACACATGTAAGTGAAGCAACTATCATGCTAGTTTCATCAATACATCATACATATAACATGCTTATCTTAATCAAGGAAATATGTTAGTTTAATCTTTCTTTTCTCATCTTAATACATGCTGGCCGAAACTTCATAGTAAGGATATCATAGCATAAAACCCACATAGCATTGGAATAAAGGCATACATTACATAAGAGGTCATTTACAAGTACACTGGTAGTCTAGACTCCACTAAGCACTAGTTTAGGTGCATAAATTGTACTTGAACTTATTCTTAACCTTTATTCTAGTAATTGGCCAAAATTCACAGCCTGGATAACATAGTATAAAATTCATATAATCATGGAAATAAAATCATACGTTACACATGGAATCATATACAAGCACAAGGGCAGTCTAGGCTTCATTGAACACTAGTTTAGGTGCATGTTTTGTGTTTGAGCTTATTTTTAACCCTCATCCCAGTATTTGTCCAAAATTCATAGCTAGATAACATGGCATGAAAGTCATCCAATCATGGAAATAATACATAATTTATATGAGAGATCATTAGCATGTACAAGAGTAGACTAATCTTCACTAAACCTTAGTTTGGGTGCATGAATCGTACTTGCACTTATTCTTAACCCTTACCCTTGTAATTTGCCGAAATTCACAGTTTGTATAACATGGTATAAAAGTTCATATAACATGTAAACAAAAACATATTCTACCATTAAGGTCATATACATGCATAAAGGTAGTTTAGGCTTTATTAAACACTAGTTTAGGGGCATGCTTTGTACTCGAGACTATTCTTAACCCTTATTCTTGTAATTTGTCGAAACTCACAGTAGGGATTTCATAGTATAATCATTCACATAACATTGGAATAAAAGAATATTTTTCATTAGAATTCATTCACAAGTGCAAAAGTAGTTTGTACTTCACCAACCACTAGTTTAGGTGTATGATCTAGAGTTCTACTTAGATTATCATGCATATGGGTACATGTAACATTTGTATAAACATCAATACATAGAATCAAGCATGAGTTTAGGCTCAAACAACTTAGATAAGGTACTGACCCTAAGGTATAAATTATTTCCATCATGAAATAAAACACCCAATCACATGCATATCACTTGATTTAACCATAACTTCATGAAGGTCTATAAAAATCTGTTTTAAGGCATAATTTAAGGTCCCTTGGCCGAATGTTATAGGGGTCCCTTAGCGTAGATTCCACAAAATTTCTTGGCCTAAAACATTTATATAGTAAGGAAACAATCATTAGAACAATAGCCTACTTCATGCATCAACATTTATCCATTTCATGACTTGGCCGAATTCTTCCAAGTCCTTTACATCATGGAGGGCATTCAAACACCATGTATCCATCATATATTCCTTACAAAAAGGTAGTAACAATTTCATGAACTCTTCCTTCAAGTTTTTGGACATAGAAAAGGGGGGTACCCCTTTATGGCCGAAACTTCCCTCAGGGTTTTCTTCCATTCTCTTCCACCCAACATCACAAGCAAACATAAAAATCATAAAAATATATAAAAAAAATGATTATGTTGCAGGTGAGGGAGTCTTACTACTTGTGCTTATGTTCCCAAATGATCTCCAAATTTTGGAGAAGAAAAGTCCTCTTAAACTCTAGCACTCCTCTTGTTCTTCTCTTCTTTTGGTCTGGTTTCCTCTAAGAGGTGAATGACTTGAAAATGGTAGCAAGGGCCACAAGGATTTCGGTGAGGAAGAGGAGGAAGGGGAAGAGTTTGGTGGAGTGAAAAGGGGGGGGGGGGTTTCTTGGCTGAAATGCCTTAGGCATTTCCTCCTCTTCATGGCTTTTTATAGTGAGTAAAGAGGCAAGCACCTCTCTAATGGTGTCTCTTAAATTTTTTTTTTGTGTCTCTTCATCTTCCTTCCCACTTATCTACAATTTCCCATCCTCTTCTAGTAGCACTCCCTTGTTAGGTGAATTGGTTACATGAATATTCTTAAGGCTTTGCTTTCCTTTGAGGTCCAAGGTTCAATCCTTGGCACCTCTTTTTTTTTTTTCTAGCCCATGTAACCAACGCCCAATAAGAGAATGCTACCCATTTAGTTCATACACATGCAAATTTATATCATTATTCATTCATTAATGTGCATGATGTCAAGCATAATATTAACGTAGCATATAAACATAATTATCACACATATTCACCATATATCAAGAAGGTGCTTAATATCTTCCTTATTCGAAATTTCCCACTTTAAATTCATAATTTTATTCTTGGCCACATGTTCAATTATTACATCGTTCTAGAGGGAAATTTGGAGCGTTACAATCCACCCTCCCTTCTGAAAAGTTCGTCCTCGAACTTAAAACAACTCGGGATATTTTCGTTTCATATCATCCTCACGTTCCTAGGTAACTTCTTCAGATTGCTGACTTTGCCACAAGACATTGACTAAGGGCACTTCCTTGTTCCTTAGTCTCTTGATGTCTAGATCCAGGATCCGAATGGGTTCGCTCTCGCAACTCAGGTCCTCCTAGATCTGTACGACATGCGGCTCAATCACCTTGTAGGTACTGGGAATGCACTTTCTGAGCATAGACACGTGGAACACATTGTGGATAGCGGACATCTCCTGAGGTAGCTCCAGCTTGTAAGCCACCTTGCCCACTCTGTTCAGGATCTTGTACGGTCCCACATATCGCCGACTAAGCTTTCTTTTCTTCCCGAATTGCATTACTCCTTTCATAGGAGCTACTCGGAGGAACACCAAATCTCCGACGTCGAACTCCAAAGGTCTACGTCTCTGATCCGTATAGCTCTTCTGCCGGCTCTGGGTAGTCTCTATTCTTTGGCGGATACTCTGTATGGCTCGGGTGGTGTCATCGATGAAATCCGTCTAGAGTCCCATCTCTTTCTTTTCGCCACCCTCGTACCAACAGATTGGAGACCTACATCTCCGTCCATCTAACGCTTCATAAGGTGTCATTCCGATAGTAGCTTGGTAGCAATTATTGTAAGCGAATTTCGCTAGACATAAGTATCGGCACCAGCTCCCTTTGAAATCCAGGACATAAGCTCGTAGCATGTCCTCCAGTACTTGATTTACTCTTTCTGTTTGCCCATCAATCTGAGGATGAAAGGCGGTACTGAAACGTAGCTTTGTGCCGAGAGTTTTATGAACACATTCCCAAAATTGCGATGTGAAGCGGCCATCTCTATTTGAAATGATCGTCTTGGGAATGCCATGCTGTATGATGATTTCCTTAGCATACAATTGAGCCAGTTGCACAATCGAATATGTCATCTTGATTGCTAGGAAATGGGCTGACTTCATCAATCTGTCGACGATAACCCATATAGCGTCGTATCCATTTGTAGTTCGGGGAAGACCTGAAATGAAATCCATAGAAATGTCTTCCCATTTCCATTATGGAAGTTGGATTGGTTGCAGAACTCCTCCAGGCCTCTGGTGTTCCGCTTTGACTTACTGGCAGGTCAGGCAGGTACTGACGTGCTGAGCTACATCCCTCTTCATACCGGACCACCAAAACCTCGTCTTCAGATCTTGGTAAATCTTGGTGGATCCCGGGTGCATATAATAGGGGGTTCCGTGAGCCTCCTCCAAAATCTTCTTTTGTAGTTCTGGATCATTAGGGATACAGAGTCGATCCCTAAGGTATATTACCCCATTATCAGCGATACGAAAATCATCGCCGTTGCCTTCAAGAATTTCCTGTTTAGCCTTCTAAAGACTTGGATCACCATTTTGCTTCTCCAGTATGACGTCGAATAGTGCCGGCATAATTGCTAGGGCCGAAAGTCGTCCGGAAATGACCTCGATCCCGTAGCTCATAATTTCCTTCTCCAACAGTCGGGACAATACTTATAAGGACATTAAGGTGGCACTAGACTTTCTGCTGAGTGCATCAGCCACCTTGTTTACTTTGCCTGGGTGATAGAAGATCTCATAGTCATAGTCTTTTACGAGTTCCAGCCATCGACGTTGTCGCATATTGAGGTCCTTCTGAGTGAGGAAATATCGCAGACTCTGGTGATCTGTATAAATCTTGCACTGTGCTCCATATAGATAGTGTCTCCATATTTTCAGAGCAAAGACCACGGCTGCCAATTCTAAGTCGTGAGTGGGATAGTTCCTTTCATGTTCCTTCAGTTGCCTAGAGGCGTAGGCAATGACTTTACCATTCTGCATCAGTACAGCTCCGAGTCCCAATCTGGAGGCATCGCTGTACATATCGAATCCCTTGTCATTTTCCGGAAGAGTCAGGATTGGAGCACATGTAAGTCTTCTTTTCAGCTCCAAGAAACTCTTCTCGCATTCGTCTGTCCATATATATTCCTTGTTCTTCTTGGTGATCATAACCGTTAGCGGTGCTGCGATTCTGGGGAAGTCTTCTACGAATTTTCGATAATATCCCGCTAATCCGAGAAAACTCCTGATCTCGCTAGCATTCTTGGGCCTGCTCCAGTTACTGACGACCTCAATCTTCTTCGGGTCAACCATGACTCCATCTTTGGAAATAATATGATCGAGAAAGGACACTTGGTCCAGCCAGAATTCGCTTTTGGAGAACTTGTCATACAATTTCTGTTCCCGAAGAATCTGTAGTACTATCTTCAAGTGCTCAGCATGCTCTTCTTGATTTCTCGAGTAGATAAGGATATCGTCGATGAAGATGATCACAAACTTGTCGAGGAAAGCCGAGAATACCCCATTCATTGTTCCATAAACTTTGCGGGAGCATTGGTCACTCCGAAAGGCATCACGACGAACTCATAATGCCCGTATCTGGTCCGGAAGGCCATTTTTGGAATATCATCTGACTTGACTTTTACTTGATGGTAGCTAGATCTGAGATCAATCTTCGAAAATACGGTAGCTCACTTCAGTTGGTTGAATAGTGTTGGGACCGGGTGCATGTTGACATGGATACGGGTTCGTAATTTTAAAGTTTAATTACGTGCAGCGGAAGGTTTAGAATAAATAATTTCTTAAATTATTTTAACCACGTATCTAGCATGCAACCTTAAGTTGTGGAGACATGATCATAAATTAAAATTTTGCAGAAAAGAAAAATAATTTACTTAGTACCTCGCGTAACTCGAAGAAAGGGACGAGATCCAACCGTAGCATCCCTTGGAAGCTCCGCCTCTATTCGCGTCCACGCCGAGTTCTCTTCGGGATGACTTCGTAAAGCCACGAGTTTCGTGCCGACAAGAACTACTAGATTCTCCAAAGGCACGACAAGAATATCAAGAGAGGGAGATGGAAGACTAACCACCAAGTAACGGAATCAAGATCCGGGGGAAGGAACGAGTTGCGACCCGCTTCTTCTTCTTCTTTGGCTCCTTCTTGGTGGAGGTAGCTCACGGCAACCCTAGGAGGGGCGCCGGCCCTAGAGGAGGAGAGAGGGCGCCGGCCCTAGAGGAGGGAGAGGGAGAGAATGAGAGAGGGTGAGAGCTTGCTTCTTAATTTCTTGATTGGAATTCAAGCCTTGCCTTGGTTCCTTTATATAGTAGCCTCTCCATCGCTAAGTCTCCCTTTTAACGGAATAAATTTTCATAAGAAATTTATCTTACAAATTTTCTTATGAATTATTCCGTTATGCCAAGTTTTATTATAACTAAATTTATAATAAAAACAAACACATCTCCCCTTTTATTATGGAATAAGTTTTTACAAGAAATATACGATATAATTTTTTCTTATCATGGAAAAATCAATTCATAATTGATTTTATAAAATAAAATAAACCAATTCAAGGTTTATTTTAATTTCCATGAAAATAAATCTCTTTATATAAATTTCTTTATATAAATTTCTTTATATAAATTTATTTATCCATAATTTTATAAAAAAATCGCGCTTGATTTATTTTATAATTTAAACGAAATAAATTGGTTTCCCTCCTTGTTGTGGTCGGCCAAACCAAAGAGGGTGGGGACCCTCTTTGGCCGGCCAAACAAAGCCGCCTCCTCGCGAATTAAACTCATTTAATTCGTCCAATAAGCCTTCAAAAGACTTAGCCATTTTAAGCTTCCGGTGCGCCTCTGATAAATTCAGATTCGACTTATTTCTCTTGATCGAAAAATCTAATTTTCAACTCGTTTTAAATCCCTCGGATTACTCGTAGTGCGTGTGACTAAATAGGCTTTCGATTTATGTTGGCCGTCTATAATCAACCAATTATAGAACGATCATGAGTGGCACCTAGTTGTACATCATGACCCCTAATTAATCGAAATCAACGGTTGACCTCAGAAATAATTCTGAAACCCTTCAGCAGCTATAATGAGTCGTGCCCCATTCCCTTCACCATCTTATACCCACTTGGTTCAGGACACAGTCTATGTGTGTCAGTCCCCACTAGGCTGACCACGTCACACCTAGCCCAAGTAATGTCTTTCTCATCCAATGGATTCTAATTACTCTCATGTTTCCTAGAGATTCATACTCGGAACATGTTATGCTCTGGCCAGAGGCTTTGAGTAACAATCCGACGATAGGCCTTGGGTATACATCTCCTCGCAAGGAGTGGTGAATCCTTTGTAGGCTGTTCAAACATCTTCGGGCACTTCGGCTTATACCCAACCATCCTGGGTCCACACCTCCTTGGAGATGCTTGCTTACGATGTCAAAGTATAAGTCTCCATGACCAAGATGACTTGAACACCGCAAGTCAAAGGAACATCGCACTTAAGCAGCAGTAAGAACTTTCATTGACATATTTATATGTAGATTACCATATGAAGTTTTACAGCTAGTCACTCCAATGAACTAGTTCCCTTAACTAGCATCCATGTTTATCTCCGGACATCCCAATGTCACCAGCCAGTGAGAATCAGCTGATTAGAGAATAACCCATGCTAGTCTCAACAGAATTGATTGTGTCCGTATTTATCAATTCATCGACTATGGACAATTTCAATACTTCACAATTGCACATGTAGAGATAATCACTAGTTGTGAATTCATCACAAATTCTCTCATGATGTGAATTGTATTGCGGACATTCAGTAGATGAGTTTAAGATCTCAATCAAATACATGAACATGTATACTCAAATAGTGAATATTCATTTATTAAAGTAAATGATTATAATCATAAGGCGATTGCCTTAGGAGACTTCTCTCATATTACTAACAAACTCCCACTTGGCCTAATGCCAATCGCTATGATATCCAATACCACAGGCTCTAACATGACCCTCAAACTTGCTTTGAGGCAAGGCCTTAGTTAAGGGATCCGCTAAATTCCTTTCAGTGGGAATTTTCTCAATTTGTATATCATTCCTACTTATAATCTCTCTGATCAGATGATAGCGGCGAAGCACGTGTTTGGATCGCTGATGAGACCTTGGTTCCTTTGCTTGTGCAATAGCTCCATTCTTGTCGCAGTAAACCGGTATTGCTTCATCAATGGTTGGAACCACTCCAAGTTCTGAGACAAACTTCTTGATCCAAACAGCTTCTTTTGCTGCTTCCAAAGCCGCAATATACTCCGCTTCCATGGTAGAATCCGCTACAGTATCTTGCTTGGAACTCTTCCAACATACTGCGCCTCCATTCAAAGTAATTACGTATCTAGACTGAGATTTGGAGTCATCCTTATCTGTCTGGAAACTGGCATCAGTATACCCACGTATTACCATATCTCCTTCTCCATATATTAGGAACACATCCTTAGTTCTTCTCAAGTACCTTAGGATTGTCTTGACAGCCGCCCAATGATCCATTCCTGGATCAGACTGGTATCTGCTCGTGACACTCAGAGCATACGATACATAGGGCCTAGTACATAACATAGCATACATGATAGATCCTATCGCGGATGCATAAGGAATCTTATTCATGCAAATCCTCTCGTCTTCTGTGCGCGGACACATAGACTTTGAAAGGTTGATCGCATGCCTGATGGGAAGGTAACCTTTCTTGGATTCCGACATGTTAAACCTTTTTAGCACTCGGTCTATATATATAGACTGCGAAAGACCAAGCAACCGTTTTAATCTATCTCTATAGATTCTAATCCCAAGGATATAGGTTGTTTCTCCCAGGTCTTTCATGGAGAAAGTTTTGGACAACTAAATTTTAACTGATTGTAAGACTGATATATCGTTTCCTATAAGCAATATGTCATCGACATATAGCACTAGGAATACGACTGCACTCCCACTAACCTTCTTGTACACGCAGGGTTCGTCAGGATTTTGTGAGAAATTAAACTCTTTGATTGTCTCATCAAAACGGATGTTCCAGCACCTTGATGCTTGCTTCAGTACATATATGGATCGTCGAAGCTTGCATATTTTGGTTTTATCAACCGATGTGAAACCTTCAAGTTGTATCATGTATACATCCTCAAGCAGGTTTCCATTAAGCAAAGCTGTTTTCACATCCATTTGCAATATCTCATAATCATGATGAGCTGCTATGGCTAGGAGCATCCGAATGGATTTAAGCATAACTACTGGCGAATAGGTTTCGTCATAATCAATTCCTTGTTTCTGACGATATCCTTTTGCCACTAATCTAGCCTTAAATGTAATAACATTACCTTGCATGTATAACGACCCGGCCCATTTAGCGGCCCATTTGGTGGTCTCGACCGTCGACCGTCGACCGTGCCGTTACCAATACTAGGTCTTCCCACTCCTGGGCGTGGATTTTTGCCTTCCCAGGATTCGAACTCTAGACCCAGGCTTAAATCTAGTTCTTTGTGAATCCTGAATACCAATTGAGCTATAGCTCAATTGGTATTCAGGATTCATAAAGAACTAGATTTAAGCCTGGGTCTAGAGTTTGAATCCTGGGAAGGCAAAAATCCACGCCCAGGAGTGGGAAGACCTAGTATTGGTAACGGCACGGTCGACAGTCGACGGTCGAGACCGCCAAATGGGCCGCCAAATGGGCCGGGTCGTTACACCATGTCGGTTTTCTTCTTGAAAACCCACTTGCACCCTATGTGCTTAATCCCTTCAGGTGGGTTAACCAAGTCCCATACTTGATTTTCGTACATGGAATCCATTTCCGACTTCATGGCTTCAAGCCATTTGTCCCTTTCTGAACTTTTCAGAACATCTTCATAACTGATAGGTTCGTCATCGCTTATGAGTAACACGTGGTGTTGTTTTAGGTTCAGCTGATAGCTCATCACTATGAGTTATCGGTTGTGGGTCTAGACTAGGTGTCTCTGTAATGTCTATTGGAGTTCTTGAACTTCATCATGTTCAATGCCACTCCCACTGTAACGCCCCAAAATTCCCATTTTTAGTTCTTAAAGTCCTTAGAATTATTTAAAAATGGTTTAGAAATATTCTAGATATTTTTAGGGATTTTTAGAATATTTTTATGGAATTTTCCGAGTTCGTTTAGTATATAAAAAAAAAGAAAAACGTTTAAGGGCAGCCGGGGGTTCGAACCCGCGACCAGCAGGAGACCAGGCAAGCGCGCGACCAGCCAGGCTAGGGTATCAAGCACAGCAAAGGGTGGAGAGAAATATATTTAAGGTGTAGTTAGGTCGATCCGCCCATAAGTATAAATAGATAAGTTAAGCGAGGAAATTAGAATTTTGGGTTTCTCTTCCTCACCCTAGCCGCGCGAAGCAGCCTCTCCCTCTCACGCACGCACGCCCAAGCCCTTCTCCTCTCTCCAAGGGGCGCCGGCCAAGGAGGGATCAAAGAAAGCGGAGCGTTGTATTCGTCTCGACGAGGAGAACGCGTAGGCGCGAAGAATTCTCCGAGATTTCAAGTTTCTCCCGAGTCCTAGACGTCGATCTTGGTTGTAAGTCCAAGATATCAATGTAAGTACTGCTCACCTGCAGTAAGAGGCAGTTTTTCCGCAAGAATTTCCCTTAAAAGTTTTTAAAAGAGATATTTACTTCTTGTTAAGATTTTTGCATGTGATCTTAATTCATTATATGCTTATATATTTTATTGAGTGCCCTATATGAGTTTAGGGTCCAAGAAAAGCTATGAGAAAAGAAAAGAGAAGATAAAGATAAGAAAAGAAAAGGCCAAGGCCTTAAGAAATCCCCAAAAGTCAAGACTTAGGGATTTTAGCACGCAAGGTGCTCCAGAAAATGCCAAGGCATTTACAGATAAGAAAGAAAAGAAAGAAAAGCTATTTTATTTTCTAAGGCCAGTACCCGGCGTCCAAGGGCGTCGTTAAAGAAATCCAGGTGTCCAATTCCAAGGTCTTGGCCCTGGTAGACCAAGGTCTGCTCTATTAGGATTGGTGGCTCGCTACCCCAACCTTTTAGGGAACGCGCATGAGATGGTACTTACGTCTTCAGTGGATCCAAGTGATTATTATTTTCAAGTATATGCTTTAGCAAAGTTTCTAAAGTTTAAAGAGTTTTCAAAAAGTTAAAGAATAGCTAAAGTTTCAAGTTGAGCCAAGAAAAGTAAATTGAGATTTATTATGCTTGAGTATGCATGTTTTGAGTTATACATGTTCTTAGTTTTCTTTCAAGCATATTAGTATCTCATATGATTTCATATTGTTCAGAAGCATGTTTGCACATTTCGAGATTTTGTGAGCTAGATAGTACTTACTAAGCTTTTTGCTTACTAGTTGCATTTCCTCTTACTGCAGATAAAGGTAAAGGCAAGCAATTCTGAAGGAAGGCGACGAGGCGGTGCTGAGTAAAGTGTGTGTGGTGGCTGATTTTGGAGAGATCTTGAGACGAGACAATTTAGTTATTTGAATTACAATGTTTTAGTTTATTCAATTTCAAGTTCTTGCTTTATGGAGTTTAGCGAACATTTAAGCTTTGGATAGTTTTACATGCTCAATTTCTTAGAGTAAAGATTCCATGTCATTTCATTTAGCATACATATCCTTATGATTGCATTGGATGAGTAAAAGTGTGAGTAGTAGAAATATTGATACTTTGTTGGAGAAATAGATGTTTGTGCCAAGATAGTATAATTTCTCTTTGAATCAAGTTTTATTGCTTAAATATGTTTAGAAAAGTTGCATTCATGTTTCATAATGCTTTAGCAAGGTTATAGAACATGTATTTGGTGTTATGAATGCATAGGAGTCAAGATTGGTACAAATTTATTGTTAAAGTTCATATAACTTGAATAGCTTATTTCTTCCGCAAAAGTCCTAATTTCAAGTTTATGGATTCGTTTTGATTGGCTAAATTGTTTAGGAAATGACATAGAGTATAGAAATGGTGTCATGATTCTATATGGCTCGAAAGTATAGGTTTGGTGGAGTTTGAAGCAAGTGCCGAAACCTGAAAATTCAGTTTCAGGCTATCAGTCGACTGATACAGTATCAGTCGACTGATACCCGAAAGATGAGTTGGGTGAGGCAGGTTTCAATAAGTATCAATTTACGAGTTTTTGAGAAAGAAAGTGTGACATGGTATCATGCATGACTACATAAGTTAGAATATCATCCTTAGATGAATTTAAAAGAAAAAAAAAGATTTCCGCATTTCTATTAGTCGTGCATTAGAGTCGAGAAGTAGACAAAAGTAACGATCCGTCTAAGGCAGAGAAGGCGGGTCGCTACAGGTGGTATCAGAGCAGTTCCCATTCTCCAGCATCACACACACATCAGCATCAACCTTGCCGTCTTCAAGTAAGAAAGCTTTAAGTTTCAGTTTTTTCTATTGCTCCTTTATTTAATTGCAGTATAGAGAAATGCTTAAGTACTACTCACATGTGCATAGAACAAGGAAGCATGTTTAATCCCTTAGTATCACGGAATCATGTTTAATCCCTAGAATGGATATTAGATTCTAAGTAAGAAGACAAGTTTATACCTAGAGATGTAGTAGTGATTTCTTGTTCCTTATGCATTATTAGATGGCAAGAAGAGGCCGAGCTCCTAATGCAAATAACAGAACTCCAGTTCAAGATAACAATGAGCCTGGCACAGAACAGCCAAACCTGATGGCAGTCATTGCTCAAATGCAAGCTCAGATTACAGAACAACAGAAGACCATCGCCACACTGATGGCAAATCAGCACCCAGTGCCCCCTACACCACCCACAGCAGGAGTGGGAACTCCAGTAGTGGCTGAAGTTCCACCAGTCCCACAGGAGACCCCTGCTGTGAACCGAAGACAAGAAGCATACCTCGTCCAGTGGCAGAGGCTGAAACCCGAAAGCTTCTCAGGCACGACTGAGCCCTGGGATGCCCAGGCTTGGTTCAAGACTTTAGAGAGCACGATGGAGCTTCTTGACTGGCCAGAAGTCGAGAAGGTCAAATGTGCCTCCTTCTGCCTAACTGGAGATGCTCGTATGTGGTGGGAGCGAGTCAAGAGTAAGAGGATAGTCAACCAGATGAGCTGGGCAGATTTCGAGCAAGAGTTCTATGAGGAGTTCTTCCACATGCGGGTTACCAACAAGCACTACGAGGACTTCATGGAGTTCAGACAAGGTAGCCTACCAGTGGGAGAAGCAGTCGCAAAGTTCAACAGACTAGCTCGCCTCTGCCCAGAGCTAGTCAGCACAGAGAAGGAGCGAGTCAGACTGATGCTCCGCATGCTGAACCCTGAGATAGCACTCAACGTGAACAGCGGGATGCACCGACCCCAGACCAGCGAGGAGTTGGTCAGTAGTGCTCTAATCTCAGAGCACTACCTGAATAGCATCAAGGCACAGCAAGCACAGCAGAAGCCAGTCCTGATTGAGAACAAGACAATAGGAGGCCAGAAGCCTCAGCCAAATAGCCAGAACTGGAAGAACAAGAACCACAAAAGGAAGCAGTGGCCTGGCAGCCAGAAAGGAAAACCAGAGAATAAGCAAGCTAGGTATCCACCTTGTCCTAAGTGTGGGAGGAACCATCCAGGAGCATGCCTTCTGGGTGTAACTGGATGCTATTCATGTGGACAAGAGGGACACAGATCCAAAGACTGCCCAAACAAGTTCAAGGTACTTCCTCAGCAGTCCGTACAGTATGGAGGCCAGCCTCAGTTACATTACATGCCTACTATACTGGAGGGACCTCAGATCAGTCAAGGAGGGTTGGAAGCAGCACCAGTTCCAACCAATGCCAGAGTCTTTGCCCTCACGAAGGAAGAAGCTGCCAGCGCCTCCACGGTCGTAACAGGTCAAATAGTTATTTTACAGCATTTAGCTACTACACTGTTTGACACTGGGGCGACCCATTCTTTCGTATCAGTACCTTTTGCTAGTAAGTTACAGGTGCCTACAGAGAGTTGGGAGTCCAGATTCCTGACAACTCTCCCTTCAGGGGAAATCATGGAGTCCACCCAGAGGCTCCGGGCTGTGCCAATCAAGATTTCAGACCGAGAGCTATATGTCGATCTGATAGTCCTTGCGATGCAGGACTTCGACATCATACTGGGCATGGATTTCCTCAGTAAGTACAGCGCTTCAGTGGACTGCCGTAGAAGGAAGGTGGTTTTCAGCCCAGAAGGAGAACCACCATTCGAGTTTCAAGGAGCCTCAAGGAGGAAGACTCAGAAATTTCTCTCAGCCTTGGCAGCCCACCAGATGCTAGAGCAAGGGTGTGCTGGTTTTCTTGCACACATAGTGGACTCAGAAGCAAAGGAAGAACTCAAGCAGGAGGATGTACGGGTAGTCTGCGAATATCCAGAAGTGTTCCCAGAAGAATTACCTGGACTACCTCCCAACCGAGAAGTGGAATTCGAGATCGAGCTAGTGCCCGGTACCGGTCCGGTCTCGAAGGCCCCATATCGTATGTCTCCAGCAGAGTTGAAGGAATTACAAGAGCAACTCCAGGAGCTACTAGACAAGGGCTTCATTCGCCCGAGTCATTCACCCTGGGGAGCTCCTGTACTTTTCGTCAAGAAGAAGGATGGGTCTATGCGTCTGTGCATAGACTACAGAGCTCTGAACAAGGTGACCATCAAGAACAAGTACCCCCTTCCTAGAATAGATGATTTATTTGATCAACTCAAAGGGGCTACAGTGTTCTCGAAGATAGATCTGCGTTCTGGGTATCATCAGCTAAAGGTTAAAGAAAGTGACATCCCCAGGACGGCCTTCAGGACAAGATACGGCCACTACGAATTTGTAGTGATGCCTTTTGGAGTAACCAATGCTCCAGCAGTCTTCATGGAGCTGATGAACCACATCTTCAGGGAATATCTCGATAAATTCGTCATTGTATTTATTGATGATATTCTCATATACTCACAGACTCCAGAGGACCATGCTACACACTTGAGGATAGTGCTGCAGATCCTTCAGCAGGAGAAGCTCTATGCAAAATTCTCAAAGTGTGAGTTTTGGCTAGATCAGGTGACCTTCCTAGGTCACATTGTATCCAAAGAAGGCATTCAAGTTGATCCAGCCAAGATAGAAGCAGTCAGCAACTGGTGTAGACCCAAGAATGCCAGTGAGATCAGAAGCTTCTTAGGCCTGGCAGGATATTACAGAAAATTTGTGGAGGACTTTTCCAGATAGCCTCTCCACTCACAGCCTTGACCAGAAAGAATCAGAAGTTTGAGTGGTCAGATAAATGCGAGCACAGTTTCTAGAACTGAAGAAAGATGACTAGTGCTCCCATCCTGACTGTTCCAGAGAGTGACAAGGCCTTTGACATCTACAGTGATGCATCCAAGATGGGCCTTGGAGCTGTCCTCATGCAAGACGGTAAAGTAATAGCATACGCCTCCAGACAGCTCAAGGACTATGAGAAGAATTACCCTACCCACGACCTTGAGCTAGCAGCTGTGGTTTTCGCACTGAAGCTCTGGAGACACTACCTGTATGGAGTGCAGTGCAGAATCTTCACAGACCATCAAAGTTTGAAGTACTTCTTCACTCAGAAGGACCTGAATATGAGGCAGCGCAGGTGGCTAGAGTTGGTCAAAGATTATGACTGTGAAATCCTCTACCACCCAGGTAAAGCTAATAAAGTGGCAGATGCACTGAGCAGAAAATCCTGTGCAGCACTGATGTCCCTTTCATCACTGTCTCTACCACTTCAGAAAGAAATAAAGGATTTTGGAGTCGAGGTAATAATTGGGCAACTTTCTGCATTGACTCTAGAGTCAACCCTGCTTGTGGATATACAAAGAAAGCAAAGTCAAGACCCAGAGATCCAGAAGATCAAGCAGGGGATCCAAGAGGCAGAAAATTCAGAGTTTCGAGTATCAGATAGTGGCATCCTCTACCTTGGAGACCGCCTTTGCGTCCCCAATGATGAGGAACTAAGGAAGAATATTTTAGAAGAAGCCCACAGTACCCCGTACTCTATGCATCCTGGTTCTACCAAGATGTACCAAGATGTAAAGCAAAGATTCTGGTGGTCTGGACTCAAGCGAGACGTGGCCAGATATATCAGTACCTGCTTGACCTGCCAGAGAGTCAAAGCAGAACACCAGAGACCAGGAGGTGTTCTACAGCCACTTCCCATTCCAGAGTGGAAGTGGGAAGAAATATCCATGGATTTTATCACAGGCCTCCCAAGGACCACCCATGGACACGATGCAATATGGGTGATAGTGGATAGATTGACCAAGTCTGCCCACTTCCTAGCCATCAAGTTATCGCATTCGGTAGAGCAGTTAGCACAGCTGTACGTGAAAGAAGTGATCAGGCTTCACGGAGTTCCGAAGTCGATCGTTTCTGACAGAGATGGGCGGTTCACCTCCCATTTTTGGAGGTGTGTTCAGGACGCCCTAGGCACCAGACTTCAGTTCAGCACAGCTTTCCATCCCCAGACAGATGGACAAACAGAGAGAGTAAATCAGATTTTAGAAGACATGCTCAGGGCTTGTGCATTGGACTTTAAAGGTAGTTGGTGCAAATTTCTGTGCTTAGCTGAGTTTGCCTACAACAATAGCTATCAGGCACCATCAGGATGGCACCTTATGAGGCATTATATGGCAGGAAATGTAGATCACCCATATGTTGGCAAGAAGCTGGTGAGAAGAAAGAGATGGAGTCAGGATTAGGCAGCCAGACTGAGCTTATAGATGAGACCGCTCAGGCTATCCAGACGATCCGCCAGAGGATTGAGACTGCCCAGAGTAGACAGAAAAGTTATGCTGACACACGCCGTAGGCCACTTGAATTCCAAGTTGGAGATTCAGTATTTCTCAAGGTCGCTCCCATGAAGGGAGTGGTGAGATTTGGCAAGAAGGGCAAGCTGAGTCCTCGCTACATAGGACCCTACAAGATTATAAAGAGAGTTGGGAAAGTAGCCTATGAGCTGGACTTGCCAGAGGATATGTCAGCTATCCACAGTACCTTTCATGTCTCTATGCTAAAGAAGTGTATTCATGACCCTAGCCAAGTGATTCAGCCTCAGTCAGTACAGATCCAAGAAGATCTTAGTTATGAGAGCAGACCGACACAGATAGTGGACAAAGCAGTTAAAAGATTAAGAAACAAAGAAGTGCCACTAGTGAAGGTCATCTGGCAGAATCAACAGCATGAAGAGGCTACTTGGGAACGTGAGGACAGCATGAGAGAGAGATATCCAGAATTATTCTAAGTTCGAGGACGAACTTTTCATAAGGTATGGGGGATTGTAACACCCCAAAATTCCCATTTTTAGTTCTTAAAGTCCTTAGAATTATTTAAAAATGGTTTAGAAATATTCTAGATATTTTTAGGGATTTTTAGAATATTTTTATGGAATTTTCCGAGTTCGTTTAGTATATAAAAAAAAAGAAAAACGTTTAAGGGCAGCCGGGGGTTCGAACCCGCGACCAGCAGGAGAACAGGCAAGCGCGCGACCAGCCAGGCTAGGGTATCAAGCATAGCAAAGGGTGGAGAGAAATATATTTAAGGTGTAGTTAGGTCGATCCGCCCCATAAGTATAAATAGATAAGTTAAGAGAGGAAATTAGAATTTTGGGTTTCTCTTCCTCACCCTAGCCGCGCGAAGCAGCCTCTCCCTCTCACGCACGCACGCCCAAGCCCTTCTCCTCTCTCCCAAGGGGCGCCGGCCAAGGAGGGATCAAAGAAAGCGGAGCGTTGTATTCGTCTCGACGAGGAGAACGCGTAGGCGCGAAGAATTCTCCGAGATTTCAAGTTTCTCCCGAGTCCTAGACGTCGATCTTGGTTGTAAGTCCAAGATATCAATGTAAGTACTGCTCACCTGCAGTAAGAGGCGGTTTTTCCGCAAGAATTTCCCTTAAAAGTTTTTAAAAGAGATATTTACTTCTTGTTCAGATTTTTGCATGTGATCTTAGTTTATTATATGCATATATGTTTTATTGAGTGCCCTATATGAGGTTAGGGTCCAACAAAAGCCATGAGAAAAGAAAAGAGAAGATAAAGATAAGAAAAGAAAAGGCCAAGGCCTTAAGAAATCCCCAAAAGTCAAGACTTAGGGATTTTAGCACGCAAGGTGCTCAAGAAAATGCCAAGGCATTTACAGATAAGAAAGAAAAGAAAGAAAAGCTATTTTATTTTCTAAGGCCAGTACCCGGCGTCCAAGGGCGTCGTTAAAGAAATCCAGGTGTCCAATTCCAAGGTCTTGGCCCTGGTAGACCAAGGTCTGCTCTATTAGGATTGGTGGCTCGCTACCCCAACCTTTTAGGGAACGCGCATGAGATGGTACTTACGTCTTCAGTGGATCCAAGTGATTAGTATTTTCAAGTATATGCTTTAGCAAAGTTTTCGAAAGTTTAAGAAAGTTTTCAAAAAGTTAAAGAATAGCTAAAGTTTCAAGTTGAGCCAAGAAAAGTAAATTGAGATTTATTAGTGCTTGAGTATGCATGTTTTGAGTTATACATGTTCTTAGTTTTCTTTCAAGCATATTAGTATCTCATATGATTTCATATTGTTCTAGAAGCATGTTTGCACATTTCGAGATTTTGTGAGCTAGATAGTACTTATTAAGCTTTTTGCTTACTAGTTGCATTTCCTCTTACTGCAGATAAAGGTAAAGGCAAGCAATTCTGAAGGAAGGCGACGAGGCGGTGCTGAGTAGAGTGTGTGTGGTGGCTGATTTTGGAGAGATCTTGAGACGAGGCAATTTAGTTATTTGAATTACAATGTTTTAGTTTATTCAATTTCAAGTTCTTGCTTTATGGAGTTTAGCGAACATTTAAGCTTTGGATAGTTTTACATGCTCAATTTCTTAGAGTAAAGATTTCATGTCATTTCATTTAGCATACATGTCCTTATGATTGCGTTGGATGAGTAAAAGTGTGAGTAGATAGAAATATTGATACTTTGTTGGAGAAATAGATGTTTGTGCCAAGATAGTACTAATTTCTCTTTGAATCAAGTTCTATTAATTAAATATGTTTAGAAAAGTTGCATTCATGTTTCATAATGCTTTAGCAAGGTTATAGAACATGTATTTGGTGTTATGAATGCATAGGAGTCAAGATTGGTACAAATTTTATTGTTAAAGTTCATATAACTTGAATAGCTTATTTCTTTCCGCAAAAGTCCTAATTTTATGTTTATGGATTCGTTTTGGTTGGCTAAATTGTTTAGGAAGTTGACATAGAGTATAGAAATGGTGTCAGAATTCTATATGACTCGAAAGTATAGGTATGGTGGAGTCTTGAAGCAAGTGCCGAAACCTAAAAATTCAGCTTTCAGGCGTATCAGTCGACTGATACAGTATCAGTCGACTGATACCCGAAAGATGAGTTGGGTAAGGCAGGTTTCAATAAGTATCAATTTACGAGTTTTTGAGAAAGAAAGTGTGACATGGTATCATGCATGACTACATAAGTTAGAATATCATCCTTAGATTAATTTAAAAGAAAAAAAAAGATTTCCGCATTTCTATTAGTCGTGCATTAGAGTCGAGAAGTAGACAAAAGTAACGATCCGTCTAAGGCAGGAGAAGGCGGGTCGCTACACCCACTGTTTTCTTGTAAAAGAAATTTTTTTCCAGAAATACAGTATGCCTTGAAACAAATACCTTTTGCTCCAAGGGATGATAGAATTGGTAACCCTTCGTTTCCTTAGGGTATCCAATAAATAGACATTTATCAAACATAACATCCAATTTGTTTGATACAGTCCACTTTACATAAGCAGGACAACCCCATATCTTAAGGTGAGTTAAGTGAGGTTTCTTATTATTCCATATCTCATATGGAGTAGTAGAGACTACCTTGGTCGGGACTCTGTTTAGCAAGTAAACAGTTGTCTTAAGTGCATAGCCCAAAAAGGATTTTGGAAGAGTTGCATGGTTCATCATGGATCTAACCATGTCCATCAAGGTTCGGTTACGCCTTTCAGATACACCATTATGTTGTGGTGTATACGGCGGAGTCCATTGAGACAATATCCCATTGTACCTAAGATAATCTTGAAACTCTTGACTCAAGTATTCACCACCCCGATCGGATCGAAGTTTCTTAATACTTTTGCCAAGCTGTTTCTCTACTTCATTTCTGAATTCTTTGAATTTCTCAAAAGCTTCAGATTTGTGTTTCATCAAGAACACATACCCGAATCATGAGTGATCATCGATAAAGGTGATGAAGTAGCTATAGCCTCCTTGTGCAAGAGTTGACATTCGTCCACATACATCAGTATGTATTAGACCAAGCAATTCTCCCACTGGATTACCTTTTCCGGAAAAGGGTAATTTGGACATCTTGCCTTTTAAGCATGATTCGCATGTATCAAATGAACCGGGTTCAAATGATTCCAGAATTCCACATCGGTGTAATTCGGTCATGCGTTTCTTACTTACATGGCCAAGACGACAATGCCATGTGTAGGAGTCTATTCGATTATCTATTCGAGCACGTTTGTTGCTGACTTCAATATTGAAAACGTCACCGGATAAATCTAACGTGTAGATACCATTGCACAAAGTTCCGGTCTCATAAAGAATGCCATTTAAAGTTATGTAACAACAGGTGTTACTAAAAGTTAAATGATAACCTTTTTCATTCAAACATGAAATAGATACATTGTTCTTTATTAACGAAGGAACAAAATAACAATTATCCAATTCTAAGACACGTCCAGTAGGGAGCTTTAGCAAATATGTTCCGATGGCAATAGCAGCAATCTTTACTCCATTTCCAACTCGCAAATTCGCTTCTCCCTTGACGAGTCTTCTTCTATTCCTTAGCCCCTGTATGTCATTACATATATGTGAGCTACACCCAGTATCAAGTACCTAGGTGTACGAGGAAATAGACTGACATTCAATAATGAAGATGCCTGAAGAGGATGGGGCATCGGATGCCTTCTTCATCAAGGACTCAAGATAAACCTTGCAGTTTCTTCGCCAGTGGCTCTCCTTGCTACAGTGATGGCAAGTGCCTTTTGGTGTCTTTTCAGTCTTTTTGGCCTTTTTCTTCTTTCCTTTATTCTGTTCTTTAGCCTTCCTCTTAGAACCTTTCTTCGAGGAACCAACTAATAGTACCGTCTTCTGATCCTGCTTTACAGAAGGCTCTATAGTTTTCAGCAGGTTGAGCAACTCAGGAATGGTAGTCTCCAGCTTGTTCATCCGATAGTTCATCACAAATTGTGAATAACTTTTGGGCAAACAATGCAGAATTAAGTCAATACTTAGTTCATGATGCATTGCAAAACTGAGTGTGCTCAGTCGCTCAATGTACCCCAACATCTTTAACACAAACTGTGAGGCAGAAGTGCCTTCCTGCATCCTAGAGGTGAAGAGGAGTCTGGAGACTTCGAACCTTTCGAATCTCGCCTGCTCTTCAAATAACTCATGAAGATGGAAGATGATGGTATAAGCATCCATATGCTCATGCTGCTTTTGCAGCTCAGGTACCATAGAGGCTAGCATGATGCAACTCGCAAGTTCAGAATCGGTCACATGTTTCTGATAGGCCACTAACTGGTCTGGAGTTGCATCTTCTGGAGGACGGTTGGGAAGTTGATCTTCAAGGACATAAGCAAGCTTCTCTGCCTTGAGGACTATCCTCAGGTTTCGAAGCCAGTCCATGAAGTTTGGCCCAGTCAGTTTATTGGTGTCCAAAATGGAACGCAAATTCAGAGAAGACATGATCGAGTGATTATCCTAGAAATACAAATTGAGCTTATGTGAGAAGAATGATAAAGAATGCATCAACATACATTAATTAAATCCTATTTATTTTTCGAATTGAATAACCCTTTTTATCAATTTGGGAGATCGTAGGAACACCTCCAAATAGGTTGATATCCAACCATAGATAAGAACAACCATGGCTGTTGCCATCAAGTTATTCTTATCTATGAAGGTAGGTAATTATACCGATTACATATCATATATATGTAACTATCACTTTATGCTATCAACTAATTGAATGTTTGCATAAATCATTGGGTTGTTAACTCATTAACAAGTATGCAACAATATACATAGCACCCAACTGCACCTCTCTTTACATCGACCTTGGTTGTGGCACAACAAATCGATGCTCCAAGCTTAAGGCTGACCCATTAATCAAGAAATAGTTTTAATATGGTTGGAGCTCATTCAACCGTTTGGTTAGGCTTGGATGTGTCCAACAACCAAAACTAAGGATTGACCTCTAACTCCAACTATATTATTCATAAACTAATTCCATGGTTTGAACATGTTGAGGATCAAGCCGAGCATGGATGTGTCCATCAACCCAAACGAGAAACAAAACTCCGGTTCTAACCATATTAATGGAAGGTGTTAGCCTTAATATTTTGTAAGGGGTTTTGTGTCTCATCCTTTCTTTTCAAAGCACATTCATGACATATAATTATGTCATGACTAACTATTTCCTTGATAAAGTATGTATGTGACTTAATTTATCAAGTCTCATTAATTGGATTAGGAACCGGATTTCCTAATCCCGATTTCATACTTTATTTAAGGAATTGTTTTGGGAAATAATTTCCTAAATTGTCATAATCAATTTCAGAAATAATATATTTAAGACTTTGATTTCTCTAAATCAAATCTTATTAAATTAAGAGACAGATTCTCTTAATTCAACCACATATTATTTTCATGAAAATCTTATTTAAGAAAACTCTATAGGAAGTCATTTTCCTAATTAATTTTGGAGACAACAATATGTAAGAGCATCACCTCTTAAATCAAATAAGGAAATTATCCTAAATTTCTAAGATTTGATCATATATTTTATTTATGGATTAATTAATTACAACAAATTATTTTCTAAGGGTGGCTCCCCGAGGCTCAGATACCCAAAGAAAAGAAATTTGTCGTAAATCCAATTTGGTCCGCACCCCGAGGCGTAACCAAATTAAACATGACAATTTTATTCAAAATGAGAAATTAAATTACAACAACTAACTTTAAATTGGACGGCTCCCTGAGGCTCAATCCAAAATAAAGATTTTTGTTAATAATTTAAAATCAATTCGAATTTTAATTATCAATTAATGATCCATAAATTTGTCTAGACTTTCTTGAAAGAAAGTGTCCAAAATTGCGAGATTTCATAATAGGTTTTCAGAATATTTGTAAGTTTCTGGTACAAAGAAAACTTACATATTTCCAAAATTGGAAATTTTCCAAAATAGGAAAGTTTCCAAAGATGGGAAGTTTTCACAATTATCATAAAATTTCAGAAACTAGGATATTTCAAAAGTTTGCGAAATTTCATGAAGATTTCCAAAATTTGAAATTCCTAAATCTAAAATTTATCATAATAGGAAAGTTTCCGTAATTGAAAAATTTTCCAAAATTGAGATCATGACAAAGTTTTCCACAAAACAATTATATGATTATGTCGAACACTAACCGGTTCTGATACCACTGTTGGGACCGGGTGCATGTTGACATGGATACGGGTTCGTAATTTTAAAGTTTAATTACGTGCAGCGGAAGGTTTAGCATAAATAATTTCTTAAATTATTTTAACCTCGTATCTAACATGCAACCTTAAGTTGTGGAGACATGATCATAAATTAAAATTTTGTAGAAAAGTAAACTAATTTACTAACTCGAAGAAAGGGACGAGATCCAACCGTAGCGTCCCTTGGAAGCTCCGCTTCTATTCGCGTCCACGCCGAGTTCTCTTCGGGATGACTTCACAAAGCCACGAGTTTCGTGCCGACAAGAACTACTAGATTCTCCAAAGGCACGACAAGAATATCAGGAGAGGGAGATGGAAGACTAAACACCAAGTAACGGAATCAAGATCCGGGGGAAGGAAGGAGTTGCGACCCGCTTCTTCTTCTTCTTTGGTTCCTTCTTGGTGGAGGTAGCTCACGGCAACCCTAGGAGGGGCGCCGGCCCTAGAGGAGGAGAGAGGGTGCTGGCCCTAGAGGAGGGAGAGGGAGAGAATGAGAGAGAGAGAGAGCTTGCTTCTTAATCTCTTGATTGGAATTCAAGCCTTGCCTTGGTTCCTTTATACAGTAGCCTCTCCATCGCCAAGTCTCCCTTTTAATGGAATAAATTTTCATAAGAAATTTATCTTATAAATTTTCTTATGAATTATTCCGTTATGCCAAGTTTTATTATAACTAAATTTATAATAAAAACAAACACATCTCCCCTTTTATTATGGAATAAATTTTTACAAGAAATTTACTATATAAATTTTTCTTATCATGGAAAAATCAATTCATAATTGATTTTGTAAAATAAAATAAACCAATCCAAGGTTTATTTTAATTTCCATGAAAATAAATTTCTTTATATAAATTTCTCTATATAAATTTCTTTATATAAATTTATTTATCCATAATTTTATAAAACAAATCGCGCTTGATTTATTTTATAATTTAAACCAAATAAATTGGTTTCCCTCCTTGTTGTGGCCGGCCAAACCAAAGAGGGTGGGGACCCTCTTTGGCCGGCCAAACCAAGCCGCCTCCTCGCGAATTAAACTCATTTAATTCGTCCAATAAGCCTTCAAAAGACTTAGCTATTTTAAGCTTCCGGTGCGCCTCTGATAAATTCAGATTCGACTTATTTCTCTTGATCGGAAAATCCAATTTTCAACTCATTTTAAATCCCTCGGATTACTCGTAGTGCGTGTGACTAAATAAGCTTTCGATTTATGTTGGCCGTCTATAATCAACCAATTATAGAACGATCATGAGTGGCACCTAGTAGTACATCATGACCCCCAATTAATCGAAAGATCAACGGTTGACCTCAGAAATAATTCTAAAACCCTTCAGCAGCTATAATGAGTCGTGCCCCATTCCCTTCACCATCTTATACCCATTTGGTTCAGGACATGGTCTATGTGTGTCAGTCCCCACTAGGCTGACCACGTCACACCTAGCCCAAGTAATGTCTTTCTCGTCCAATGGATTCTAATTACTCTCATGTTTCCTAGAGATTCATACTCGGAACATGTTATGCTCTGGCCAGAGGCTTTGAGTAACAATCCGACGATAGGCCTTGGGTATACATCTCCTCGCATGGAGTGGTGAATCCTTTGTAGGCTGTTTAAACATCTTCGGGCACTTCGGCTTATACCCAACCATCCTGGGTCCACACCTCCTTGGAGATACTTGCTTAAGATGTCAAAGTGTAAGTCTCCATGACAAAGATGACTTGAACACCGCAAGTCAAAGGAACATCGCACTTAAGCTGCAGTAAGAACTTTCATTGACATATCTATATGTAGATTACCATATGAAGTTTTACAGCTAGTCACTCCAATGAACTAGTTACCTTAACTAGCATCCATGTTTATCTCCGGACATCCCAATGTCACCAGCCAGTGAGAATCAACTGATTAGAGAATAACCCATGCTAGTCTCAACAAAATTGATAGTGTCCGTATTTATCAATTCATCGACTAGGGTCAATTTCAATACTTCACAATTGCACATGTAGAGATAATCACTAGTTGTGAATTCATCACAAATTCTCTCATGCTGTGAATTATATTGCGGACATTCAGTAGATGAGTTTAAGATCTCAATCAAATACATGAACATGTATACTCAAATAGTGAATATTCATTTATTAAAGTAAATGATTACAATCATAAGGTGATTGCCTGAGGACACTTCTCTCATATTACTAACAAATAGGTCGTCGATACTTGGAAGGGGGTACCTAACATTGTTTACACATAGTTCAGGTTTTGAACATCCGTAAATTACTTCACCATCATGTTCTTAATTATTCTTGATTGTCACGTTGTTTAGCGCTCTGTAGTCGATACACAGGCGCATCGTGCCATCCTTCTTCTTGACAAATAATACCGAAGCTCCCCATGGAGAGTGACTAGGGCAAATAAATCCCTTGTCGAGTAGCTCCTGTAGTTGTCCATGCAGTTCCTTTAACTCGGCCGGCGCCATACGGTAGGGTGCCTTGGAGATCGAATTTGTACCAGGAATCAGTTCGATTTCGAATTCAACCTCTCTGTCAGGGGCTAATCCTGGTAACTCATCCGGGAATACTTCTAGATAATGGCATACTATTTTGACATCTTCCAGCTTCTGGTTCATTGCCTGTTCTGTACTGACCACATGTGGTAGAAAACCAGTGTATCCCTTGTCCAACATTTTCTGCGCCTCGAGAGCCGATAAGAATTTCCCGGTTCTTTTCCTTGACTCTCCAATAAATTCGAACATGTTTTTTGCCTCGGGCTGGAAGACCACTTTGTGTTTCTGGCACTCAATGGAAGCACTGTATTTGCTTAGGAAATCCATACCCAGTATTACATCGAAGTCTTGAACGTTGAGTACTATAAGGTCGCAATAGAGTTCCCTTTCTGCTATTCTGATTGGTACGACACGCAACTGGTGGGTGGATGCCATTGTCTCTCCCGAGGGTAGGGTTGTTAAAAACTTGCAGTTTAGAACTTGTAAGGGTATGTCTATCTTCTTAGCATATATCATGGAAATGTAGGAATGCATTACCCCAGTATCAAATAAAGCAGTAGCATGCTGACTGTAAATAATTATCTGACCTGTGACAACGGTGGAAGCATTTGCCGCATCTTCTTTTGTTAGAGAGAAAACCCTGGCGTCCGTAGTAACCGGCGGGGCCTCCAATCTGCCTTGACTGATTTGAGGACCTTCCAGTGCGGCTTGCATATAGTGCAGCTGTGCAGGGGTGCTCTGGTACGGTATCGGTTGCTGAGAAGGTGTCGGGGCCTTGGTAGGACAGGTAAAGGCCTTGTGTCCCTCTTGTCCGCATATGAAGCATTTGTTTGTACCCTTGTGGTATTCCCCAGGATGATTGTTTCGACATTTTTCGCACGGATTGTACTTGGGCTTCTTATCTGCTGGGTCGCCTTTAGAATTGTTCCACTTTTTCTTGTCATTGCGGTTCCCTTTCCAGCTAGTACCCGCGTGCTGAGGCTTCTGCGCTCCTGAGGGGGCTTGGCTCTTGCTTTGCTGATTTATGTTGTCCAGATAATTCTCGGTGATCAAAGCACTGCTGAACAGCTCCTCGGTGGTCTGTGGTCTGTTAACTCCACCGGCCACGTTCAGAGCTATCTCTGGTCGTAACATCTTCAGCATAAGGCGGACCTTTTCTTTCTCCGTCTTGACCAACTGCGGACATAGGTGGGCCAGCCGGTTGAATGTCTTGACGGCTTCGCTGACGGACAGGTTGCCTTGTCGGAATTTCGTGAATTCATCATAATGATTGTTGGTGACCTGCAGGTGGAAGAACTCCTCGAAAAATTCCGTCTCGAAGTCTGTCCACTTCATCAGGTTCACGGGTCTCCTGGACTTGACCCTTTCCCACCACATTCTGGCATCGCCAGAGAGGCAGAATGATGAACATTTTATCTTCTCGTGCTCCGGCCAATCCAGCAACTCCATAGTACTCTCCACCGTCTTGAACCAGGCCTGCGCATCCCATGGCTCGCAAGCACCAGAGAAGGATTCTGGCCTCAGCCTCTGCCACTGGATTAAATAGGCTTCCGGTCGCATTCCGGTGGCAGGGCCTGTCGGGGGTGCTGGCGTAGCTGGGGGTGTAACTGTTATCACGGGCTGGTTTGGTGGTGGAGTAGCAGCATTTTCGTATTGAGTCATCAGGGTGTTGATGGTCTGCTGTTGTTCGGTGATCTAACGCTGGAGTTCTGCGACTATGTGCGTCAGGTCAGGCGGGGGTGCAGTTTCGTCTGTTCTGGTACTTCTTCTAGCCATGTTATCTTCACGAAATAATACATAAGCTAGTATAAGGTTACTGTTATTTCCATTCATATACATCTTAAATCATTTTCATTACAAGGCATGATAAGGTGTTGTTGGATCGAGAGAGCCGATAGAGGGGGGTGAATATCGAAAAACGTTCGGATTTTAGAATTAGAGAAATTACGCAGCGGAAATTAAAACAAACAAACGCAAACACAGGTAGTTTTACTTCGTTCGGAGCCTAGGTCGACTCCTACTCCAAGGCCCACGATCGTTGACCATTTTCTGCGGGCAATTCTATAAGTGCGCAAATCGGTTTACAAATAAATGTTACAATTGCAGTATAGTAAACACAAATGTAAAATATCGCTCTTTGTTACCGACTACCGGTGTGGAATGTTTCTCGGAGCAGAGGGACGTCGTCGGCGCTTGTATCTCGAGTCGGGAGGATTCTGGAGTAGAGCGCGGGAGCGGAAGAGCGTGATTGCATTGAATGAAGTGTTGTTCGAAGCCTTGGGGTCGAGGGCCCTTTTATAGGCCCTGGGGGCGCCCGAGACGTCGGGGGCGCCCCCCCCCCCCCCCCCCGACGTGTCGGCTGATCCACCTTTCACTCGGTCAGCTTCTGATCCCTTCAAACGCGAGATCATATCTTGACCGGGGCGCCCGGGATGCTGGGGGGCGCCCGGGTTGACCGGGTCAGAGCTTATCCCTTGGCTTCGCTTGCTTCTGCTTCGACGGCTTGCATAGGGGGCGCCCGGGACGCTGGGGGCGCCCGGGAGTAGCGGGGGCGCCCGGGAGCACGGGGGTGCCCGGGAGCACGGGGGCGCCCTGACCAATAGCTGCAGAAACAGTTCTTTTACTTCGACTGTTTTGTGTTCACCTTGGGGGCACCCAGGACACTCCGGGCGCCCTACTCAGCTGTTGCCTCACTCCTTTGAGTCTCTCTGAGCTGCAGACACTTGTTCCTTCGGTCCTGCATCCAGGGTTAGTCCAAAAAAACATAAAGTAATAATATTTAAGTTTTATACAACCTTAGCTATCTTGGTTCTGACTTTGGGCCTCCAAAATGGAGCCCTAGGTCTAACCGACACCTACTGTTCCCTCGACGGGGAACGCGTCCTCACCTACTCCTCTCGGGAGAATGTACCTGATGCCAACCGGCTCCTCCGGTTGGACTTTTGCCTAGCGGACCTTCGCTACGTCTTGTGTACCAAGATGTCCCTCGCCCGGTGCCTAGCATTCCTTCGCCAGGTCTTCAGTCCCAAGTTGTCCTTCGCCTGGTGCCTGCAGTCCTTCGCTAGGGCTTAAGTACTCTGGCATTCCTTCGCTAGTGCCTAGCAGTCCTTCGCTAGGACTTTTTACCCTGGCATTCCTTCGCCAGTGCCTAGCAGTCCTTCGCTAGGACTTTTTGCCCTGGCATTCCTTCGCCAGTGCCTAGCAGTCCTTTGCTAGGACTTTTCCTACACACTCGAGTAACATATTAGATAACAAATAAGACTTAACTTTTGAACCCTTTTACCACTATCAAAACTCAGGTTCGACTTGGGTGCTTTCTGCACCAACAATCTCCCCCTTTTGGATTTATGGAAACCCTGGGTCAAAAGGTTAAGTTAATCAGAGCAAGTAAATTTTGTTCCCTCCCCCTAGAAGGAATCTCCCCCTAGATTTTTCAAAAGTTTGTGGGTTTTTTGAAAATAGATTCTGAGTCTAAAGATGGATTTTACTTAGAATAATTTTCAACAGAAGGTGGTGTCTTTTCCAAACTAATTTTGGTTGTGCACTTTGAAAACTTAAGTTTAAGTACTTGGGAAACTTTTGAAAACTTAGATAGTCTTTTGAAAATTTTGAGTTTAAACTACATAGAAAGTTTTTGAAAACATGAGTTTGAGTACTAAGGAAAATTTTGAAGCCTTAAGCTTAATGTACTCACAAGTTTTGAAAGCTTTAAGTTTTAAAGTACTTGGAAAACTCGAAAGCTTTAGTTTTAAGTACTTAGCATGTTTTTGAAGATTTAAGTACTTAGTAAAATTTAAAAAACTTAAGTACATAGTAAATTTTGAAAACTTAAGTACTTAGTAATGTTTTGAAAACTTAAGTACTTAGTAAATTTTGAAAACTTAAGTACTTAGTAAAAATTTTGCAAACTTAAGTTTTGAAGTACTTAGTAGAAATTTAGTAAACTTAAGTTTTGAAGTACTTGGTAAACTTAAGTTTTGAAGTAGAATGAATTTTTGAAAACTTAAGTTTTGAAAAGATTTGAACACTTAAGTTTTGAAGTACTTAGACGGAATTTTGAAAATAAGTTAAGTACTTTTTGAATAAATGATAGAGTTCGAAATTTTGAATTTTGAGAAAACATTTAAACTCTCTTTTCTTATCTCTCCCCCTTTGCCATATATCAAAAGCAAATAAATAGCAGAAACAGAATAATTAATATTGCATAAAGGAAAATGATTTTGCTGTACTGAACCAATTCATGATGAGAATTTAATCAAATCAGGTTCAAATTCCTCTTTTAGGGACCTGTCTAACCCAATTAGCTACTTACTAACTGTTATAAACAGTAGTTTTTACTAGGGTTAGTCAAGTTAAGTGTTCTGTTCAAGTTAGTTTTTCTAAACTTGACACTTAACTTGATTCCTGTGTAAGTTGTATTTAGTGCCCTAATTACTGCAGATGCACTAACTTAAAGCATCTTGAATTAAGGCAAAGACCTAAGCATCTCAACCCTTTCTAGGTTATCAATCAAAGTACCCTAAGGTGCTTATGAGATGCTGGCTTCTAAATCTATAGGTGCATGTAGTTCTAGGGTTAGGGCCTAGGCTAAATCCATTTTCGAAAAAGCCCTAGTTTTGAAAGGGGGTAGTTTTAAAATAAAAATAAGTCGAAAAAATATTTAAACTTTTTCAAAACTAAGTTAAAATTTAATTTTGAAAATATTTAAGAAATTTTACAAACTGATTTTGAACCCAATTAAAAAAATTGATTTTTAAAGCTTTTGAAAATGAGTAAAGTAGTAGAAAAATCAAAAAGCAAGGTAAACCTATTCTACCAAGCATAATCCTAACTGCCTTCTTAGTGAACTGAACTCAGACTCAGGTAGGGGGTTGGTGAATATGTCAGCTATGTTGGATTTAGAATCTACATGCTTAAGGACTATCTCACCCCTGGCCACATGATCTCTTACAAAGTGGTGTTTAACTTCTATGTGTTTAGTTCTAGAATGTTGGATTGGGTTCTTAGTCAGGTTGATTGAGCTAATATTGTCAATGTAAACCTAAGTTTGATTGTAGTCAAGCTGAAAGTCTTTGAGAGTGTGCATCATCCATAAGAGTTGTGCCACACACTCTCCTAAAGCTACATATTCAGCTTCAGTTGTGGATAGAGCTACACAGTGTTGTTTTCTGCTGTACCAACTTACTAGACTATTTCCTAACAGTTGGCAGCTTCCACTTGTGCTCTTTCTATCAAATTTACAACCGGCATAGTCAGAATCTGAGTATCCTGAAAAATCAAAGGTTGAGGTCCTAGGATACCAAATCCCTACATTTAGGGTGCCCTTAACATATCTAAGTATTCTTCTTAGGGTTGCTAAGTGTGTTTCCTTAGCACAGGTTTGGTATCTAGCGCACATCCCTACAGCAAAAAGAATATCAGGTCTGCTGGCTGTAAGGTACAGTAGACTTCCTATCATACTTCTATAGAGTTTAAGGTCTACTGGTTTACCATCAGGGTCATTGTCTATCTTTATATTAGTGGCCATGGGGGTACTTATGCTTTTAGAGTTATCTATTTTAAATTTCTTTATTAACTCTTTAGCATATTTGGATTGATGGACATAGTTTCCATCCCTAGTTTGTTTAATTTGTAAGCCTAGAAAAAAATTAAGCTCACCAACTAAGCTCATTTCAAATTCATTTTCCATGATTTTAACAAATTCTTTTAGAAAGTTTGAGTTGGTGGACCCAAAGATTATGTCATCTACGTAGATTTGGGCAATGAATATATCTTTTCCTAGGGTTTTAATAAATAAGGTTGAGTCAATTTGTCCTTGTTTAAATTCTTTAGAAATTAAGTAAGTTGACAAGCGTTCATACCAAGCCCTAGGTGCTTGTTTTAGTCCATATAATGATTTAGTAAGTTTGAACACATGGTCAGGTCTTTCTAAGTCCTCAAACCCAGGGGGTTGTCCTACATAAACTTCTTCTTTAATGAATCCATTTAAGAAGGCTGACTTTACATCCATTTGGTATAGCTTAAATCCTTTATGGGATGCAAAGGCTAATAACATCCTAATGGACTCAAGTCTAGCTACTGGGGCATATGTTTCGTCGTAATCTAACCCTTCTACTAGGCTGAATCCTTTCGCTACTAAGCGGACTTTGTTTCTGACTATTTCTCCTTGATCATTCAACTTATCCCTAAAAACCCACTTAGTGTCAATGACGGATTTGCCCTCAGGTTTAGGCACTAATTTCCAGACTTGGTTTCTCTCAAATTGGGCTAGCTCTTCTTGCATAGCTATGATCCAATCAGGATCAGGTAGGGCTTCGTCTATAGTTTTGGGTTCAATTTTTGAAATCATGGCTATCTGACTAAGGTTTCTATAGGAAGACCTAGTTCTGACTCCTAGAGTTGGATCACCTACAATTTGATCGGTTGGGTGACTGAGTCTGGGTTTCTTGGTCTTTCTAGAACTTGGTTCAGGCTCAGGTCTGGCTGGTAGGTTTGGTTCATTATTTGATTCAGCTCTTTGGGCTGGTTCAATTGTTGGTTGATTTGACTCAGTAGTTAGTTCAATAGTTAGGTCGTTTAAGGGTTCAACAGTTTGTTCATTATTTTCTTGATCAGAATTTGATGAAGTTAGGTCTGGATGATCAGATGTTGAGTTGATTTCTTCATCAAATATTAAGTTTGTTGTTTCTTCAATTTTCTTAGTTTGTTTGTTGTAGACCCTATAGGCTCTACTTGTGGTTGAGTATCCTAGGAAGATACCTGGGGTTGACTTGGATTGAAATTTCCCTAAATAGTCTTTGGTGTTTAGGATATGGACTTTGCATCCAAAGACCCTTAGGTAGTGTAGATTTGGGAGTCTATGGTAGTACAAATCATAGGGTGTTTTGTTGTGTCGCTTGTTAATCAGAACCCTATTTTGGATGTAACAAGCCGTACTAATTGCTTCTGCCCAATATTGGTTTGCTAAGTTAAATTCATTGAGCATAGTCCTAGCGGCTTCCTGTAGTGTTCTATTTCTTCTTTCGACTATCCCATTTTGCTGGGAGGTTCTAGGACACGAGAATTCATGTATATACCCATTTACCTTACAGAATTCCTCGAACCGTTGATTTTCAAATTCTCCCCCGTGGTCACTCCTAAGTCTTTTGATTTTAGTATCGTTTTGATTTTCAATTAACTTACAGAATTCACTAAATAGGTTTAGGGTTTCATCTTTGGTCTTTAGAAACCTAACCCAAGTGAACCTAGAGTAATCATCAACTATTACTAAGCAGTATCGGTTCCCGCTTAGTGACTTGGCTCCATGTGAATCAAATAGGTCAAGGTGCAGGAGCCCAAGTGTGGTTTGAGTTAGGTCAGATTGGATTAGTTTGTGATTAGATTTGGTTTGTTTACCTTGATTACATGATTCACATATTAGGTTTTCATTATTTTTAATTTTGAGGATACCTTTGATTAAGCCAAGTTGGGTGATTTTTGAGATGGTTTTCAGATTAGTATGACCTAATCTCCTATGCCAGAGGTTTGATTATTCTAACTGAGTTAACATACATTTGGGTACTAGGGGTAGGTTTATAGTGTAAACATTATTTTTCCTAGTGCCCTTAAGCATGATTTCTGAGTCTTGTAGGTTTCGAATCATGCAGTGAGAATTGTTGAAGGTCACTATAAAACCAGAATCACACAACTGACATATGCTAAGCAAGTTAAAATTAAAATTTTCAACCAAAAGGACTTTCTTAATAATAAAGTCAAATTTAAGTTCAATGTTACCTGACCCAATTACTTTGAGTGTAGCATTGTTGTCAAATGCCACTGAGCCTAAGTTCTTGAACTTGAGTTTGGTGAATTTCAATTTATCTCCAGTCATGTGTCTGGAGCAACCGCTATCCAACATCCATTGGTCCAAATCTTTATGTTCCTACACATAAAGAGTTTTGTTGATTTGGATGCAATTAGAATTAGGAGTAGCTTAAATTGATTTTCATAACCTAGTCTGTCTCACCCAATCTAGAGTTAGCAATCACGTTAGCCTTATAGGTTTTGTGAGACAGGTTTTGATAAAAGAATTTTTGAAAAACATGATTTATTTTGAAAAACTTAATTAATTTTGAAAACAATGGAATTTATTTTGAAAAGACAGTTTAAATCTATAAGTAACTGAAAATTTGTGTTAGATTTGAATTTGACAGAGAGTAATTTGAATTTGAATTTCAAAAATTGCCTTCCAGGTCTTGGCGAGGCACTAGGCCTTCTTTGGCCGTAGCCTTATTGGATCATCAACCCTTTCCTTGACAAAGCCTTTTAATAAAATTTCATTTTCAAAATTAATCTTTGAAAAATTCTGGTCTAACTAGCACTACTAGAAAAAATGCATTTAACAACAGTGAATCACTGTTGTCGTATGCCAAATACCACTGTTGTTAAAGGCCATGTTGTTAAAGGGGGGGTCTACGACAACAGTGAATCACTGTTGATTCACTGTTGTCGTTTGGTCTATGACAACAGTTTTCCACTGTTGTCGTATATCACATTCGACAACATTTTGACAACAGTTTTTCACTGTTGTCTTTTATTATATTCGACAACAGTTGTATAACCGTTGTCGTATATCAATAACAACAGTTTATCACTGTTGTCGTTTAGGGTTTTCACTGTTGTCGTTTAAATGAGTTTTAACAACGGTGTTTAAATGTTGTCGTATGCCATATTCACCGTTGTCGTTTATCTACAACAACAGTTTAGCTTTAAAAAAACCTGTTGTGTGTTTGTACTGTTCCACAACAGTTTCATACCAATTTGACAACAAAGATATTTCCATTATATTTTCAATTAAAAGACAATAATTTAACCTCGAAACAAAAACTATATATATCAAATATCATCAACATATTTACAATAAAGATCCACCACAACCTTTCTACAGATGAAACCATAAAAGTATCTTCTGTCCAAAAACCTTTCTACAGACGAAACAACTAAAGTATCTTCTGACCCAAATTACAAGAGTTCAAATTATATATAATTCTGACCCAACTAAACTTACAATGAATTTCAAATCACAAAAATTATAGCTTGGAAGGTCAGATTAATGGTCTTCGAACATGATCACGAACAAGTCCCTGCAGCTGGAAAAAAAAGAACAAACACTCTAATTAGTTATTCTATTAAATGCATATGTCCAATAAAAAATGATCCATGAAGATATGTATCAACAAACAACAAAAATAATAAACTAACAAACAAACAAACAAAAAAGATATGCATGTATCAACACTTGCAATTATAAGGAAGAAACCACCGATTGTTTAATGATTGCTTTTTAATTTGGAAGAAACCACCGATTGTCCTAAAAAAAATCAAAATCATAATATCGTCTTATTGATTGCAAAATACTTATTGTTAGGACTACTAAAGCTCTCAATTCTTTACAACCTCAAGACTGGTTTCAGTTACGTAGGACTTCCTCTCATCCATGGTTGAACTAGACTATAAACATGCAAATGCATTGGTAGAAAAATAGAAAAACATGAATATTACTTATATCACCATGTGTTAGTATTTGAGTATTAAATAAAAATCCTCATATGCAGCAATTATGAGAAAGGAAGAAAAAAGACCATTGGTAGAGGTAATATTTACATGAAAACTGCGAAGCTCTTCAGCTTCTTCAAGTGCGATTTGCTTTTCGTATTCTCTCCTGGACTGAAGTGCGAAAAAGAGATTAGTGGCAACCTTAAAGAAGAGAAGGATAGCATCATAAATAAATATAGAGTGGAACTGATTTGTCCTGTTGCATAAAATCAGGAAAGCAAACTTTCAATAGCTTCTACATTCTGAGAAATTAAGCAACTAAAGCTATTAACTATTTGATCCATAATAATCAACTAACATTTAGATATTAGGATACAAAACATGAGAGAGAGGACATGTAATGATCGATGAAGTAACAAAGGAATCATATTAACTCAATGTGAAAGGGGATAAATTTCATAATAAAATATTGTTAGTAAGAGTTCCATTCTGTAAAAGAGAAACACACCACCATACATAGAAGGGAACATTTTGGTCATGCTCACCGTGGCCAAATTATCTAAAAACTCTGTCTCATCCTCGTCAAGGGCTTTTGGTGGTCCTATACATACAAAGAACACAAATGCATTACACATGAAAAAAGTGAGGCCTTTCGAAACATCGTTTAAGGAAGAAAAACACTCAATATCGACCCACTTGGAATTGGATATGGCAAAGGTGCTAATTTGTCCACTGCTTCATCAATGGAAACTCAAATGCAATTCTTGGGAAATGGATCATTAAAAAGAAATATTATTTTAAAACTTATCATTTCCATAAAATTGCAGCTTTGATAAGTATTTGATACATAGCTCACAAAATGGATTCCTATAAGTATTTGACAAATAATCAATCAACAGAAAAGAATATCATTCAGGAGTTAGCCATATGCAACATTTAAGTAAAAAAAACCTAACTTTCATTGTATCCTTGTCCTGCATGAGAATGAATCATGTCACCGTTATAAAGTAGCTACTTCATAAGTTGGAGGATGAAAATTTGTAATGAAAACAAACTCTCTTGAAAAGGAAAAGCCAACAATGTTTCATCTTATAATTGTACTAACTAGTTTCTTCAACATATCTAAACCTTAGATATCTCCATGCACAATGAACCTAATGGACTCATATTTAAGCTTGATTCGTATTGTTTGAAAAACTGAAAATAGTTGAACAGATATCTCATACACCATACATAGCGTGCACAAGTTTACAGTAAAAGAGAAGTCTTTTTTCTTTTATGAAGGAAAGTTCATCCAGGTTTTATTTTATAAAATTTCATGTCTTTATTTTGTGGACATAAAAAATGCACGAAGAAAGTTAAGTAGAACAATTACTAGATATAACTCCCAATATTTCTAGTAAAGTTCTTATTAACATTTAAGCAAAACTCTTTTTAACAAAAGAAAGCTATAATTTAATCCAACAGAAACTAACCCACTGTGATCCAATCACAACACTTAGCTAGAGCATAACTAAATCATCAATTTCATCCAGAATCTATTCCAAACTAACTTCCATTTTGCACCCCACAATTCAAACCAAAACAAGATTTCTGCAAGCTATGAACAACAGCTTAACCAACAATTTCTCCCATGGACATAGATATAAACCAAACACAGACCACACTCATGTCACCCATCCAAACCAATCATCAAGTCCGTCCAAAACTTCAGACCAAGGCAAAATGCACAGAAACCACCACAACACCATCTCTACAACTGAAAAGCTATCAAGAAATAAAATCGGATTAAAGATCTGTTACAAATTTCTAATTCTAGCAACCCAAACACCCAACCAAGCATCCCAACAGATTTGAACATAAGAAATCCAACTCTAACGGAAAGCAATTCTTACCTCTGCTCGGCGCACAGCAACAGCGAAGAAGGAAGAAGAGGAAAGGAAACACCCAAAACCACACAGAGTCCTTGCGATGCGCAACACCACCCCTTGTAAATTCGACGCCAGTGCTTGGGTGGCGCCGCTTGATCGAGTCAGATTTTAGGAAGAAGGCGGCGCCGACCTCGCTTGCGTGCAGAGGAGAAATCGCGAGGGAGGAGGCATGTGATTTGGGCTTCTCAGTAGAGGAGGGTGCGCTCGGCGGCTTCCTTCGCCGGATCGCCGACATCGCCGTGCGCGATAGGGGCTGATCGACTCCTGCGAAAAAAGAGAGCAAGGGAGAGAGAGAGAGAGATCGGCCGTAGAAGACTGAAGGGAATGGGGGAGGAGAGGGAGTCGGTGATGAGGGGCTGTGTCGGACCACCAAGGAGGAAGGGGACTTGCTAGAGGGGAGGTGGCTGGCTTGGCCAGCTGTCGCGCGAGGAAGGGTTGGCGTCGGCGCTTTAGGGCACGAGGAAGAAAAAGGCATAGGGAGGGAAGATAGTAAATAGAAGGGTTTATATAATATATATAATTAAACCGTTGATATCCACCGTTGATATCCACCGTTGATTTTGTTTATTGATTGAACAGCACAACAATACAACAACAACAGTTTAATAAAACTGTTGTATATTGTCATAATAAACAATAGTTTCTCACATCAGTTGTTATAAATCCAGCCTATAGACAACGGTTATTTTATAACTGTTGTCGTTGAGTATACATACGACAACACTCATGTTATTACTGTTGTCTTTTTACGTATAAGACGAACAACAACAACGGTTAATACTAAAACTGTTGTTAAATTGACATAAGACAACACTTTTTCAAAAAATCGTTGTCTATTATGTGTTGTTGAATGCAAAAATTCTAGTAGTGTAGTTTGGGTCTTGGATCGGTAGCTTCGGCTAGTTTCACTAGTCTAAAGAGATCAAGTATACTTGACCTTATTAGAATTGGTTTCCCTAATGTACTATCATCTCACCTCCACCCAATACTATGTTGTTCAAGTTTCAGTTAAGTTTGTTCAGTCCTTATACTAACCATTCCTAAGTTTAAGCATGGTAAATTGCAGGAATTTAAATAAACAATCAAGCAAGCAAATTTCAATCAAGAATTAAATTCTATCTAACAATAAATATAGTTTTTAATTTGGCTCCCCCTGGACTAAAGCCACAATAATGGTTAGGCAAGATGTAAATCTTGTCCTTGGGGATCCAATAATGATTTGATCCAGATTCTTTGTTCAGGCACAGTTTAGGTATCCATGCCTGAACTTTATTTCTAGACTAATTCAGTATAGCAAAATAGGATCTTTGTCTAGATTTGGTTCTATATCCAAGTCCGGATCGATTTAGAACTGATTTCTGCTTTCCAAGAATCATGTCAAGATTCTTGAAACCAGAGGTGAATCGTTCTAAGGCTGATCTAAGATCCTTAACCTAAGTTTTCAGGGAGGAGTTCTCTTTCTCAAGTTTTTCAACTTGAGTAGGAGTTCCTTCTTGAACCTTCTCAGTTAAGGGTTTAGAATCAGCTCCCTCTTTCAAGAGTTTTACTTCCTGTCGGAGGGATTCGATTCAGAGTTTGGCTTTCGCCAAATCTTGAGAAAGATACGAAATTAGTTCATTTAATTGACATCTAGTAAATCCACTTACCTTGATTTCGCCATCTTCTGAAAAGGTCAGTCTGTCGTCGTCCTATTCTGATTCTGATTCGGACTCGACTTCTTCTGAAGCGATTAGAGCAAGTAGGATCGACTGTGGGACCTCTTCTTCTTCTTCGGAGGAGGACTCGTCCCACGTTGCTTGAAGTGCCTTCTTCCTGCTATTCTTCTTGGTTTCCTTTAGGTTCAGACACTCCGTCTTGTAGTGACCCTTCTTCTTGCACTCGTAGTAGGTTACGTTGGGCTTGTTCTTTTCGTTTGTGGGTTCAGCTGGTTCATCCCTTCTTCGGCTGACTTTCTGCTTGTTGGTTTGGTTCTTCAATTCCTTGTAGTAGTTTCTTGCTAGTCGGACCAGCTTAGGTCGATCTCCTTCTTCGTCTTCTGAGTTTGAGTCTGAGTTAGACTATGGTTCAGGTTGAGGCTTTTTCTTTGTTGTCTTCCCAGTTTTACCTGCAACAAAGGCAATACTTTTCTCGGCCAAATTGCAGTTAGTCTGTTCGTGTAATTCTAATTCGGAGAACAATTCATCTAATTTTATTTTTGAAAGATCCCTTGAAACCTTGTATGCATCTACCATAGATGCCCACAAGGTGTTTCTCGGGAAAGCATTTAAAGCATACCTTATTAGGTCACGGTTTTCTACCTTGTGACCAATGATGTGAAGACCGTTCATTAGTTCTTAGATTCGAGCGTGAAGCTGAGCTGCTGTTTCGTTGTCGGCCATTTTGATGGTGTACAGCTTGTTCAGGAGCAGATCTCTCTTGCTGATCCGAGTGTCTGATGTTCCTTCGTGCAGCTCGATCAGTTTTCCCCACAGATCCTTGGCACTGTTGAACGGGTCCACCCGGTTCAGCTCCTTTTTTGTTAAGCCGCATTGTAGGGTCTGGGTCACCTTTGCATCCGCTTCAATTTTCCATTTCAGAGCGATGTCCCACTCTGTGTAGCTTTGAGGTACTCCTTCATCATTTTTGGGGATCTCCAGTCCGGACTGGATGATTATCCACATGTCCACCTGAGTTTTCAGGTGGACCTCCATTCGACTTTTCCAGTAGGAAAAGTCATCTCCACTGAAAAGAGGAGGTCTGGCTGTGCTGAATCCTTCTTGCATGACCATTAGGTATTTTATCTGAAAAAGAGATAAGAGAAAGAAAAACTTTGTCCCAAGACTTGGTCTTGGATTAGTAGTGCGGGATAAAGAAAATTAAATATCGAGGGGTGTTGCACCAAGCTTGATCAACGAGAAGAAATTCGATCGAAAAAAAATATTAGAAGAAATTCGAACGAATATTAAAAGAAAAATTTAAAGAAATCCGAAAAATTTTCAAACTAGTGGTTGCACCAAATTTGAACTTCCCCGCTCTGATACCACTTGTTGGATCGAGAGAGCCAATAGAGGGGGAGTGAATATCGGAAAACGTTCGGATTTTAGAATTAGAGAAATTACGCAGCGGAAATTAAAGTAAACAAACACAAACACAGGTAGTTTTACTTGGTTCGGAGCCTAGGTCGACTCCTACTCCAAGGCCCATGGTCGTTGACCGTTTTCTGCGGGCAATTCTATAAGTGTGCAAATCGGTTTACAAATAAATGTTACAATTGCAGTATAATAAACACAAAAGTAAAATATCGCTCTTTGTTACCAACATCAGGTGTGGAATGTTTCTCGGAGCAGAGGGACGTCGTCGACGCTTGTATCTCGAGTCGGGAGGTTTCTGGAGCAGAGCGCGGGAGCGGAAGAGCGTGATTGCGTTGAATGAAGTGTTGTTCGAAGCCTTGGGGTCGAGGGCCCTTTTATAGGCCCTGGGGGCGCCCGGGATGTTGGGGGTGCCCCCCCCACGTGTCGGCCGATCCGCCTTTCACTCGGTCAGCTTCTGATCCCTTCAAACTCGGGATCATATCTTGACCGGGGCGCCCGGGACGTTGGGGGCGCCCGGGTTGAACGGGTCAAAGCTTATCCCTTGGCTTCGCTTGCTTCTGCTTCGATGGCTTGCACAGGGGGCGCCTGGGACGCTAGGGGCGCCCGGGAGCAGCAGGGGCACCCGAGAGCACGGGGGCGCCCTGACCAATAGCTGCAGAAACAGTTCTTTTACTTCGACTATTTTGTGTTCATCTTGGGGGCGCCCTACTCAGCTGTTGCCTCACTCCTTTGAGGCTCTCTGAGCTCCAGACACTCGTTCCTTCGGTCCTGCATCCAGCGTTAGTCCAAAACAACATAAAGTAATAATATTTAAGTTTTATACAGCCTTAGCTGTCTTAGTTCTGACTTTGGGCCTCCAAAATGGAGCCCTAGGTCGAACCGACTCTTACTGTTCCCTCGACGGGGAACACATCCTCACTTACTCCTGTTGGGAGAATGTACCTAATGCCAACCGGCTCCTCCGGTTGGACTTTTGCCTAGCGGTCCTTCGCTAGGTCTTGGGTACCAAGCTGGCCCTCACCCGGTGCCTAGCATTCCTTCGCCAGGTCTTCAGTCCCAAGCTGTCCTTCGCCTGGTGCCTAGCAGTCCTTCGCTAGGGCTTCTGTACTCTGGCATTCCTTCGCTAGTGCCTAGCAGTCCTTCGCTAGGACTTTTTACCCTGACATTCCTTCGCCAGTGCCTAGTAGTCCTTCGCTAGGACTTTTTGCCCTGGCATTCCTTCGCCAGTGCCTAGCAGTCCTTTGCTAGGACTTTTCCTGCACACTCGAGTAACATGTTAGATAACAAATAAGACATAACTTTTGAACCCTTTTGCCATTATCAAAACTCAGGTTCGACTTGGGTGCTTTCTGCACCAACAGTATCTTCCCAGTTTTATCCAAGGTAAGATCATGCTTCCGTTATACATATCATTTTAAATCATTGTCATCATAAGGTATCTTCCTAGTTTTATCCATGGTAAAATCATGCTTCCATCGTATATATCATGCATCATACTTGCATAATTCAGTTATCAATATAAACATGAAATGAGGTAAGTATAGAATTTCTTACTTGGAAGCGGTAGGAGGTAGGCTTGATGTGTGTGTAGTGAGATGATAAACTGCTCTGATACCAAGCTGTAACGCCCGCCCCTTACCGTTAGGCGGCGCGTTACCTTTAACCCTTTTTTTTCTTACTTACTTATATCATTGCGTATGAATCTAACATTGCAGCGGAAATGAAACATAACTAAAAGCATGTGCAATGATAAGGAAGTAATTACATCATATAACATCTAATAGCATCCATACTTAAATAAACTCCAAAAGAACTAGCAAGTATCATGCATAAAGTAGCAACATATGTCTTATTAGAAATAAGAACTAAGTCTATAGATGGCACTAAAGTGGATCGATCAGTCAAGTCGCCACCACACACATTAGCCCTTCCTGCAGCTGCCCATTCCTCATAAATTTCTATGTTGGTCTGCAACATAAGCAAACAAACTATAAGTATAAAACTTAGTAAGCTCTTTCCTACTCACTAAATCCGTACGTTGCATGCATTTTAAAACATATAACATTTCATGGATAGCATAAAATTCATAAGGCACATAGGATACATAAAGATATATAAACATAGAACATGTGCATTTCAAAACATTAGGATGCTCTTTAGAAAACATAGTAAATAATACATTAAAATCATATACATCATCTTCTTTGGGGTCCCCGGCTTTGTACCCATTCTTTCTTTTGCGCGCATACCCCAACGTAGGATGCGAGGTAGCTAATCCCGACCTACAGGGGTCTACATTCTAGGCTTACTATCTTTCAGCCTAGGGACAACATCATCGGTAGTCCGGAACCGTGGATCTTTCAAGATCCGGTACAAGCCAATCATTAAAGTAAAATACATTCATGCATTCTTTTCTTTTCTTTCTTTCTTTCATATAGAACATGCTTCCTTTCTTCCTTTCTTTCTTTCATATTGCATGTACTATAGACATTCAATCATTCATAATCATAAGCATACTTTCATATATAGAACATGCATTCTTTCTTTTTCTTTCTTTCTTTCATATTGCATGTACTATAGACATTCAATCATTCATAAACATAGGCATACTTTCATGGCATAATCATTAGCATAAATATCAATACATGGAAGGACCTTTCGTTTAACACATGTAAGTGAAGCAACCATCATGCTAGTTTCATCAATTCATCATACATATAATATGCCTGTCTTAATCAAGGCAATATGTTAGTTTAATCATTCTTTTTACATCTTAATACATGCTGGTCGAAACTTCATAGCAAGGATATCATACCATAAAACCCACATAGCATTGGAATAAAGGCATACATTACATAAGAGGTCATTTACAAGTACACTGGTAGTCTAGACTCCACTAAGCACTAGTTTAGGTGCATGAATTGTACTTGAACTTATTCTTAGCCTTTATTCTAGTAATTGGACAAAATTCACAGCATGGATAACATAGTATAAAAGTCATATAATCATGGAAATAAAAACATACGTTACACATGGAATCATATACAAGCACAAGGGCAGTCTAGGCTTCATTGAACACTAGTTTAGGTGCATGTTTTGTGCTTGAGCTTATTTTTAACCCTCATCCCAGTATTTGTCCAAAATTCACAGCTAGATAACATGGCATGAAAGTCATCCAATCATGGAAATAAAACATAATTTACATGAGAGATCATTAGCATGCACAAGAGTAGACTAATCATCACTAAACCTTAGTTTGGGTGCATGAATCGTACTTGCACTTATTCTTAACCCTTACCCTTGTAATTTACCGAAATTCACAGTATGTATAACATGGTATAAAAGTTCATATAACATGTAAACAAATATATATTCTACCATTAAGGTCATATACAAGCATAAAGGTAGTCTAGGCTTCATTAAACACTAGTTTAGGGGCATAATTTGTACTCGAGCCTATTCTTAACCCTTATTCTTGTAATTTGTCAAAACTCACAGTAGGGATTTCATAGTATAATCATTCACATAACATGGGAATAAAAGCATATTTTTCATAAGAATTCATTCACAAGTGCAAAAGTAGTTTGTACTTCACCAACCACTAGTTTAGGTGTATGATCTAGAGTTCTACTTGGATTATCATGCATATGGGTACATGTAACATTTTTCTAAACATCAATACATAGAATGAAGCATGAGTTTAGGCTCAAACAACTTAGATAAGGTACTGACCCTAAGGTATAAATTATTTCCATCATGAAATAAAACACCCAATCACATGCATATCACTTGATTTAACCATAACTTCATGAAGGTCTATACAAATCTGTTTTAAGGCATAATTTAAGGTCCCTTGGCCGAATGTTATAGGGGTCCCTTACCATAGATTCCACAAAATTTCATCGCCTAAAACATTTATATAGCAAGGAAACAATCATTAGAACAATTGCCTACTTCATGTATCAACATTTATCCATTTCATGACTTGGCCGAATTCTTCCAAGTCCTTTATATCATGGAGGGCATTCAAACACCATGTATCCATCATATATTCATTACAAAAAGGTAGTAACAATTTCATGAACTCTTCCTTTAAGTTTTTGGACATAGAAAAGGGGGGGTACCCCTTTATGGCCGAAACCTCCCTCAAGGTTTTCTTCCATTCTCTTCCACCCAACATCACAAGCAAACATAAAAACACATAAAAAAACCATTATGTTGCAGGTGAGGGAGTCTTACCACTTGTGCTTATGTTCCCAAATGATCTCCAAATTTTGGAGAAGAAAAGACCTCTTAAACTCTAGCACTCCTCCTGTTCTTCTCTTATTTTGGTCCGGTTTCCTCTAGGAGGTGAATGACTTGAAAATGGTAGCAAGGGCCACAAGGATTTCGGTGAGGAAGAGGAGGAAGGGGAAGAGTTTGGTGGAGAGAATGGGGGGGGGGGTTTCTTGGCCAAAATGCCTTAGGCATTTCCTCCTCTTCATGGCCTTTTATGGTGAGTAAAGAGGCAGACACCTCTCTAATTGTGTCTCTTCAATTTTTTTTGTGTCTCGTCATCTTCTTTCCCACTTATCTATAATTTTCCATCCTCTTCTAATAGCACTCCCTTGCTAGGTGAATTGGTTACATGAATATTCTTAAGGCTTTGCTTTCCTTTGAGGTCCAAGGTTCAATCCTTGGCACCTCTTTTTTTTTTCAAGCCCATGTAAGCAACGCCCAACAAGAGAATGCTACCCATTTAGTTCATACACATGCATATTTATATCATTATTCATTCATTCATGTGCATGATGTCAAGCATAATATTAATGTTGCATATAAACATAATTATCACACACATTCACCATATATCAAGAAGGTGCTTAATATCTTCTTTATTCGAAATTTCCCCCTTTAAATTCATAATTTTATTCTTGGCCACATGTTCAATTATTACATCGTTCTAGAGGGAAATTTAGGGCGTTATAGGGAGAAAAGTTTCTTACGTAATTTTTCTCAAGGGAAGAAAAATCTGCCGAGTAGGGTTTGTGTTTGAATTATTTTCTTCCTCGGAGTGGCCGGTGACATCCCTTTGGCTAGGGATTGGTTGGCAGAAGGAAAATGGATCAACTTGGTGACCACGGGTCATCCTAGATCGTCGCCCACACGACATCCAAGAGGTGAGGGTCATACGGTAGAAGATCATAAGGTAATGGAAGGTATAATTCTTCCTTTGGCTCCTTATGCTTATTTTGTGCTTTTATTATTTACCTTGTCATTTCATGTGTGGAAATTAATTATTTTGATTGGTTATCACAGTTAATAATTAACTAACTGGACCCCGACCATAAACACAAAAGTCGGCGATCAACTCGTCGCCTTTTCCGCGGTCGAACGGTCAAGCAAATCACAAGGCCGATTTTGGTAATTGGCCGAGTTGTGATTTGGATCGTTCGATACGGCGCGAGATGATCGATGGGAGACGGGTCTCCATTCGGATTAATTTATTAATCCATAGACATGGAGAGTGTTGGGACCGGGTGCATGTTGACATGGATGCGGGTTCGTAATTTTAAAATTAATTACGTGCAGCGGAAGGTTTAGCATAAATAATTTCTCAAATTATTTAACCACACATCTAAGCATGCAACCTTATGTTGTGTAGACATGATCATATATTTAAAATTTCGCAGAAATGTAAACTAATTTACTTGTTACCTCACGTAACTCGAAGAAAGGGACGAGATACAACCGTAAGCGTCCCTCGGAAGCTCCGCCTCTATTCACGTCCACGCCGAGTATCTTCGGGATGACTTCGCAAATCCACGAGTTTCGTGTTCTCGAGAACTACTAGATTCTCCGAGAATGCAACAAGAAACCAAGAGAAAAGTAATCATATCAGAAAAACTCACCACCAAGGTTGGCCGGAATCATAATTCCGGCGAGGAGGAGGATGATGACTTGCGCCCAATCCCAAGGTGATGATGGCCGGAGAGGAAGATCGTCTCAACGGAAGAACTTCGTCACCTTGGTGCTTCTCCTTGAGCTCACGGCAAGAAGAAGGGAGAAGAAGGGAGAGGCAGGCCAAGAGAAAGAAGGGAGGAGAGGGAGAGAGCCCAAGCAAGAACACTTGGATTATTTCGAATGATATCCAAGCCTTGCCTTGGGTCCTTTATATAGTGGCCTCTCAACCGCCAAGTCTCTTTTTTCTTATGGAATAAATTTTCATAAGAAATTTATCATATAAATTTTCTATGACTTATTCCATCATGCCATGTCTTGATTTTATATCATGGTTAAAATCATATTTTAATTCATGATAAAAATCAACCAAGTCTCTTTTTTTCTTATGGAATAAATTTTTATAAGAAATTTATCATATATATTTCTTTATATAAATTTCTTTATCATGGTAAATCAATCCATGATTGATTATATAAAATTAAATAAACCAATCCATGGTTCGTTTTAATTTCAATGAAAAATAAATTTTATATAAATTTCTTTATATAAATTTCTTTATATAAATTTCTTTATCATGGTAAATCAATCCATGATTGATTTTATAAAATAAAATAAACCAATCCATGGTTCATTTTAATTTCCATGAAAATTAAATTTTATATAAATTTCTTTATCATGATAAATCAATCCATGATTGATTTTATAAAATAAAATAAACCAATCCATGGTTCATTTTAATTTCCATGAAAAATAAATTTTATATAAATTTCTTTATCATCCATAATTTTATAAAACAAACCACACTTGATTTATTTTATAAATTGAACCAAACAATTTGGTTCCCTCCCTTTGTTGTGGTCGGCCAAGCAAAGAGGGTGGGGACCCTCTTTGGCCGGCCTATCCAAGCCATGCCCCAATGAATTAAACTCATTTAATTCATCTATTAAGTCTTCAAAAGACTTTAGCCATTTTACGCTTCCGATGTGTCTCTGAAAAATTTAGATTCGACTTATCGTTTGGCTCAACCAAACTTAATCTCTCTTGATTGGAAAATCCAATTTTCAACTCGTTTTAAATCCCTTGGATTACTCGTAGTGCGTGTGAGTAAATAGGCATTCGATTTATGTTGGCCGTCTATAATTAACCAATTATAGAACAATCATGAGTGGCACCTAGTAGTACATCATGATCCCCAATTAATCGAAAGATCAACAGTTGACCTCAGAAATAATTCTGAAACCCTTCAGCAGCTATAATGAATCGTGCCCCATTCCCTTCACCATCTTATACCCACTTGGTTCAGGACATGGTCTATGTGTGTCAATCCCCACTAGGTTGACTACGTCACACCTAGCCCAAGTAACGTTTTCTCGTCCTACGGATTCTAATTACTCTCATGTATTTAAGAGATTCATACTCTAAACATGTCATGCTCTAGCCAGAGGCTTCGAGTAACCATTCGATGATAGGCCTCGGGTATACATCTCCTCGCAAGGAGTGGTGAATCCTTTGTAGGTTGTTCAAACATCTTCGGGCACTTCGGCTTACACCCAATCATCCTGGGTCCACACCTCCTTGGAGATGCTTGCTTAAGTTGTCAAAGTATAAGTCTCCCTGACCAAGATGACTTGAACACCGCAAGTCAAAGGAACATCGCACTTAAGCTGCAGTAAGAACTTCATTGACATATCTATATGTAGACTACCATATGAAGTTTTACAGCCAGTCACTCCAATGAACTAGTTCACTTAACTAGCATTCATGTTTATCTTCGGACATCCCAATGTCACCAGCCAGTGAGAATCAGCTGATTAGAGAATAATCCATGCTAGTCTCAACAGAATTGATAGTGTCCGTATTTATCAATTCATCGACTAGGGACAATGTCAATACTTCACAATTGCACATGTAGAGATAATCACTAGTTGTGAATTCATCACAAATTCTCTCATGCTGTGAATTGTATTGCAGACATTCAGTAAATGAGTTTAATATCTCAATCAAATACATAAACATGTATACTCAAATAGTGAATATTCATTTATTAAAATAAATGATTACAATCATAAGGCGATTGTCTTAGGACACTTTTCTCATATCACTAACAGAGAGGTCTCTCGGATCGACTGAGTATTCGCTAAGGAAACCCGCCAAACCATACCCATCAGAAGGGACACCCATAAGGGATCATGTCCTGATGATGATGGCTCACCTCAATGAGATTGAAGTACTTGGAGCACAGATCGACGGGGAAACCCAGGTTGACATTATACTCCAATCTCTGCCAAGGAGTTTTGACCAGTTCCGGCTCAACTACAATATGAATAAACGTGAATATACGTTGGGGGAACTGCTAGGAGAACTCCATGCGGCAGAGGGTCTTTTTCGTCAGAGTTTTCAGCCCTTGGTTACTCATAGGGTTTCTACTTCTGTGCCGAAAGACTGGAAGAAGAAGAAACAAGGTGGGTCCAAGAAGGTAGCAGGATCGCAGGGACCTCGGTCTGGCGTGAAGAAGATGAGAGGCAAGTGCTTCACGTGTAAGCAAACTGGACACTGGAAGGCGAACTGTCCTTGCCGTTAAGATAAAGGTATTTTCTTCATGATTAGTCCTTGAAACATGTTTAGCGGTGCTATCTACCGATACCTGGTGAGTAGATACGGATGCCACTAATTATGTTTGCAATTCTTTGCAGGGGTTACAGGAAGCCCAACGACTAGCTAAGGAAGGGATTGTTGGTGCCCCGGTTGGTTTTGATGCGATCAACCAAGTTAGGTTAGGTCATGTTGGTTTTAATCCCTCTGCTAAGTGTGCAGGAACTTAGGTACGGAGGATGTCAAGCGTAAGACACAATGGACGAGAAGGATTGCGCGGGGAAGTGAGCCGACGAGCTCAGTACAATCTCGGAAAAAATATGCTATTTTAAAAAAATTTATGGTAATGCGATTCTTTTTACTTAGAATATTTGTTATCACACTTAAAATTTTTCTTCTTCCCTAATTATATTTCCCCTTTTTTTTGATGTGATCAAAGGGGGAGGAATAGTATCAAGTTAAGGGGGAGAGTAGTTTAAGTTCAGGGGAGGTTATGTACATGATTGTAAAATTTTTTTATGCTTAATTCTATTACAATATTATTATTATTTGTTGTTTATCCCTAACTAAACTTGGGTTGATGCACATCAAAAATGGGGAGATTGTTGGTGCCCCGGTTGGTTTTGATGCGATCAACCAAGTTAGGTTAGGTCATGTTGGTTTTAATCCCTCTACTAAGTGTGCAGAAACTTAGGTACGGAGGAAGTCAAGTGTAAGATGCAGTGGACGAGAAAGATTGCGCGGGGAAGTGAGCCGACGGGCTCAGTACAATCCGAGGGACGCGGAAGCTGCGGAAGAGTACACCAGTGGAGCGAGAAGGACGTGCGCGGTGTCCGAGGGATGAGAAGCCGGGAGGAAGGATGCTCGAGGGGCGAAAGGCCGGAGTCGGGTTCGGGTGAGCCTAACTTCGGTTGGCCGAAAATCACCCAGAAGACGAAGAATCAAAAAAGACTAGTCCAAGCGCCCAAAGAAATGAAAAAGGTATTTGGTGCCAAGAAGGATCGAACCCAAGTCCTCAACAAAACACACTAACCCACTTACCAATTGGGATGAAGGGCGATGGCAATAAAGTATTGCCGATATTGCTACCTATAGATTACAACAGCGATATGGATATTGCAACAGCCTTCTCGAGCAAGGGAAGATAAAGTTTCAATTAAAACAATTAAAACTTAAAGGATAATGTTAATCAAATCCAATGGATGCAGTTTAATCCCATCCAAGATCAACCATCCAGATTACATCCATGGATCAACGGCCAAGAGAAAAGTGATCAACAATCAACAATCCAGATTTATTCTCCTAGGCTATAAATAGACTTAGAGGTTTGCTTTAGAAATTAATTCATTCAATTCTATAGTAATTCTCTAAGTTTAGTGATCTTCAGTTGTAAGGCTTCTCCGCCACAAGGAGAGTTTTTTTTAGCTTTAAACGTCTTGGAAGTAATGACCAAGTTGCAACCAAGTTTTTTTTAATAGATGAGTTTCCACCATTTTTCATTTATTAGCCGTCTATTTACCCCCCTCTAGCCGGACCAACCCGATCCAACAGGGATTACCGTCTACATGAGATATGCTACGGAGGTGGCGATTATTGCAGTGGGAGTCATTTATTTGCCTTAAGATAGGAAAATAATGTTTTGGTTTTAAGAAGATTGCTTTTATGTACCTAATTTTTTAGAAAGAACTCTGGTTCAGTTTCTGAAATAAAAGATATTCTATTGCTTTTTATTATGAAAAGTTGAATAGAAAGATTATCTATTCAGGTACATTGATAGGCAATTGGTATGCTTTTGAACCAAAAGCTCGCACGATGCGAATGGTTGTTAATAGCTCATCATCTAACCAAAATAAGAGAAAGGTTCTGTTGGTGCAGGAAGCACCATATCGAACCTTGTTTTGATATTGGCAAAGGATTCAAAGTTAAGTTTATTTGTGATCTAACAATGTTACTCAAGTGTGCAGGAAAAGTTCTAGCGAAGGACTGCTAGGCACCTGGCGAAGGACTGCCAGGAAACAAAGTCCTAGCGAAGGGCTGCTAGGCACCTGGCGAAGGACTGCCAGGATACAAAGCCCTAGCGAAGGAATGCTAGGCACCTGGCGAAGGACTGCCAGGATATAAAGCCTTAACGAAGGACTGCTAGGCACCTGGCGAAGGAATGCCAGGGTACAAAGGCCTAGCGAAGGACTGCTAGGCACCTGGCGAAGGAATGCCAGGATACAAAGCCCTAGCGAAGGAATGCTAGGCACCGGGCGAAGGACAGCCTGGGATCCAAGACCTAGCAAAGGACTACTAGGCACCTGCCGAAGGACTGCCAGGATCCGAAGACCTGGCGAAGGACTGCTAGGCACTGGGCGAAGGACAGCCTGGTATTCAAGACCTGGCAAAGGACCGCTAGGCAAAAGTCCAACTGGAGGGGCCGGTTGGCAACATGTAAATTCTCCTGAGAGGAGTAGGTGAGGATGCGTTCCCCGTCAAGGGAACAGTAGACGTCGGTTCGACCTAGGGCTCCATTTTGGAGACCCAAAGTCAGAACCAAGACAACTAAGGCTGTACAAAACTAATAATTGATTGCTCTATGTTGTTTTGGACTAACCCTGAATGCAGGACCAAAGGAATGAGTGTCTGCAGCTCAGAACACCTCAAAGGAGAGAGGCAGCAGCTGAGCAGGGCGCCCCAGTGTCCCGGGCGCCCCCAAGGTCAAGGCAAAACAAGATGAGCAAAAGTTCGCTTCAGAAGCTTGCTGGGCGGGGCGCCCCCGTGCTCCCGGGAGCCCCCAGTGCCCAGGGCGCCCCGGGTTCAAGCCAATGAAGAGGATAAACTTCATCCAGCCAAAAAGCCCGCTGAAAGGGTCAACCAGTGCGGCCCCAGCGTCCCGGGCGCCCCCACAGTCAACCCTCAGCCATATTTGAGTGGGATAAGGTCTGACCGAGAGTTGCTTGGATTGGGTGACACGTGGGGGGGGGGGGGGGCGCCCCCAACGTTCAGGGCACCCCGGGAGGCTATAAAAAGCCCCTCGACCCCAAGGCTTCGAACAATCAATTCTTCCAACGCATTCACGCTCTTCTACTCCCGTGCTCTGCTCCGAAAACCTCCCGACTCGAGATACAAGCGCCGACGACGTCCCTCTGCTCTGAAAATACAATCTACGTCGGACGTCGGTAACGAAGAGCTGCTTTTAAGTTTACCGTACTATTCTTGTAATACATTTTGTAAACTATTTTTGCGCACATATAGAATTGCCCGTAGTAAACGGTCAATGACTGTGGGCCTTGGAGTAGGAGCCGACCGCGACTCCGAACCAAGTAAAATCTTGGTGTTCGCGTGTGTTTTACTTTATTTATTTCTGCTGCTAATTCTCTTTTACAAATCTGAACGTTTTACGATATTCACCCCCCCTCTATCGTTCTTCTTGATCCAACAGGGATTCCTTCCGAGATGAACCAAACATGTCTTTGGCATCTAAGGCTTGGTCATATTAACCTTAGTAGGATTCAAAGATCGATAGCCAAAGGTCCCTCGGGTTCATTGGTGGTGGGAGACTTCCCAACCTTTGAATCTTGCTTGGAAGGTAAGACGACCAAGAGGCAATTCAAGGCCGAGGGGTATAGAGCCAAAGATATGCTAGAATTGGTCCATTCTGATTTGGGTGGTCCTGTGCCTATCCAGGATAGAGGTAGCTTTGAGTACTACATGAGCCGAATATTCAAAGGTATGGATACGTTTACTTGATGGACACAAGTCTGAATACTTTGATCAGTTCAACGAATTCTAGGCTGATGTGGAGAAACATCAAAGTAAGTGTATCAAGTTACTACGATTGGATCGTGGTAGCGAGTACCTCTTGGGAGAGTTTAGGACTTATCAGAGGCTGAGATTCAATCCCAATTGAATGCACCTGGTACACCTCAACAGAACGGTGCAATAGAGTGAAAGAAAAGGACTCTTATGGAGATGGTTAGGACAATGATGAGCTGGTCCGAGTTGCAAAATTCATTCTGGGGATATGCTATGAAAACGACAGCGTACATACTTGATACAATCTAGGTCAGTACTCTTTAATTGTAACAACCCAGAAAATCTCTTAATATTTTTTTTAAAATATTGAGCATGTCTAGATAATTTTCCGAGGGACCTAGAAATATTAATACGAATTTTAGCCTAGAAATTCATGTTTTCTCATTTAAATGGGGAAAATAATCACTAATGGGCCTTATATGGGCTACAAAAATGGGTTTTAATTAGGTAGAATTTACTATAAATATAGAAGAATTGTAATTAAGAATTTTAGCATGATTATGGGTGAATTTTAGGGAATTTTCGAAAATAAGAAAAAATGAAATAAAAAGAAAATAAAAATAAAGTGCATGCACCAAGGATTGAACCTTGGACCTAGTCTACAACCATAAATGCACTAACCAATTCACCTAGCAAGGGAGTGCTATGAGGGAATGAACTGGATTTTAGTTAAGGCTTGGGAAAAGGAAGAGTCACATGAGAGGAGGCACCATGACTCTTCATTTGCCCTCTTTATTGAGCATAAATGGGAGATAACTCAATACTTGGGGGTTACTTCTCTTCTTTTCATCCACCAAGCCCTCCTCTTCTCCCCCTTCCTCATCCTAGCCGAAACCCACAAGCCCCAATCCCCTTGGAAAAGTTTCACAAGAAGGCTCCATCTTCAAGAACCAAGGTTCTTGTTCAAGGTTACAAGGGCTAGAGGTGGCTAGAAAGCAACAAGGTCTTCATCCTTCTCCCAAATCTAAGGTCTACAATCAAGATCAACCAAGGTAAGACTCCCTCACCTATGGTATAATAGCTCTTCTTGAAGTTACCATGATATGAAAGTCTTGTTTGAGATTTTATGTTGGAAAAAAAAGAAAAGAGCCATGAACCCTAACCCTATGACTTTCGGCCACTAGGGTTTTTGGGTCCATGATGATGTTAAAAATCTTGATCATGCTTTCTAATGTGTTCTCATGATGTTTATAGAATAAATATAATTTTTAGAAATTTTTGGAGTACCCTAAGACCCTTTAGGGTTTGGGACCATCATAAGGATTCCATGGCTAGGATTGGATTTAACCCTTCAATTTTATACCTTGTATACCCTTATGATACAAGGGGAGATTGAAGGGATTTATGTGAATTTTCATAAGGTCCTGTGACCCTAAGGGTTTCGGCCAAGAAGGGTTCTAGGGCAAGAAGTTAGGGCTTACCCCAAGTAAGGGGTCCAAGGGCTCCTATGGTATGGTATGGAAGGTGTTAGATGATTAATTGGAAATTTTATGAATTTATTCATGCACCCATGGTCCAAGCATGTTTCGGCCAAGCAAGAAAAATAGGGCTAGAAGTTAGGGTGAACCCTAATTATGAGCCCTAATGGCTTCTTATGGCCTTATGGGTAATGTATGGTTGTTCCTTTTCTTTATGCTACCTTACATGTCATTTGAATGATGGAACTCCCCCTTATAAGTTTCGGCCAAGCAAGATAAATAGGGTATGGGAGGAGTTAGGGTTCGAAGAATGATGGTTTATGGCTTATCATGAAGTATATATGTAGATAGGTTCAAGCATGTGGTAGAAATGATGTTACTTATAACCCTAACCTTAAGTACCATATTTCATGTTTGTATGTTTATGATTAGATGTCATGTTTAATAGGGTTATTCATGAATGTCTTATGTTCTATGCCATGCACTTGGGTAGTAGGTAGCATGTTTATGGAAGTTCTACCTATGCATGCTTGTGATAGATATCATGCTTATGAATGAAGATGCATGTCATGTTTTATGAATGAAGATGCATGCCATGTTTTATGAATAAAGATGCATGCCATGTTTATGAATGAAGATGCATGCCATGTTTTATGAATGAAGATGCATGCCATGTTTATGAATGAAGATGCATGCCATGTCTTATGAATGAGGAAGCATGTAAAGTATTTTACTTTATGAATGGGCTTGTACCGAATCGAAGTATGGGTCCAAGGGATGGGCACCTTAAGAACGCCCCGGTTTTGGACTACCGACTATGCTGTCCACGGTTCTGGCACTACCGAAGCTGTGCAACAGGGATGGGCACCTTAAGAACGCCCCGGTTCTGGGACTACCGACTATGCTGTCCTTACCCTAGTAGGTCGGGGCTCGCTATCTCGTATTTACTTAGGGATGCGCGCTTATGATGTATGTATGTGATACAAGTCAGGGACCCCAATGATGTTATGATTATGTTTAAGTATTTAAAAGTATGATTTTAAAAGTTAAGCATCCTTATGTATATGCATTTGACTCATGCATTCATTCATGTTATGCATTATGCCATGATAGTAATGTCTTATGCTTATGTTCCATGTTAAGACATATGCATGATAGTAAACGATTTATGTTATGATTATGTTAAGAAGATGCCATGTGCTATGTTAGAAAGCATGCCTATGTTTATGCCATACAGGTTGGTTCATACCTTATGTTTATGTTATGCCATGTATTGTGCCATGTTAAGAATATTTACTTATGTTTATGTTTATGCCATATATCATGCCATGCTAAGAATGTTTACTTATGTTATGTTCATGCCATGTTAAGTGAAACCTTATGTCCATGTACTATGTAAGAACTAGGTCATGCTAAATGATTTTAGATACTTATGTTCTATGTAGAGCACCAAGTTATGTTAATGTTTCCTGTGCTCATGCTCAAGTGATGAATGGTTTTAGTGAGTAGGGAAGAGTCTTACTAAGCCTGTGTGCTTATAGTCTTATTTCCTTATACCGCAGATCACGCAAGGGGACAATAAGGAAGCAGCAGGAGGGCAAGAATGCATGTGTGTGGTAGTGACTTGGCCAAGAAAACAATATGTTTACTCGTCTTATGCTAGAACTTTACCTTTGTTACTTATGTGTTTGAATGATGACTTATGTGACTCTATGACATGATGTTAAGTATGACATGATATGATGCTAAGTATAAAGTCAATATGCCAAGTTCTCATGTCATTATGTTAGGAATGGTAGTAGGTGCATATATGTGTAAGATTAAAGTTATTCCGCTGCTTTATGATGTCTACCTGCCCTACTCATGTTAACATAACGCCGCTTTATGGAAAAATAAGTGGGCGTTACATTAATCTCATAGAAGTGTGGACTGGGCGAAAGCCAAGTCTAAGACATTCAGATTTGGGGTAGTTCAGCATATGTTCTGAAGGGAGATACTGATAAGTTGGAATCTTGTACAGAAGTGCGTCTGTTCGATGCTATCTAAAGGAACGAAAGGTGATCTGTTCTATAGCCCTAAGGATCAGAAGGTAAACGTTAGCACGAATGCCAGATTCTTAAAAGAAGACTATGTGATGAACCACAAGTCCATGAGTAGACTAGTTCTTGAAGAATTAAGAGGGGGCATTCCAACATTAGTACCAACTGTACAAGAAGATATACCACAAGGCTTTGCACTGCGTTTCACAGAAGATACACAGGTGGAACCTCGTCGTAGTGGGAGGGTTGTTAGTCAACATAAAGGATTCATGTTCTTGGGAGAGTCTTCGGACTCGGTCCCTGGCGACCATGAATCAAGATCCCTGGACCTATGACGAGGAACATCCGCTTTGAAGAGATAATCCAGTCGTATGGATTTGTTCAAAGGACGGATGAGATTTGTGTATGTAAGAAATGTGACAGAAACGTAGTGGTATTCTTGTACTATACGTAGATAATATTTTATTGATTGGAAACAGTAATAAAGTATTATCGGACGTAAGGGTATGGTTGTCCAAATAGTTGATATGAAGGACTTAGGAGAAGCAGGACACATCCTTAGCGATCAAAGTTCTAAGGGATCATCAGAGAAGGATGTTGTGCTTATCCCAAGCTTCATACAGAGACACTGTTTTAGCTCGTTTTAGCATTGAAACCTCCAAGAAAGGTTTTGTAGTTTTCAGCTGTGGACCTACTCTATCTAAGGCGATGTGTTTTTAATACATCAAAGGAGTTAGAGCAGGTAAAGGTGGTTCCTTATGCATCGGCTATTGGAAGCCTCGTGTATGCTAAAAACGAGACCGAATATCTGCTTTACCATGGGCATGGTTAGCAGATATCAGAGTAACCCAGGTCAAGGTAAATTGGATTGCAGTAAAAGCACATATTAGTGCCTAAGAAGGACTAAGGATTATAAGCTAGTTTACCGGGCAGACCAATTCCCTATGGGCTATACAGATACAGACTTCCAATTAGATAGGGGCAAATATAAGTATTCCTCGGGGTTTTGTGTTTACTTTAGGATGTGGAACCATAGTTTGGAAGAGTGTCACTCAGCGACTGCATGGCAGACTCCACAAAGGAAGCTGAGTATATAGTAGCCTCTGAGGCGGCCAGGAAAGCTATATGGTTCAGGAACCTCAAGTTGGACTTCGATGTGATTCCTAGTTTGCTCAAAGCTATCACATTTTGTTGTGATAAACAATGGTGCAGTTGCAAACTCGAAGGAATCATGAGCCCATTAGGCAAGTAAACACATAGAGCACAAGTACCACCCAGGAGAGGAAAAGCAGTTGTTGCCTAGATTATATCAGAGGACAACCTGGGAGATCTTTTCATTAAGGCCTTGATAAAGAGAGCTTTAGGCATGTGGAGGATTAGGGAGTTAAATGTATGATATTTTAAAGACAGCAAAGTCTTTGAGTATAAGTGGGAGATTGTTAGGAAGTATATTAAAAGTCTTGCCTTTTTTGTATGGTCATCCACATTTTGAAAGAGAATCACAATAACACTGATGCATATTTATATTAGCATATGCATAAAAGTCTGACACTTTGAATTATAAAAAACATGGTATATGGTGACACACAGATGATCATGTTATCGGTCCCTTGCATAGTATAAGTAGAGACTCACAACTGAGATGGAGTTGGACAAAACATTGGGATTGTTGTAGTGTAATTAGGTGTGGTTTGTCTTGACCATAGAATTACACTAGTGTGTTTTGTGTGCATTGAGAAGGACCAAAACCAGAGGTCATCCAATTTATACTGACTTAATAATTGGATTGGACATCGGATTATTATGGAGTACAATCCTTAAATCCTGATATAATAATGGGCATGTATAGTTAATATTTATTTCTTTGATTTACCAATGGGCGAGATTTATTCTACTAAATCGATAGGCCCGGTAAGTTGGGAAATAATATTAATTATATGGTGTGTCATTGATTATTAACGGAATCTGTGTCCTGGTGAGTCGGAATGATGATTCCCTCTTGATGAGCTCATAAGGTTTATTATGTTAAACTCTGCAAGTGGATTTGATCCGACATGATGATAAGGTTGAATGGTACTAGTCAAGGAGCCAGAAGTTGATTAATTAAAATTGTCAATAATTTAAATTAATCGATGGGCATTCGATACCTACATCACGGGGGGATAGATATGCTCATAGTAGGTGGAGCCCATATGTAAATATGGGGTTTGGTGAGGTAATTAAATGAGGAGCCTTTAATGGAATGGATCTTCATTAATGGATCAGGTTTGGATCCATTAGCAGGCCAAGATCCAACTCCTCCTCATAGTTCCTATCGTAGCACTATATATACCCCATGTGGCATGAAACCAATTAATCAGAGAAGGAACTACTAATCGCATGGAGAAGGAACTGCTCCAAGCGCGTGGAGAAGGAACTGCTCCAAGGGAGTAGTTTTAATTGCATGCAAATCGCGTGGACAAGTAACTGTTGGGACCGGGTGCATGTTGACATGGATGCGGGTTAGTAATTTTAAAAATAATTACGTGCAGCGGAAGGTTTAGCATAAATAATTTCTCTAAATCATTTAACCACACATCTAAGCATGCAATTTTATCTTGTGTAGAAATGATCATATATTTAAAATTTTGCAGAAACATAAACTAATTTACGTATTACCTCGTGTAACTCGAAGGAAGGGACGAGATCCAACCTTAGCGTCCTTTGGAAGCTCCGCCTCTATTCACGTCCACGCCGAGTATCTTCGGGATGACTTCGCAAAGCCACGAGTTTCGTGTTCTTGAGAACTACTAGATTCTCCGAGAACGCGACAAGAAAAACCAAGAGAGAAGTCGGAAGACTAACCACAAAAGGATGGCCGGCTGGTGCTCCTTCTTGGGGCTGGTTGGCGCATGGCAAGAAGAGGAGATGTAACGCCCGCCCTTATATCTACCCTCGGGGCGGGGTTACGTAACAATTAATCATATATATTTTTTTTCCCTCTATCTTCTAGCATAAAATTTAAAACAAACAATGCAAGGACTAAGTGCTAAGCATGCTTGCCTATACATGTCAAACAATGTCATGCTTGAATTGCTAGAACATCATTTGAAATATTTTAATCAAAAGTTATTCCATAACATGAGAGGTTCACATTTTATTTCAAACCATAATATAATCCAATAAAATCAAGTATATGAAAACTCCAAGTATTATAATCGTCATGCCATATAGATCCTAATCACTATCATTCATTGTCAAGGAGTATAACATAAGCATAAATATGTAGATATAGAAGTCTTTCTTCCCGAGCCACCACCCCACACATCTTCAGCCTCCTGCCTCTTCCTTTAGTTTAAGTGTTCCTTACCCTTATCTGCAGCATAAGACAACACATAAACTAGTAAGCACAAATGCTTAGTAAGGATCCTGTCCTACTCGCAAAATCCATACGAAAGAACATAACATGTACACATAATAAATCATAAACATGAGTTCATCAAAGCATACTAAACATCCAAGTTTCTAAGCATGCAATATAAAGTACCTTAAGCATACTCTTCACATATAATAAATGTTTTCAATGAATGTTTTTCAAAACAATTCCATAATGGTATTACTTAAAAATACATCCATATCATATTGGGCCCTGTTGTGTACCACATATCGCGCGGAACTATTGCGCGTTCCCTAATGAATTCGGGTTGCGAGCCACCAATTAATTAGAGCAGGACCCTTCCGTCCTACCGGAGCCATGACCTTACGTTAACATGCACCCCGGATTTGTTTAACGACCCCCTTACGAGTCGGGTACACAACTTCAAAAGTAAAATACTTATCATACTTTTACATATATGCTAAGGAGTACTCCAAATCACTCTTACAGGACACACCACTCTTCAAGGGTGCTCATGATCCCGGAGGGACACACTGTTAGTGATATGAGAGAAGTGTCCTAAGGCAATCGCCTTATGATTGTAAATATTCATTTTAATAAATGATAATTCACTATTTGAGTATACATGTTTGTGTATTTGATTGGGATCTTAAACTCATCTACTGAATGACTGCAATACAATTCACAGCATAAGAGAATTTGTGATGGGATCACAACTAGTGATTATCTCTAAATGTGCAATTGTGAAGTATTGAAAATATCCCTAGTCGATGAATTGATAAAAACGGACATTATCAATTCTGTTGAGATTAGCATGGGTTATTCTCTAATCAGCTGATTCTCACTAGCTGGTGACATTGGGATGTCCGGAGATAAACATGGATGCTAGTTAAGGGAACTAGTTCATTGGAGTGACTAGCTGTAAAACTTCATATGGTAATCTATATAGATATGTCAATGAAGTTCCTACTGCAGCTTAATTGCGATGTTCCTTTGACTTGCGGTGTTCAAGTCATCTTGGTCATGGAGACTTATACTTTAACATCTTAAGCAAGCATCTCCTAGGAGGTGTGGACCCAGGATGATTGGGTATAAGCCGAAGTGCCCGAAGATGTTTGAGCAGCCTATAAAGGATTCACCACTCCTTGCGAGGAGATGTATACCCAGGCCTATCGTCAGATTGTTACTCAAAGCCTCTGGCCAGAGCATATCTTGTTTAGAGTGCGAGTCTCTTAAATACATGAGAGTAATTAGAAATCCAAAGGACGAGAAAGACACTACTTGGGCTAGGTGTGACGTAGTCAGCCTAGTGGGGACTGACACAAATAGACCGTGTCCTGAACCAAGTGGGTATAAGATGGTGAAGGGAATGGGGCACGATTCATTAGAGCTGCTGAAGGGTTTCGGAATTACTTCTGAGGTCAAACCGTTGATCTTTCGATTAATTGGGGGTCATGATGTACTACTAGGTGCCACTCATGACCGTTCTATAATTTGTTAATTATAGACGGCCAACATAAATCGAAAGCCTATTTAGTCACACGCACTACGAGTAATCCAAGGGATTTAAAACGAGTTGAAAATTAGATTTTCCAATCAAGAGAAATAAGTCGAATCTGAGTTAATCAGAGGCGCAACGGAAACTTAAAATGGCTAAGTATTTTGAAGGTTTATTGGGCGAATTAAATGAGTTTAATTCGCGATCGGTTCGGCTCGGTTTGGCCGACCAAAGACGGTGATAACCCCCTTTGGTTTGGTCGGCCACAACAAGGGGAAGAAACCAATTTATTTGGTTTAATTAATAAAATAAATCTTGCGCGATTTGTTTTATAAATTATGGATAAATAAATTTGTATAAAGAAATTTATATAAATAAATTTATAGAAATTTATTCTTTTTATGGAAATTAAAATGATCCATGGAATGGTTTATTTTAATTTTATAAAATCAATTATGAATTGATTTTTTCATAATAAGAAAGTTTATAAATTTCTTATAAAATTTATTCCATAATTAAAGGAGAGAAGAATTTGTTTTATTATAAAGTTAGTTATAATAAAACTATGCATAACGGAATAAGTCATAAGAAATTTTATAAGATAAAATTCTTATGATAACTAATTCCGTTAAAAGAGAGACTTGGTAAGGGAGAGGCCACTATATAAAGGAACCAAAGGCAAGCCTTGAATTCCTAATCGAAATAGAGTAATCAAGAGATTAACTCTCTCCCTCTCTCTTTTATTCTCTTCCTCCCCTTCTCCTTCCTCCTAGGGCCGGCGCCCTCCTCTACAAGCTAGGGCCGGCGCACCTTCCACCCTAGGGCCGGCGCACCACCTTCCTTTGAAGATTGCCGTGAGCCATCAACACCAAGGAGAAGCCAACCAAGAAGAAGAAGAAGCGGATCACATCTCCTTCCTTCCCGGAATTTCGATTCCGGTTCTTGGCGGTTAGTTTCCATTCTTTTCTCTTGTTCTTCTAGTTGTGCCTTTAGAGAATCTAGTAGTTCTCGTCGGCACAAAACTCGTGACTTTGCGAAGTCATCCCGAAGAGAACTCAGGGTGGACGCGAATAGAGGCGAAGCTTCCAAGGGACGCTACGGTTGGATCTCGTCCCTTTTCTTCGAGTAACGCGAGGTACAAAGTAAATTAGTTTACTTTTCCGCAATGTTTTAATTTATGATTACGTCCACACATCATAAGGTCGCATGCTAGATACGTGGTTAAAATAATTTGTGAAATTATTTTATGCTAATTCTTCCGCTGCACGTAAAATTTTAAAATATTACGAACCCGTATCCTTGTCAACATGCACCCAGTCCCAACAGTGGTATCAGAGCCGGTTAGTGTTCGACATAATCATAAAATTGTTTTGCGGAAAACTTTGTCATGATCTCAATTTTGGAAAAATTTTCAATTATGGAAACTTTCCAATTATAATAAATTTTAGATTTAGGAATTTCAAAGTTTGGAAATCCTCATGAAATTTCACAAACGTTTGAAATTTCCTAGTTTCTGAAATTTTATAATAATTGTGAAAACTTCCCATCTTTAGAAACTTTCCAATCTTGGAAATTTTCTATTTTAGAAAATTTTCAACTTTGGAAATATGTAAGTTTTCTTTGTACCAGAAACTTACAATTATTCTGAAAACCTATTATGAAATCTCGCAATTTTGGGCACTTTCTTTCAAGAAAGTCTAGACAAATTTATGGACAATTAATTTACAATTAAATTTGAATTAGTTTTTAAATTGACAACAAAATTCTTTATTTTGGATTGAGCCTCGGGGAGCCGTCCAATTTAAAGTTAGTTGTTGTAATTTAATTTCCCAATTTTAAATGAAATTGTCATGTTTAATTTGGTTGCGCTTCCGAAGCGGACCAAATTGGATTTACGACAAATTACTTTTCCTTGGGTGTCTGTGTAACGCCCCGAAATTTCCCATATGAAATATTAGGAAATATATAAATTCATGAAATAGTATCATGAAATATTATGAAATATTATGAATTCATAAATATGAAATATTATGGAATTCATGAAATAGTATCATGAAATATTATGAAATATTATGAATTCATAAATATGAAATATTATGGAATTCATGAAATATTATCATGAAATATTATGAAATATTATGAATTCATAAATATGAAATATTATGGAATTCATGAAATAGTATCATGAAATATTATGAAATATTATGAATTCATAAATATGAAATATTATGGAATTCATGAAATATTATCACGAAATATTATGAAATATATGAATTCATGGAATATAATTAATATTATGAGATTTCATGATGGGCTTGGCTTAATGGGCTTGGATTAGTGCAAAATGTAATAAAAAGGAAATATAGAAGGGAGGAAGCAGGGATTGAACCTTGAACCTCCTAGTTGCACTAGCAATGTCTTAACCATTGCACCAAGCCATGTTTCTTGTTAAAGAAGGAGAAACATGCTTGTTAAAAGCTAGGGAAGTGAAGAGACATGTCTCTTCAAGAGAAAAGTATAAATAAGAGAAGGAAGTGGTTAGAATAACTACCTCTTCATCTTCCTCTTCACTTCTCCACCGAAAGTCTCTTCTTCTCCCTCTCCATTTTCGAAAAGTAAACCCTAGGGTTTTAACCCTAGGGAATTGGAAGGAAGAAGAACCCTTTAAGGTTCTTGCCTTCTACTAGGGCCAAGATTTCTAAGAGAAGGCAAACAAGGGAAACACTCACCTTCCTTCAACCAAGGGCACCTTAAGATCTTAGAGAAGTAGAAATCAAGCGAAAGGATGTAAGTATCCCCTCGCCTGCAGTGTAATAGTTCTTGAATGTGGTATCCTTTAACATGTTGTAAACAAAAACCTAGGGTTTTTGTTCTTGTATGTTTCGGCCACCCCCCTTAGGGGAAGGCCTTGTTTTCTTTTGTTACATGATTAGACCCTTGATACTTAGGGAATATGTGTATATTGATTTCCTTCATGATAGTTGAACAAAAGGGAAGAAGAACTAGGGTTTTGGTTCTTGTAAGATTCGGCCACCCCCTTAGGGGAAGGCCTTGTTCTCTTTTGTTACATAATTAGACTCTTGGAACTTAGGATATATGTATATGTGTGGTTTATGCAAATGTTGTGAACAAAACCTAGGGTTACACCCTTGTGTAGGTTTCGGCCAACACCCAAGAAGGGACCTTGGTTACCCCTTGATGCATGTGAAGACCCCTTGGAATTTAGAGTATACCTATATGTTGTGTCCCTACATTTTTGTGATAGCAAAACCTAGGGTTTTGAACTTGGATGGGTTTCGGCCAAGGCTTAGAAAAAGGGGTTAGTGAGGGTTGAATTATCCTACAATATATCCATGTTTAAGATAAGTATACAAGGTGTTTGAATAAATGTATGTGTGAATGATTAATGCAAAAGTCCTAATATTTCCCTACTCTTGATGTTTCGGCCAACCCACTAGGACTAGGGTTTGTAAAGGTCAAACTACCCTATGATATATGTTTATGGTTGGGGATGATCATATGTATATGTATGTGGTGTTAAATGGAATGGTTGATAAGGAAACCTTAATTGTTAGCATGCTTTGATATGTTTATGTATGAGGTGTTTAAATGAGATGTCTGATTGAAATCTTAATTGATAGCATGCTACCACTTTCTACGATATGAGTATGACCTATGTGACCAAAGCTTGTTAGGTCTAAGGTAGGGTAAGTGGTTGAAATATGATGCATGATGAAATATGATGAACATGTATGAAATGTGATGTATATATGAACATGTATGACATATGATGCATGTATGAAATATGATGAATATATGAACATGTATGACATATGATGCATGTATGAACATGTATGAAATATGATGAATATATGAACATGTATGAAATATGATGTATGTATGAGCATGCCTTATAGCCCATGGGGTACATTTATGAAATTGCATGTGATATGTTAAAATGCTTAAATGGATACTCAAATAAGTATGGGATCAAGAGCACCCCTTATGTTGTGTGGTGTGTCCCTACGGGATCATGAGCACCCTTGAAGAGTGGTGTGTCCCATAAGAGTGAATATGGAGTATCCCTTAGCATATATATAACAGCATGATAAGTATTTTACTTTTAAGTTGTGTACCCGACTCGGAAGGGGGTCGTTAAATAAATCTGGGGTGCATGTTAACGTGGCTTCGGTAGGACGGAAGGGTCCTGCTCTAATGAATTGGTGGCTCGCTACCCCAATTCATTAGGGAACGCGCAATAGTTTCCGCGCGATAGTTGGTACACAACAGGGCCCAATATGATATGGATGTATTTTTAAGTAATACCATTATGGAATTGTTTTGAAAACATTCATTGAAAACATTTGTTAAATGTGAAGAGTATGCTTATGGTACTTGATACTGCATGCTTAGAAACTTAGATGTTTAATATGCTTTGATGAACTTATGCTTATGATTGAATTTGTGTACATGTTATATTCTTTTGCACGGATTTTGCGAGTAGGACAGGATCCTTACTAAGCATTGTGCTTACTAGTTTATGTGTTATCTTATGCTGCAGATAACACTTAAATGGAAGGAAGAGGTAGGAGGCTGAAGATGTGTGGGGTGGTGGCTCGGGAAGAAAGACTTTTTATATCTACTTTATTATGCTCATGTTTATGTTCCTTAACAAGGAATGTTAGTGACTAGGATTATATTATGGTGTGAAACAATATGTGAACCTATCATGTTATTTAATGTCACTTGATAATTTTTGCAAGCATGCTTAGTACCTAGTTCTCTTAAGTCCTTGCATTGTTGTTATAATGTCATGTTAGAAGATAGAAAAAAAAATATTACTATATGATTGAATGTACGTAACCCCGCCCCGAGAGTAGATATAAGGGCGGGCGTTACAGTCTGAGCCTCGGGGAGCCACCCTTAGAAAATGATTTGTTGTAATTAATTAAATTCATGAATAAAATATGTTTTAAGAGGTGATGCTTTTACATATTGTTGTCTCCAAAATTAATTAGGAAAATGGTTTCCTATAGAGTTTCTTAAATGAGATTTTCATGAAAATAATATATGGTTGAATTAAGGGAATTGTCTCTTAATTTAACAAGTTTTGATTTAGAGAAATCAAAGTCTTGAACATATTATTTCCGAAATTGATTATGATAATTTAGGAAATTGTTTCCCAAAACAATTCCTTCAATAAAGTATGAAATTAGAATTAGGAAATCCGGTTCCTAATTCAATTAATGAGACTTGATAACTTAAGTCACATACATACTTTATTAAGGAAATCGTTAGTCATGACATGATTATATGTCATGAATGTGCTTAGAAAAGATGAGACCCAAAACCCCTTACAAAATATTAAGGTCAACACCTTCCATTAATATGGTTAGAATTGGAGTTTTGTTTCTCGTTTGGGTTGATGGACACATCCATGCCCAGCTTGAACCTCAACATGTTCAAACCATGGAATTAGTTTATGAATAATGTAGTTGGAGTCAGAGGTCAATCCTTAGTTTTGGTTGTTGGACACATCCAAGCCTGACTAAATGATTGAATGAGCTCCAACCATATTAAAACTATTTCTTGATTAATGGGTCAGCCTTAAGCTTGGAGCATCGATTTGTTGTGCCACAGCCAAGGTCGATGTAAAGAGAGGTGCAGTTGGTTGCTATGTATAATGTCGCATACTTGTTAATGAGTTAACAATCCAATGATTTATGCAAACATTCAATTAGTTGATAGCATAATGTGATAGTTACATATATGTGATATGTAATCGGTATAATTACCTACCTTCATAGCTAAGAATAACTTGATGGCCACAGCCATGGTGGTTCTTATCTATAGTTGGATATCAACCTATTTGGAGATGTTCCTACGATCTCCCGAATTGATAAAAGGGGTTATTCAATTTGAAAAATAAATAGGATTTTTATTAATGTATGTTGATACATTCTTTAATCATTCTTCTCACATAAACTCAATTTGTATTTCTAGGTTAATCACTCGATCATGTCTTCTCTGAACTTGCGTTCTATTTTGGACACAAATAAACTGACTGGGCCAAACTTCATGGACTGGCTTCGAATCCTGAGGATAGTCCTCAAGGCAAAGAAGCTTGCTTATGTCCTTGAAAATCAACTTCCTAACCCTCCTCCAGAAGGTGCAACTCCAGACCAGCTAGTGGCCTATCAGAAACATGTGACCGATTCTAAACATGCGAGTTGCATCATGCTAGCCTCTATGGTACCTGAGTTGCATAAGCAGCATGAGCATATGGATGCTAATACCATCATCTTCCATCTTCATGAGTTGTTTGAAGAGCAGGCGAGATCCGAAAGGTTCGAAGTCTCCAGACTCCTCTTCACCACTAAGATGCAGGAAGGCACTTCTGCCTCGCAGTTTGTGCTAAAGATGTTGGGGTACATTGAGCGACTGAACACACTCAGTTTTGCAATGGATCATGAACTAAGTATTGACTTAATTCTGAGTTGTTTGCCCAAAAGTTATTCACAATTTGTGATGAACTATCGGATGAACAAACTAGAGACTACCATTCCTGAGTTGCTCAACCTGCTGAAGACTGTGGAGCCTTCTGTAAAGCCGGATCAAAAGACGGTACTGTTAGTTGGTTCCTCGAAGAAAGGTTCTAAGAGGAAGGCCAAAGAACAGAATAAAGGGAAGAAGAAAAAGGCCAAAAAGACTGAAAAGAAACCAAAAGGAACTTGCCATCATTGTGGCAAGGAGGGTCACTGGCGAAGAAACTGCAAGGTTTATCTTGAGTCCTTGAAGAATAAGGCATCCGATGCCCCATCCTCTTCAGGTATCTTCGTTATTGAATGTCACTCTATTTCCTCAAATACCTGGGTACTTGATACTGGGTGTGGCTCACATATATGTAATGACATACAGGGGCTAAGGAATAGAAGAAGACTCGTCAAAGGAGAAACGAATTTGCGAGTTGGAAATGGAGCAAAGATTGCTGCTGTTGCCATCGGAACATATTTGCTAAAGCTCCTCACTGGATGTGTCTTAGAATTGGATAATTGTTATTTCGTTCCTTCGTTAATAAAGAACATTGTATCTATTTCATGTTTGAATGAAAAGGGTTATCATTTAACTTTCAGTAACAATTGTTGTTACATTACTTTAAATGGCGTTCTTTATGGGAATGGAACTTTGTGCAATGGTATCTACACGTTAGATTTATCCGGTGACGTTTTCAATATCGAAGTTAGCAACAAACGTGCTCGAATAGATAATCGAATAGACTCCTACACTTGGCATTGCCGTCTTGGCCATGTAAGTATGAAACGCATGACCGAATTACACCGATGTGGAATTCTGGAATCATTTGAACCCGGTTCATTTGATACATGCGAATCATGCTTAAAAGGCAAGATGACCAAATTACCCTTCTCCGGAAAAGGTAAATCCAGTGGAAGAATTGCTTGGTCTGATACATACTGATGTATGTGGACCAATGTCAACTCTTGCACAAGGAGGCTATAGCTACTTCATCACCTTTATCGATGATCACTCACGATTCGGGTATGTGTTCTTGATGAAACACAAATCTGAAGCCTTTGAGAAATTCAAAGAGTTCAGAAATGAAGTAGAGAAACAACTTGGCAAAAGTATTAAGATACTTCGATCCGATCGGGGTGCTGAATACTTAAGTCAAGAGTTTCAAGATTATCTTAGGGACAATGGGATATTGTCTCAATGGACTCCGCCGTATACACCACAGCATAATGGTGTATCTGAGAGGCGCAACCGAACCTTGATGGACATGGTTAGGTCTATGATAAATCATGCAACTCTTCCAAAATCCTTTTGGGGCTATGCACTTATGACAGCTGTTTACTTGCTAAACAGAGTCCCGACCAAGGTAGTCTCTACTACTCCATATGAGACATGGAATAGTAAGAAACCCCACTTAACTCACCTTAAGATATGGGGTTGTCCCGCTTATGTGAAGCGGACTGTATCAGACAAATTGGATGCTAAGTCTGATAAATGTCTATTTATTGGATACCCTAAGGAAACGAAGGGTTACCAATTCTATCATCCCTTGGAACAAAAGATGTTTGTTTCAAGGCATGCTGTATTTCTAGAAAAAGAATTTCTTTTACAAGAAAACAGTGGGAGTGACATTGAACTTGATGAAGTTCAAGAAACTCCAATAGACATTACAGAGACACTTAGTCTAGACCCACAACCAATAACTCACAATGATGAGCTATCAGTTGAACCTAAAACAACACCACCTCTTCGTAGATCTGATAGGACACGCAATATTCCAGAGAGATACGGATTTCTCATAAGTGAATCGAACGACGTGTTACTCATAAGCGATGATGAACCTATCAGTTATGAAGATGTTCTGAAAGGTTCAGAAAGGGACAAATGGCTTGAGGCCATGAAGTCGGAAATGGATTCCATGTACAAAAATCAAGTATGGGACTTGGTTAACCCACCTGAAGGGATTAAACCCATAGGGTGCAAGTGGGTTTTCAAGAAGAAAACCGACATGGAAGGTAATGTTGTTACCTTTAAAGCTAGATTAGTGGCAAAAGGATATCGTCAAAAACAAGGAATTGATTATGACGAAACCTATTCGCCAGTAGCTATGCTTAAATCCATTCGGATGCTCCTAGCCATAGCAGCTCATTATGATTATGAGATATGGCAAATGGATGTGAAAATAACTTTCCTTAATGGAAGCCTGCTTGAGGATGTATACATGATACAACCTGAAGGTTTCACATCGGTTGATAAAACCAAAGTATGCAAGCTTCGACGATCCATATATGGACTGAAGCAAGCATCCAGGAGCTGGAACATCCGTTTTGATGAGACAATCAAAGAGTTTGATTTCTCACAAAATCCTGACGAACCTTGTGTGTACAAGAAGGTTAGTGGGAGTGCAGTCGTATTCCTAGTGCTATATGTCGATGACATATTGCTTATAGGAAATGATATATCAGTCTTACAGACAGTTAAAATTTGGTTGTCCAAAACTTTCTCCATGAAAAACCTGGGAGAAGCAACCTATATCCTTGGGATTAGAATCTATAGAGATAGATCAAAACGGTTGCTTGGACTTTCGCAGTCTACGTATATAGACCGAGTGCTAAAAGGGTTTAGCATGTCGGAATCCAAGAAAGGTTACCTTCCCATCAGGCATGGGATCAACCTTTTAAAGTCTATGTGTCCGCGCACAGAAGATGAGAGGATTTGCATGAATAAGATTCCCTATGCATCCGCGATAGGATCTATCATGTATGCTATATTATGTACAAGGCCCGATGTATCGTATGCTCTGAGCGTCACGAGCAGATACCAATCTGATCCAGGAATGGATCATTGGGCGGCTGTCAAGACAATCCTTAAGTACTTAAGAAGAATTAAGGATGTGTTCCTAATATATGGAGAAGGAGATATGGTAATGCGTGGGTATACAGATGCCAGTTTCCAGACAGATAAGGATGACTCCAAATCTCAGTCTGGATACGTATTTACTTTGAATGGAGGCGCAATAAGTTGGAAGAGTTCCAAACAAGACACCGTAGCGGATTCTACCACGGAAGCGGAATATATCGCAGCTTCGGAAGCAGCAAAGGAAGCAGTCTGGATCAAGAAGTTCGTCTCCGAACTTGGTGTGGTTCCAACCATTGATGAAGCAGTGCCGGTTTACTGCGACAACAATGGAGCTATTGCACAAGCAAAGGAACCAAGGTCTCATCAGCGATCCAAACACGTGCTTCGCCGCTATCATCTGATCAGAGAGATTATAAGTAGAAATGACATACAAATTGAGAAAATTCTCACTGAAAGGAATTTAGCGGATCCTTTAACTAAGGCCTTGGCTCAGAACAAGTTTGAGGGTCATGTTAGAGCCTGTGGTATTGGATACCGTAGCGATTGGCATTAGGCCAAGTGGGAGTTTGTTAGTGATATGAGAGAAGTGTCCTAAGGCAATCGCCTTATGATTGTAAATTTTCATTTTAATAAATGATAATTCACTATTTGAGTATACATGTTTGTGTATTTGATTGGGATCTTAAACTCATCTACTGAATGACCGCAATATAATTCACAGCATAAGAGAATTTGTGATGGGATCACAACTAGTGATTATCTCTAAATGTGCAATTGTGAAGTATTGAAAATATCCCTAGTCGATGAATTGATAAAAACGGACATTATCAATTCTGTTGAGACTAGCATGGGTTATTCTCTAATCAGCTGATTCTCACTAGCTGGTGACATTGGGATGTCCGGAGATAAACATGGATGCTAGTTAAGGGAACTAGTTCATTGGAGTGACTAGCTGTAAAACTTCATATGGTAATCTATATAGATATGTCAATGAAGTTCTTACTGCAGCTTAAGTGCGATGTTCCTTTGACTTGCGGTGTTCAAGTCATCTTGGTCATGGAGACTTATACTTTAACATCTTAAGCAAGCATCTCCTAGGAGGTGTGGACCCAGGATGATTGGGTATAAGCCGAAGTGCCCGAAGATGTTTGAGCAGCTTACAAAGGATTCACCACTCCTTGCGAGGAGATGTATACCCAGGCCTATCGTCGAATTGTTACTCAAAGCCTCTGGCCAGAGCATATCTTGTTTAGAGTGCGAGTCTCTTAAATACATGAGAGTAATTAGAAATCCAAAGGACGAGAAAGACACTACTTGGGCTAGGTGTGACGTAGTCAGCCTAGTGGGGACTGACACAAATAGACCGTGTCCTGAACCAAGTGGGTATAAGATGGTGAAGGGAATGGGGCACGATTCATTAGAGCTGCTGAAGGGTTTCGGAATTACGTCTGAGGTCAAACCGTTGATCTTTCGATTAATTGGGGGTCATGATGTACTACTAGGTGCCACTCATGACCGTTCTATAATTGGTTAATTATAGACGGCCAACATAAATCGAAAGCCTATTTAGTCACACGCACTACGAGTAATCCAAGGGATTTAAAACGATTTGAAAATTAGATTTTCCAATCAAGAGAAATAAGTCGAATCTGAGTTAATCAGAGGCGCAACGGAAACTTAAAATGGCTAAGTCTTTTGAAGGCTTATTGGGCGAATTAAATGAGTTTAATTCGCGATCGGTTCGGCTCGGTTTGGCCGACCAAAGACGGTGATAACCCCCTTTGGTTTGGTCGGCCACAACAAGGGGAAGAAACCAATTTATTTGGTTTAATTAATAAAATAAATCTAGCGCGATTTGTTTTATAAATTATGGATAAATAAATTTGTATAAAGAAATTTATATAAATAAATTTATAAAAATTTATTCTTTTTATGGAAATTAAAATGATCCATGGAATGGTTTATTTTAATTTTATAAAATCAATTATGAATTGATTTTTTCATAATAAGAAAGTTTATAAATTTCTTATAAAATTTATTCCATAATTAAAGGAGAGAAGAATTTGTTTTATTATAATGTTAGTTATAATAAAACTAGGCATAACGGAATAAGTCATAAGAAATTTTATAAGATAAAATTCTTATGATAACTAATTCCGTTAATTCCGTTAAAAGAGAGACTTGGTAAGGGAGAGGCCACTATATAAAGGAACCAAAGGCAAGCCTTGAATTCCTAATCGAAATAGAGTAATCAAGAGATTAACTCTCTCCCTCTCTCTTTTATTCTCTTCCTCCCCTTCTCCTTCCTCCTAGGGCTGGCGCCCTCCTCTACAAGCTAGGGCCGGCGCACCTTCCACCCTAGGGCCGGCGCACCACCTTCCTTTGAAGATTGCCATGAGCCATCAACACCAAGGAGAAGCCAACCAAGAAGAAGAAGAAGCGGATCACATCTCCTTCCTTCCCGGAATTTCGATTCCGGTTCTTGGCGGTTAGTTTCCATTCTTTTCTCTTGTTCTTCTAGTTGTGCCTTTAGAGAATCTAGTAGTTCTCGTCGGCACAAAACTCGTGACTTTGCGAAGTCATCCCGAAGAGAACTCGGCATGGACGCGAATAGAGGCGAAGCTTCCAAGGGACGCTACGGTTGGATCTCGTCCCTTTTCTTCGAGTAATGCGAGGTACAAAGTAAATTAGTTTACTTTTCCGCAATGTTTTAATTTATGATTACGTCCACACATCATAAGGTCGCATGCTAGATACGTGGTTAAAATAATTTGTGAAATTATTTTATGCTAATTCTTCCGCTGCACGTAAAATTTTAAAATATTACGAACCCGTATCCTTGTCAACATGCACCCGGTCCCAACAGTGGTATCAGAGCCGGTTAGTGTTCGACATAATCATAAAATTGTTTTGCGGAAAACTTTGTCATGATCTCAATTTTGGAAAATTTTTCAATTTTGGAAACTTTGTCATACATACATCATATTCCACACATGTTCATACATACATCATATTTCATACATGTTCATACATACATCATATTTCATACATGTTCATACATACATCATATTTCATACATGTTCATACATATATCATATTTCATACATGCATATACATATTACCTTACTAAACATAATCATGTCCCGTAGGGTAGTTTAACCTTCACATACTATTCATGCAACTTATTAAACATAAAGCACATCATGAGATAATTATGCAACCCTAGACCCTAGTCCTTCTAGGGTTTGCCGAAACTCAAGGGTAGGGGAAAATTAGGGTTTGAACTAAATATTCACACAGACATTCATACAAACACCTTGTATACACTATCTTACAATACATTAAACATGGATATAATTTAGGATAATTCAACCCTCACTAACCCTTTTTCTAGGCCTTGGCCGAAACCCATCCAAGCTCTAAACCCTAGTTTTTGTTATCACAAAATGAAGGGACACAACATATAGGTATACCCTAAGTTCCAAGGGGTCTTCACATGCATCAAAGGGTAACCAAGGTCTCCTCTTGGGTGTTGGCCGAAACCTACACAAGGGTATAACCCTAGGTTTTGTTCACAACATTTTGAATAAACCACATATACATATACCTAAGTTCCAAGGGTCTACTCATGTAACAAAAGGAACCAAGGCCTTCCCCTAAGGGGGTGGCCAAAACTTACAAGGGGTGTTACCCTAGTTTTTCTTCCTTTTGTTCATACCATCATGAAGAAAATCAATATACATATATACTCTAAGTCTCAAAGGTCTTCTTATGTATCAAGGAAAGAACCAAGGCCTTCCCCTAAGGGGGTGGCCGAAACTTGCAAAGGGGAAAAAGTCCCCATTTTTGAAACAATCAAGGAGAATAATCACACCACAACTATTACACTGCAGGCGAGGGGATACTTACATCCTTTCTCTTGAATTTCTCCTTCTCTAAAATCTTAAGGTGCCCTTGGTTGAAGGAAGGTGAGTGTTCTCCTCCTAGCACTTCTATAGAACCCTTGGCCCTAGTAGAGGGCAAGATCCTTGTAGAGTTCTTCCTCCTTCCAATTCCCTAGGGTTAGAACCCTAGGGTTGTGTTTTTTTCGAAAATGAAAAGGGAGAAGGGGCTTGAGGTTTTCGGTGATGAGAGTGAGGAAGAAGAAGAGGAAGTTATTCCAACTTCTCTTTCCCTTATTTATACTTTTCTCATGAAGAGACATGTCTCTTCACTTCCCTGGTTTTTAACAAGCATGTTTCTTATTCCCTCTACATGAAATATGGCTTGGTGTGTTGGTTATGACATGATTAGTGCAACTAGGAGGTTCAAGGTTCAATCCTTGCTTCCTCCTTTCTACCTTTTCTTTTTATCACATTTTGCACTAATCCATATCAAAGCCTATTAAGCCAAGCCCATCATGAAATTTCATAATATTAATAATATTCCATGAATTCATAATATTTCATAATATTTCATGATAATATTTCATGAATTCCATAATATTTCATATTCATGAATTCATAATGTTTCATAATATTTCATGATAATATTTCATGAATTCCATAATATTTCATATTCATGAATTCATAATATTTCATAATATTCCATAATAATATTTCATGAATTCATAATATTTCATATGGGAAATTTTGGGGCGTTACAGGAGAAGAGAAGGAGAGAAAGAGAGGGAGAGAGCGTATGCCTTCATCTCTATGATTATCACCCAAGCCTTGCCTTGGGTCCTTTATATAGCAGCCTCTCAACCATCAAGCCTCTCAAATGTGGAATAACTTATTCCATCATGCCAAGTTTGATTTTATATCATGGTTAAAATCATATTTTAATTCATGATAAAAAATCAATCAAGTCTCTTCTCTCCTATGGAATAAATTTCCTTATCATGGTAAATCAACCCATGATTGATTTTATCAAATAAACCAATCCATGGTTCATTTTAATTTCCATGAAAAATAAACCAAACCTTGGTTTATTATATAAAAATTTATATCATCCATAATTTTATAAAACAAACCACACTTGGTTTATTTTATAAATTGAACCAAAAACTTGATTCTCTCCCTTTGTTGTGGCCGGCCAAGCAAAGAGGATGGAGGCCCTCTTTGGTCGGCCCATCCAAGCCAAGCCCCAATGAATTAAACTTATTTAATTCATCTATTAAGTCATTAAAAAACTTAGCTATTTTACGCTTCCGATGCGTCTCTGAAAAATTCAGATTCGTCTTATCGTTTGGCTCAACCAAACTTAATCTCTCTTGATTGGAAAATCCAATTTTCAACTCGTTTTAAATCCCTCGGAATACTCGTAGTGCGTGTGACTAAATAGGCTTTCAATTTATGTTGGTCGGCTATAATTAATCAATTATAGAATGATCATGAGTGGCACCTAGTAGTACATCATGATCCCCAATTAATCGAAAGATCAACGGTTGACCTCAGAAATAATTTTGAAACCCTTCAGCAGCTATAATGAATCGTGCCCCATTCCCTTCACCATCTTTTACCCACTTGGTTCAGGACATGGTCTATGTGTGTCAGTCCCCACTAGGCTGACTACGTCACACCTAACCCAAATAACGTTTTCTCGTCCTACGGATTCTAATTACTCTCATGTATTTAAGAGATTCATACTATGAACATGTCATGCTCTAGCCAGAGGCTTCGAGTAACAATCCGACGATAGGTCTCGGGTATACATCTCCTCGCAAGGAGTGGTGAATCCTTTGTAGGCTGTTCAAACATCTTCGGGTACTTCGGCTTATACCCAATCATCCTGGGTCCACACCTCCTTGGAGATGCATGCTTAAGATGTCAAAGTATAAGTCTCCATGACCAAGATGACTTGAACACCGCAAGTCAAAGGAATATCGCACTTAAGCTACAGTAAGAACTTCACTGACATATCTATATGTAGACTACCATATGAAGTTTTACAGCCAGTCACTCCAATGAACTAGTTCCCTTAACTATCATTCATGTTAATCTCCAGACATCTCAATGTCACCAGCTAGTGAGAATCAGCTGATTAGAGAATAACCCATGCTAGTCTCAACAGAATTGATAGTGTCCGTATTTATCAATTCATCGACTAGGGACAATTTCAATACTTCACAATTGCACATGTAGAGATAATCACTAGTTGTGAATTCATCACAAATTCTCTCATGCTGTGAATTGTATTGCGGACATTCAGTAAATGAGTTTAAGATCTCAATCAGATACCCAAACATGTATACTCAAATAGTGAATATTCATTTATTAAAATAAATGATTACAATCATAAGGCGATTGCCTTAGGACACTTCTCTCATATCACTAACAAACTCCCACTTGGCCTAATGTCAATCGCTACGGTACCCAATACCACAAGCTCTAACATGACCCTTAAACTTGCTTTGAGGCAAGACCTTAGTTAAAGGATCCGCTAAATTCCATTCATTGGGATTTTTCTCAATTTATATATCATTCCTACTTATAATCTCTCTGATCAGATGATAGCGGCAAAGCACATGTTTGGATCGCTGATGAGACCTTGGTCCCTTTGCTTGTGCAATAGCTCCATTGTTGTCGCAGTAAATCGGTATTGCTTCATCAATGGTTGGAACCACACCAAGTTCTGAGACAAACTTCTTGATCCAGACTGCTTCCTTTGTTGCTTCCGAAGCTGCAATATATTCCGCTTCCGTGGTAGAATCCGCTACGGTGTCTTGCTTGGAACTCTTCCAACATATTGCGCCTCCATTCAAAATCAATACGTATCCGAACTGAGATTTGGAGTCATCATTATCTGTCTGGAAACTGGCATCTGTATACCCACGTATTACCATATCATATTCTCCATATATTAGGAACACATCCTTAGTGTTTCTTAAGTACTTAAGGATTGTCTTGACACCCGCCCAATGATCCATTCCTGGATCAGACTAGTATCTGCTTGTGACGCTCAGAGCATACGATACATCGGACCTAGTACATAATATAGCATACATGATAGATCCTATCGCCGATGCATTAGAAATCTTATTCATGCAAATCCTCTCGTCTTCTGTACGCGGACACATATACTTCGAAAGGTTGATCCCATGCCTGATGAGAAGGTAACCTTTCTTGGATTCCGACATGCTAAACCTTTCTAGCACTCGGTCTATATATGTAGACTGTGAAAGACCAAGCAATCATTTTGATCTATCTCTATAGATTCTAATCCCAAGGATATAGGTTGCTTCTCCCAGGTCATTCATGGAGAAAGTTTTGGACAACCAAATTGTAACTGACTGTAAGACTGATATATCGTTTCCTATAAGTAATATGTCATCGACATATAACACTAGGAATACGACTACACTCCCACTAACCTTCTTGTACACACATGGTTCGTCAGGATTTTGTGAGAAATCAAACTCTTTGATTGTCTCATCAAAACGGATGTTCCAGCTCCTGGATGCTTGCTTTAGTCCATATATGGATCGTCGATGCTTGCATACTTTGGTTTTATTAACCGATGTGAAACCTTCAGGTTGTATCATGTATACATCCTCAAGCAGGTTTCCATTAAGGAAAGCTGTTTTCACATCCATTTGCCATATCTCATAATCATAATGAGCTGCTATGGCCAGGAGCATCCGAATGGATTTAAGCATAGCTACTGGCGAATAGGTTCCGTCATAATCAATTCCTTATTTCTGACGATATCCTTTTGCCACTAATCTATCCTTAAAGGTAACAACATTACCTTCCATGTCGGTTTTCTTCTTGAAAACCCACTTGCACCCTATGGGCTTAATCCCTTCAGGTGGGTTAACCAAGTCCCATACTTGATTTTTATGCATGGAATTCATTTCTGACTTCATGGCTTCAAGCCATTATCCCTTTCTGAATTTTACAGAACATCTTCATAACTGATAGGTTCATCATCGTTAATGAGTAACATGTCGTTCGATTCACTTATGAGAAATCCGTATCTCTCTGGAATATTGCGTGTCCTATCAGACCTACGAAGAAGTGGTGTTGTTTTAGGTTCAACTAATAGCTCATCATTATGAGTTATTGGTTGTGGGTCTAGACTAGGTGTCTCTGTAATGTCTATTGGAGTTTCTTGAACTTCTTCAAGTTCAATGCTACTCCCACTGATTTCTTGTAAAAGAAATTCTTTTTCTAGAAATACAGCATGCCTTGAAACAAACACCTTTTGTTCCAAGGGATGATAGAATTGGTAACCTTTCGTTTCCATAGAGTATCCAATAAATAGACATTTATCAAACATAGCATCCAATTTGTCTGATACAGTCCGCTTTACATAAGCAGGACAACCCCATATCTTTAGGTGAGATAAATGAGGTTTCTTACTATTCCACGTCTTATATGGAGTAGTAGAGACTACCTTGGTCGGGACTCTGTTTTGTAAGTAAACAGCTGTCTTAAGCGCATAGCCCCAAAAGGATTTTGGAAGAGTTGCATGATTCATCATAGATCTAACCATGTCCATCAAGGTTCGGTTATGCCTTTCAGATACACCATTATGCTGTGGTGTATATGGCGGAGACCATTGAGACAATATCCCATTGTCCCTAAGATAATATTGAAACTCTTGACTTAAGTATTCACCACCCCGATCGGATCGAAGTATCTTAATACTTTTGCCAAGCTGTTTCTCTACTTCACTTTTGAACTCTTTGAATTTCTCAAAAGCTTCAGATTTGTGTTTCATTAAGAACACATACCCGAATCGTGAGTGATCATTGATAAAGGTAATGAAGTAGCTATAGCCTCCTTGTGCAAGAGTTGACATTGGTCCACATACATCAGTATGTATTAGACCAAGCAAAAAGGGTAATTTGGTCATCTTGCCTTTTAAGCATGATTCGCATGTATCAAATGAACCGGGTTCAAATGATTCCAGAATTCCACATCGGTGTAATTTGGTCATGCGTTTCTTACTTACATGGCCAAGACGATAATGCCACATATAGGAGTATATTTAATTATCTATTCGAGCACGTTTGTTGCTAACATCGATATTGAAAATGTCACCAGATAAATCTAACGTGTAGATACCATTGCATAAAGTTCCGGTCACAAAAAGAACACCATTTAAAGTTATGTAACAAAAATTGTTACTAAAAGTTAAATGATAACGCTTTTCATTTAAGCATGAAATAGATACAATGTTCTTTATTAACGAAGGAACAAAATAACAATTATCCAATTCTAAGACAAGTCCAGTAGGGAGCTTTAGCAAATATGTTCCGATGGCAACAGCAGCAATCTTTGCTCCATTTCCAACTCGCAAATTCGCTTCTCCCTTGACGAGTCTTCTTCTATTCCTTAGCCCCTGTATGTCATTACATATATGTGAGCTATACCCATTATCAAGTACCCAGGTGTCCGAGGAAATAGAGTGACATTCAATAACGAAGATACCTGAAGAGGATGGGGCATCGGATGCCTTCTTCTTCAAGGACTCAAGATAAACCTTGCAGTTTCTTCGCCAGTGGCCCTCCTTGCCGCAGTGATGGCAAGTGCCTTTTGGTGCCTTTTCAATCTTTTTGGCCTTTTTCTTCCTTCCCTTATTTTGTTCTTTGGCCTTCCTCTTAGAGCCTTTCTTTGAGGAACCAACTAACAGTACCGTCTTCTGATCCTGCTTTACAGAAGGTTCTACAGTCTTCAGCAGGTTAAGCAACTCAAGAATGGTAGTCTCCAGTTTGTTCAGCCGATAGTTCATAACAAACTATGAGTAACTCTTGGGCAAATAATGCAGAATTAAGTCAATACTTTGTTCGTGATCCATTGCAAATCCGAGTGTGCCTAGTCGCTCAATGTACCCCAACATCTTCAACACAAACTGTGAGACAGAAGTTGTAACGCCCGCCTTTTTTCCCATACCTTCCGATGTGGCGGGAGGCGGCGTTACGCTAACATGCATATGAACATCGTATTGCAGCGGAAGGGATATAATAAAAACTTACTTAATTCATGCATGCAACTAGTACTTAAATCATACATACATGTCTTAATTATCATTCCTAACATGATGACATGGTAACTTAGCATATAAACGTCATAGGTAGCATCATGATATAACATCCCATAAGTCATCCGTGAGTAACATGAGTAGCAAGTGTATCTTTTTCTAGACAAACCATCATAAGCATAGTATGAAACTTATTAGGAATATGCAAAATGTAGAACATGTGACAAAGCATAAATAGTAGAAGCTTTCTCTTTTTTTTTGCCATGTCACTGCCACACACACACTCGTGCCCTTCCTGTTGCTTCCCCTAGTATCCTCTTGCTTGATCTGCGGTATAAGAAATAAGACTATAAGCACACAGGCATAGTAAGACTCTTTCCTACTCACTAAAACATACATCGCCTAACATAAACATATCACGTCCTTAACATATACTTAACACATGGCACAGTTCTTGACATATCATAAAGCATATACATACTTGTCATGACATAATTCTTAGCATGAACATAAACATAAAACATACTTATCATGACATATTTCTTAACATGGACATAAGCATATTCTGAACATAAACATAAGCGTAGAACATTCTTATCATGGCATAATGCATAACATGAATGAATGTATGAGTCAAATGCATATACATAAGGATGCTTAATTTAAAATCATACTTTTAGATACTTAAACATAAACATAACATCATTGGGATCCCCGGCTTGTACCACATACATATATCATAAGCGCGCATCCCTAAGTAAATACGAAGCAGCGAGCCTCGACCTACTAGGGTAGGAACAACTACGGTAGTTCCAAAAACCGGGGCGTTCTTAAGGTGTCCATCCCTGTTGGATAGCTTTGGTAGTCCCAGAACCGTGGACAGCTACGGTAGTCTTGAACCGAGGCATTCTTAAACTGCCCATCCCTTGGACCCTTACTTCGGTCCGGTACAAGCCCATTCATAAAGTAAAATAACTTTGCATGCTTTATCATTCATAGACATACATGGCATAAACATAATCTTGTTTCACTCATTCATCTTCTTCTTCATAAACATGACATACATACATAATCATAGTATCCATCATAGGGCATGCATGGGTGAAGTTCTTATGAACAAAGTGCATACTATTTAGGTTCATGGCATTCTACATTACTTAGGTTCATGGCATTCATCATAGAGCATGCATAGACCTTCATAAACATATATCTATTATATGCATTTACTGACATACATGCATCATTCTATATAACATGAAACCTACATCAAATACATGTGTTCATGGCATACGGTTAAAACATTCATGAATAAAACATAACATATAACCTAAACATACGAAATCATGATACATAACATATGAAGCTAGGGGTTTCGTAACATAAAAATCCTTACATCATGCTTAACCATATACTTACATCATAATAACCTATAGTCAAGTATCCTTGAGTCCTTAACCTAAACCAAACCCTATATTAGGGTCTTGGCCGAATATTCAATGGAAGAGGGTCTCTTCATTCAAGCAACATGAGAAGGTCCCATAGGTAAAAAGGAACCCATACATTGTTGGATCAAGAGAACCGATAGAGGGGGGTGAATATCTGAAAGCGTTCGGATTTAGATAGAGAAATTGCACAGCAGAAGATTAAAAACAAAAATACGCGAACACAAATATTTTTACTTGGTTCGGAGCCTAGGTCGACTCCTACTCCAAGGCCCACGGTCGTTGACCGTTTACTTTGGGCAATTCTATATGAGGCGCAAAAACAGTTTACACAGATTGGTTACAATAATAGTGTAATAAGCACAAATTAAAAGATCGCTCTTTTTTTTACCGACGTCCGAGGTAGATTGACTTTTAGAAGCGAAGGGACATCGTCGGCTCATGTTGGGAGGTTTCCGAAGCAGAGCGCGGGAGCAGAAGAGTGTCGAAGCGTTGAATCAAGTGTTTGTTGAGGCAATAAGCCCTTAAATGATTGGAAGATCATGGTTTTTATGAGTGGGCGAATTGGTTTAAAGTTAGAGTGTTATGTTGTATTTGATTTGTGTGATTGAGTTTGTAGGACTTGAAGAATCACACTTGGTAGACCTATCCGAAGGATGAAAGCCGAGGGAGGAGAGCTCCAAGGGCAGGCCGGGAAGTGGACTTCAAAGGGCACACGTGAAGGGTGGCATGGAGGCAAGCCAAGGGAAGGCTTGCGTGCGCATCTGAGGGACGATAGCCAGAGGAAGAGGACTTCAAGGGGCGAGCCAAGGGAGCAGACCTGAAGGCACACGCGAAGGAGAAGGTTTGAAGTGGCTGGAGCAGAGCTGGGAGGCAGGGTAGTCGACTGGCCCGAAGGCAATCGACTGCCAAAACCCACAGAGAGTTCGCAGCCTCGGACCAGTCGACTGGCCTTGGGGCTGTCGACTGGTATACCCCAAAACTAGTCGTTGGCTAGTTGTTTGCTAGCCGTTGGCCGGCATTTAATGCCGGGCCAGTCGACTGCCCTAGGGGCAGTCGACTGGTGCGAGTCTGGATAGACTGCGAATCTGTCCTTTTCACCTATAAAAGGAGGCCTTGTTACACGTGTCTGTACAGTTCCGTACAGTAACGAAGTGCTGCCAAATTGTAGAGTGATTTTTTGCTTCCTCCATCATTTTTCTACACCTGTAAAGAGGAAGCTTTTGCTGTAAAGGTTTCTCCACCTCAAGGCGACTTTTCGATAGTGAAAAGTGGTGCTCGCGGCGTGGATCCTTGGATTAGTCACCCATCTGGGTGGATACCAAGTAAAAGAATTTTTGTTAGCATTGTTATTGTTTTTGCATATTATTTCCGCTGCGCTAACATCTGTGTAGAGATCAAATGATCAAAAAAAAGTGCATTCACCTCCCCCTCTACACGCCCACATCGATCCTTCAGTTGGTATCAGAGCCGGTGCGTTTTGGAAGATCTAACAATCAACCAGAACATTTGTAATGGCGTTTCAAGAGGGATACTCCACCGCACGACCACCATTCTTCGACGGCAACGACTTCGCGTACTGGAAAGGTAGAATGTAGTACTATCTTATGAATGACATAGAAACTTGGATAAGTGTTGCAGATGGCTTCGAGGTGCCCGTCGATGAAAGAGAAGATCCTACCCCTATGAGAACATGGTCTAAAGAAGTGATGAAAAGGGCGCAGTCAAATGCCAAGGCCACCACTACACTGCAGTGCGGGCTCTCAAAGGAGCAATTGGACAAGGTGGGGTCATTTAAGAGCGCCAAAGAGCTATGGGACAAGCTGGTAGAACTGAACGAGGGGTTAAACGAGTCCAGAACAGCCAAGAAGGACTTGTTGGTGGCCCAACTACAATCCCTCTCCATGAAGAGCAACGAGACCGTCAGTCAGCTGCATGGAAGGGTAAAGGAAGTAATCAACGAGCTCCATGTAATTGGAGAGAAAATCAAAAATCGGGATATCGTCAGGTATGTCTTACAAGCCTTCTCGAGAACCACCCTGTGGGCATCCATGGTTGATGCTTACAAGGTATCGAGGGACTTATCTTTAGTTAAATTAGACGACCTATTTTGTGAATTTGAACTGCACGAGCAAGCTAACATTTCGGCAAAAGAGAAAGGTATTGCTTTTGTTGCAGAAAAGGAGAAGAAGAGGAGAAAGGAGAAGAAGAAGGTGATCTAGTCATCATCCTCGGACTCAGAGGAGTCAAGTGCCTCTATGGACAGTGACCAAGAGGCCTTTATGGTAAGGAAATTTCGTAAAGCATTTAAAAGTTTTTCTAACAAATCATATGCTAAGAAAGGGGCCAAAGGTAAGGGTAAGGCCAAGGAGATAATCTGCTACAACTGTCATCAAGAGGGACATATGAAGAATGAGTGTCCCCAGTTGAAGAAGAGGGAGGACAAGAAGGAAGAGAAGAAGAAGAATGACAAGAACAAGTCAAAGGGAAAGGAGAAGAGTGCTACGAACCTCAAGGCAACTTGGGACGATCCCTCATCCTCAGAGGAAGAAGAAGAGCAAGTCTCCCACTTCGCTCTTATGGCACAAGATGATTCAGACTCTTCAGACGATGAACGAAGCTCAAGAAGTGAAGATGTGAGCTCCTCCACCTCATCATCATCAAAGTCAGAAGCTTCGGTAAGTGAGGTATACCACTTACCCTCTTCTACCTTAGTGAAAATTATTTCTAGCACGAACATGGATTTAGCTAAGGCTAAAAATAGAATTAAGGACCTTAAGAAAGAAATTGCCATGCTTAGAGTAGAAGCTATTAAACTTAAAGATTTGCATGCTAGCTCTACCTCTTCACGTGTTTCACATATTGAAAATGAAAATAAGGAGTTAAGGCAACATGTAGATAACCTCACAAAGGCCCTAAGGAAATTCCAAGTAGGATCTAGTAACCTAGACATGATCATAAACAGTCAAAGGGCTGTATATAACAAGGTCGGACTGGGTTATAGGCCTAAAACTAAGGAAGTAGCATTCGTCTCACTTACCGGTAGGATTGGTGCATCTAGGAGACTAGGGGCTAGGGGAACCACAAAGAAGGCATGGGTACCTAAGAAATTTTTAAATGATTCTTCTGGATCAAAAATATGGGTACCAATAGAGTGTGTTTTTCGTGTTTAGGTAAAAGTGAAGGAGGCCCCAACCTTGTGGATAGTAGATAGTGGATGCTCAAGACACATGACCGGAGATGTGAGCAAGTTCACCATTATTAGCTACTTAAGAGAAGGGACGGTCTCCTTTGGGAACAGTGGAAAGTTAAGGATCATTGGTAGGGGCACAATTGAGGTATCTCCCACTATTTCAATTCATAAGGTACTTTTAATTAAGGATATGAAGTTTAATTTATTAAGTGTAAGTTAATTATGTGATACCGGTTTTAGAGTAGAATTTCATTCTAAGAAATGTGTAATAAGACAAAGTGAATCAAACACTATCATATTAGAAGGGTTTAGAGAGGCAAACTTGTATTATCTTGATCTATCTTATTCTACTAACAATGTTGTTAAGTGTCTCATGTCCAAAGAAGAAGAAGGGTGGTTATGGCACCGGAGACTTGGACATGTCAACATGAGGAGCATTGCAAGAGTGGCCAAGGAAGAATTGGTGAAGGGGCTCCCAATGATCAAGTACGAAAAGAACAAGTTGTGTGATGCATGCCAAGAGGGTAAGCAATCCAATGCATCACACAAAGGTAAAACATTAATTACCACTTCCTTGCCTTTAGAACTTTTACATATAGACTTGTTTGATTGCCATAGTACTCCATCACTTGTAGGGAGTAAGTATTGCTTAGTGATAGTAGATGACTTTTCTATGTTCACTTGGGTCTATTTCTTGAAACATAAGGATGATACCCTAGATATATTTATAGGATTTAGTAAAAGGGTAGAAAACGAAAAGAACATCAAAATAAACCGAATTAGGAGTGACCATGGTGGGGAGTTCCAAAACGCTAGTTTCACATAATTTTGTGTTGAAAATGGGTACAAGCATGAGTTTTCATGCCCTAGGACTGCTCAACAAAATGGGGTAGTTGAGAGGAAAAATCGAGCCCTACAAGAAGCTGCTAGGACTATGCTTAATGCATACTCTCTTCCTAGCTACTTTTGGGCCGAAGCGGTTAACACCGCTTGCTATATCCAAAACCGGGTGTTGGTACATAGGTTTTTAGGAAAAATACCCTTTGAACTTTAGAATGGAAGGGTACACCAAGTCCACTATTTTAGGGTCTTTGGATGTAAAGTTTACATCTTAAACACCAAAGACGACCTAAGAAAATTTGAGTTAAAAGTCGATGAAGGAATCTTAGTAGAGTATTCATTGACTAGTAGGGGTTATAGAGTGTACAACAAGAGGACGAAAGTGATTGAGGAGTCCTCAAATGTCAAATTTGATGAAACCACTAGTACTTACCCTAGAAAGGCTTCCATTGATAAAGATATAGAAGAAGTCCAACCCCTTGCCCAAAGAATCCAAGACCTACATTTGGAGGGCAATGATCAAGGGGGAGTAAGAAGTACCCTAGAGGATGAGGAAGAAGGAGCAAATGAACCTACAACCTCTAGACCCTTGAGGCATCATCATGATCATCCTATTGACCAAATAGTGGGTGATGTCACTCAAGGAGTAAGGACTAGGTCCTACTTTAGGAACCAAACTAGTCAAATAGCTTTAATCTCCCAATTAGAACCCAAGACCATTGATGAAGCATTGGGAGATGCCGATTGGGTGTTGGCCATGCAAGAAGAGCTAAACCAATTTGAGAGGAGTGAAGTTTGGGAGTTAGTGTTGGTGCAGGAAGCACCATATCGAACCTTGTTTTGATATTGGCAAAGGATTCAAAGTTAAGTTTATTTGTGATCTAACAATGTTCACTAAGTGTGCAGGAAAAGTCCTAGCGAAGGGCTGCCAGGAAACAAAGTCCTAGCGAAGGACTGCTAGGCACCTGGCGAAGGGTTGCCAGGAAACCAAGTCCTAGCGAAGGGCTGCTAGGCACCTGGCGAAGGGCTGCCAGGAAACAAAGCCCTAGCGAAGGACTGCTAGGCACTGGCGAAGGGCTGCCAAGAAACCAAGTCCTAGAGAAGGGCTGCTAGGCACCTGGCAAAGGGCTGCCAGGAAACAAAGCCCTAGCGAAGGACTGCTAGGCACTGGCGAAGGGCTGCCAGGAAACAAAGCCCTAGCGAAGGATAGCTAGGCACCGGGCGAAGGACAGCATGGTATCCAAGACCTGGCAAAGGACCGCCAGGCAAAAGTCTAACCAGAGGAACGGTTGGCATCAGGTAAATTCTCCCGAGAGGAGTAGGTGAGGACGCGTTCCCCGTCGAGGGAACAGTAGGCGTCGGTTCGACCTAGGGCTCCATTTTGGAGACCAAAGTCAGAACCAAGACAGCTAAGGCTGTATAAAATAATACTTTATTGTTTTATTGTGTTTTGGAATAACCCTGGATGCAGGATCGAAGGAACGTGTGTCTGCAGCTCAGAGAGCCTCAAAGGGATGAGGCAATAGCTGACCAGGGCGCCCGGAGTGTCCCGGGCGCCCCCAAGGTGAACACCAAACACAACAAAAGCAAAGTAGCTTCAACAGTACAACTCTGTAACGCCTGCCCTTATATCTACTCTCGGGCGGGGTTACGTACATTCAATCATATAGTAATATTTTTTTTTCTATTTCTATCTCCTAGCATGACATTAAAACAACAATGCAAGGACTTAAGGACTAAGCATGCTTGTTTAACTATCAAAGTCATTCTACAACATGATAATATCACTAGTAATGTAACTCATAACATAATCAAGTATAAGAGACCTCCAAGGTAAACACTATCATGCCATGTCAATCCTAATCACTAACACTTATTGTCAAGGAGCATAACATAAGCATATGTAGATATAGAAGTCTTTTCTTCCCGAGCCACCACCCCACACATCTTCAGCCTCCTGCCTCTTCCTTTAGTTTAAGGGTTCCTTACCCTTATCTGCAGCATAAGATAACATATAAACTAGTAAGCATAAATGCTTAGTAAGGATCCTGTCCTACTCGCTAAAACCATACGAAAGCATAACATGTACACATAATAAATCATAAGCATGAGTTCATCAAAGCATATTAAACATCCAAGTTTCTAACATGCAATATCAAGTACCTTAAGCATACTCTTCACATATTACAAATATTTTCAATGAATGTTTTCAAAACATTTCCATAATGGTATTACTTAAAAATACATCCATATCATATTGGGCCCTGTTGTGTACCAACTATCGCGCGGAACTATTGCGCGTTCCCTAATGAATTGGGGTAGCGAGCCACCAAGTCATTAGAGCAGGACCCTTCCGTCCTACCGGAGCCACGTTAACATGCACCCCGGATTTATTTAACGACCCCCTTACGAGTCAGGTACACAACTTAAAAAGTAAAATACTTATCATGCTTTTACATATATGCTAAGGAATACTCCATATTCACTCTTATGGGACACACCACTCTTCAAGGGTGCTCATGATCCCGTAGGGACACACCACACAACATAAGGGGTGCTCTTGATCCCATACTTATTTGAGTATCCCTTCAAGCATTTTAACATATCACATGCAATTTCATAAGTGTGCCCCATGGGCTATAAGGCATGCTCATACATACATCATATTTCATGTATGTCCACACATACATCATATTTCACACATGTTCATACATACATCATATTTCATACTTGTTCATACATGCATCATATTTCATACATGTTTATACATACCTCATATTTCATACTTGTTCATACATATATCATATTCCATACATGTTCATACATACATCATATTTTATACATGCATATACATATTATTTTGCTAAACATAATCATATCCCGTAGGGTAGTTTAGCCTTCACATATTATTCATGCAACTTATTAAACATAAAGCATATCATGAGATAATTATACAACCCTAAACCTTAGTCCTTCTAGGGTTGGCCGAAACTTAAAGTATAGGGAAAATTAGGGTTTGAACTAAATATTCACACATACATTCATTCAAACACCTCATACATAAACATATCATAGCATGCTAACAATTAAGGTTTACATATCAACCCTTCCATTTAACACCACATACATATACATATGATCATCCCCAACCATAAACATATATCATAGGGTAGTTTGACCTTTACAAACCCTAGTCCTAGTGGGTTGGCCGAAACATCAAGAGTAGGGAAATATTAGGACTTTTGCATTAATCATTCACACAACAATGATACAAACATCTTGTATACAATATCACACCATACACTAAGCATGAATATTTTCTAGGATAATTCAACTCTCCTTGACTCTAATTCATTGCCTTGGCCGAAACTTGTAGGGTAGGGTAGGCTAGGTTTTTGACATCCAATCTTTACACAAACATTTACACAAATACTTTATCTACAATACTAATCATGGGAACACAATAGGATAGCAACCAACCCAAAAGCCCTTGCTTATTCCCTCTTGGCCGAAACATGTAGGGTACCAAACCCTAATTTGTGTCCTCTCAAAAATTTGGAAAACAACATACATCCATACCCTAAGTTCCTAGGGATATCCTCATGCATCAAGAAGCAACCAAAACCTATTTCATGGTGGTGGCCGAAAGTCTTATAAGGAAGGAACTCCCATTTTCGAAAACAAGAACACAAGGAAAACATGCATAAACCATTACACTGCAGGCGAGAGGATACTTACATCCTTTCGCTTGATTTTCTCCTTCTCTAACTTCTTAAGATGCCCTTGGTTGAAGGAAGGTGAGTGTTCTCCTTCCTAGTACTTCTATAGAACCCTTGGCCCTAGTAGAGAGAGCAAGGTCCTTGGGTGAGATCTCCTTCTTTCCAAACCCTAAGGTTGAAACCCTAGGTTTTCTTTTTTCGAAAATGGAGAAGGGGAAAGCTTGAGTTTCGGTGGAGAAGTGAAGAGGAAGAAGAAGAGGAAGTTATTCCAACTTCCTTTTCCCTTATTTATACTTTTCTCATGAAGAGACATGTCTCTTCACTTTCCTCGCTTTAACAAGCATGTTCCTATTCTCTCCACAAGAAGCATGGCTTGGTGCATTGGTTATGACATGGCTAGTGCAACTAGGAGGTTCAAGGTTCAATCCCTGCTTCCTCCCTTCTATATTTCCTTTTTATCACATTTTGCACTAATCCAAGCCCATTAAGCCAAGCCCATCATGAAATCTCATAATATTAATTATATTCCATGAATTCATATATTTCATAATATTTCATGATAATATTTCATGAATTCCATAATATTTCATATTTATGAATTCATAATATTTCATAATATTTCATGATACTATTTCATGAATTCCATAATATTTCATATTTATGAATTCATAATATTTCATAATATTTCATGATACTATTTCATGAATTCCATAATACTTCATATTTATGAATTCATAATATTTCATGATACTATTTCATGAATTCCATAATATTTCATATTTATGAATTCATAATATTTCATAATATTTCATGATACTATTTCATGAATTCCATAATACTTCATATTTATGAATTCATAATATTTCATAATACTATTTCATGAATTCCATAATATTTCATATTTACGAATTCATAATATTTCATAATATTTCATGATACTATTTCATGAATTTCACCATATTTCATATTCATGAATTTATATATTTCCTAATATTTCATATGGGAAATTTCGGGGCGTTACAAACTCCCGGGCGCCCCCTTGCGCTGCGGGCACCCCCAGCACCAACTGCTGAAGCAGCTCTCTTCGAAGCTAGAAGATAAGACTTTGACCCAGTCAATCCGGGCGCCCCGAGCGCTCTGGGTGCCCCGGTCAAAACGGATCCCGAAGATAAGGGGATCAGACGCTGACCGAGACATTGGCGGATCAAAGGCCACGTGGGGGGGGGCGCCCCCGAGGTCGCGGGTGCCCCCAGGCCCTATATAAAGGGCCCTCGACCAAGGCTTCAGAATATCAACTCACTCAACATCTCAAAGCTCTTCTGCTCTCGCGCCTTGCTCCGGAATCCTTCCAACTCGAGCTGACGACGTCCCGCTGCTCCGAAAAAGTCGATCTACCCCGGACGTCGGTAACAAGATCTATTTAAAGTTTACTGTACTTAATTTTGTAATAATATTGTGTAAACTATTTTGCGCCTAATATAGAATTGCCCAAAGTAAACGGTCAACGACCGTGGGCCTTGGAGTAGGAGTCGACCCAGGCTCCGAACCAAGTAAAAATGACTGCGTCTCTGTGTTATTGTTCTTTTTATTTCCGCTGTGTACTTGCTCTAAATTTTTTGAAAAATGAATACCGATATTCACCCCCCCCCTCTAGCGGTTTTCTCGATCCAACAGTTAGTTCCTAGGCCCACTGATTGTACCATTGTTAGCACGAGATGGGTCTTTAGAAACAAATTAGATGACCAAGGTAAAATCACTAGGAACAAGGCTAGATTGGTAGCTAGGGGGTTTAACCAAGTTGAGGGATTAGATTATGATGAGACCTACGCCCCCGTAGCTAGGTTAGAATCAATTAGAATTCTACTAGCCTATGTCGCTCACATGGGTTTTACACTCCACCAAATGGATGTGAAGTCGGCATTCCTTAATGGGATCATTAAGGAAGAGGTTTATGTAGAACAACCCCCCGGATTTGAGGATCTCAACTATCCGAGACACGTATTCAAACTAAGGAAAGCCTTGTATGGATTGAAACAAGCTCCCCGGGCTTGGTATGAAAGACTTTCTTCATTTTTGGTGTCTAAGGGGTTTAGGATAGGAACAATTGACCCTACATTGTTCCTAAAATCTAAGGACAAGGACATATTTGTTGCCCAAGTCTATGTAGACGATATCATTTTTGGGTCAACAAATAATGACTTCCTACAGGAATTCATCAAGTGTATGGAAGATGAATTTGAGATGAGTCTTGTAGGAGAGTTAACCTTTTTCTTAGGCCTTCAAGTTAAGCAAACTAATGAAGGTACACATGTATTTCAAACCAAATATGCTAAAGAGATGCTAAAGAAATTTGGTTTAGAACATGCTAAGGAAGCATCTACACCCATAGGAACTAATGTGAAAATGGATAGTGACCTTGAAGGCAAAATGGTAGACTATAAACAATATAGGAGCATGATTGGTAGTCTCCTATACCTAACCGCTAGTAGACCCGACATACTTTTTGCGGTAGGTATGTGTGCAAGGTACCAATCTTGTGCCAAAGAGTCCCATTTGATTGTAGTCAAAAGGATCCTAAGGTATGTGAAAGGAACCCTAAATGTCGGACTTTGGTATCCTAGAACCCCAAATGTTGACCTAATTGGATACACCGACTCGGACTATGCGGGTTGCAAGTTAGATAGGAAGAGTACAAGTGGAGGGTATCAATTCCTTGGGTCTTCTTTAGTTAGTTGGAGTAGTAGGAAACAACCATGCGTTGCCCTATCAACAACGGAAGCAGAATATGTGGCAATGGGTGGATGTGTTTCCCAACTTCTTTTAATCATGCACACCTTAGAGGACTATGAGCTACATTACACCAAGGTCAAAGTCTTGTGTGATAATGTAAGCACGATCAACCTAACTAAAAATCCGGTTCACCATTTTAGAACAAAACACATTGAAGTGAAACATCACTTCATTAGAGACCATGTGGCAAGGGGAGACATAGAATTACACTATGTTGAATCAAAGTCGAACCTAGCCGACATCTTTACCAAGCCTCTTCCCGAATCGGAGTTTACATCCTTAAGAAGAGGCCTTGGAATGTGTTTTGTGGAAGTATAGAATGAACTTGGACACATTAGCCTTGAAAAAGGGTGCTTGATCCATTAAGGTGATACATTTGGCTCACTTGTGCTTGTGGCACATTGTTGAACCATTAAAAGTATCAAAATATCAAAAACTAGACCAACTATGGGGGAGGCAAGTGTTTAATCAATGGACACTTTGCCAAAGATCATAGTTGGACAATTTAAAACTTTGAAAACCATTTTATGTTTTACATACTGTGCCATGCTTTTAAAAGTCACATATTTGCAAAATTGGTTTCAAAGGTTGATACAAAATGTAGTGTTTTTCAAAACTTTTGGGTTTTTATCAAAAGACGTGCATGTTTGAAATTTTATATGGTTTAGTATTTTTCCCTGATAGAGTATAACATTTCAAATATGTATGCAAAATTTTACAATTTTTGGAATTTTCTGGAATTTTCTGGGAGTTTCTGAAATTCGACAGAAAAGCTGAAATTTCAAACTGATAGCGTATCAGTCGACTGCCCTATGGGCAGTTGACTGGCACAGCTACTTTCAGCTGCTGTGAGAAAATTTAGAAATCAATGATTCTCGCATTTGATACCATAGGATTTGGTTGCTTGAGGCAATCATTTTGATGGTGTCAAAGGGGGAGAATGGGCGATTTAAGTTAGAATTTTGACTTAAAATGGATGATTTTAGGTATTTTGTCTAACTTAGACATTGAAAGGTTAAAATTTGGAGAGATAACATGGATTAAGGGGGAGGTACCTCTTAGGTTCGGATATGTCTTACATTCTTATTGATGTTGTTAAGTGGAAACTTAACTTGGAATATAATTAGAATTGAAACTGTGGAGAGGACATAGGTTAAGGAGGAGGTTACCTCTTAGGGTTATTATGTCTCATAATGTTTCAATTGCTATCTTTTGTAATTGCTATTGCTGTTACATATCTCTAACTTAAACATATTGCCACACATCAAAAAGGGGGAGATTGTTGAGGCAATCGGCCCTTGAATGATTGGAAGATCATGGTTTTGATGAGTGGGCGAATTGGTTTAAAGTTAGAGTGTTATGTTGTATTTGATTTGTGTGATTGAGTTTGGAGGACTTGAAGAATCACACTTGGTGGACCTACCCGAAGGACGAAAGCCGAGGGAGGAGAGCTCCAAGGGCAAGCCGGGAAGTGGACTTCAAAGGGCACACGTGAAGGGTGGCATGGAGGCAAGCCAAGGGAAGGCTTGCGTGCGCATCTGAGGGACGATAGCCAGAGGAAGAGGACTTCAAGGGGCGAGCCAAGGGAGCAGACCTGAAGGCACACGCGAAGGAGAAGGTTTGAAGTTGCTGGAGCTGAGTAGGGAGGCAGGGCAGTCGACTGGCCCGAAGGCAGTCGACTGCCAAAACCCATAGGGAGTTCGCAGCCTCGGACCAGTCGACTGGCCTTGGGGCAGTCGACTAGTATACCCCAAAACTAGTCGTTGGCTAGCTGTTGGCTAGCCGTTGGCCGACATTTAATGCCAGGCCAGTCGACTGCCCTAGGGGCAATCGACTGGTGCGAGTCTGGACAGACTGCGAATCTGTCCTTTTCACCTATAAAAGGAGGCCTTGTTACACGTGTCTGTACAGTTCCGTACAGTAACGAAGTGCTGCCAAATTGTAGAGTGATTTTTTGCTTCCTCCATCATTTTTCTACACCTGTAATGAGGAAGCTTTTGCTGTAAAGGTTTCTCCACCTCAAGGAGACTTTTTGATAGTGAAAAGTGGTGCTCGCGGCGTGGATCCTTGGATTAATCACCCATCTGGGTGGATACCATGTAAAAGAATTTTTGTTAGCAGTGTTTTTATTTTTGCATATTATTTCCGCTGCGCTAACATCTGTGTAGAGATCAAACGATCAAAAAAAAGTGCATTCACCCACCCCCCTCTGCACGCTCACATCGATCCTTCAGTGTTGTGTTGAGCCTTGGAGTTGAGGGCCCTTTATATAGCCCTAGGGGCGCCCGGATCGTCGGGGGCGCCCCCCCCCCCCACGTGTCGGTCGATCCGGCATTTGCTCGGTCAGCTTCTGATCACTTCAAATTCAGGATCAGCTTTGACCGAGGCGCCCGAGACGCTCGGGGCGCCCATATTGACCGGGTCAAGCTCTCATCTGTTGGCTTCGCGGGGAGCTGCTTCGGTAGTTGGCGCTGGGGGCGCCCGCAGTATGCGGGGCGTACTGCGGGTGCCCGCGCGTGATGGGGGTGCCCGGAGCATCCGGGGCGCCCCGACAGTCAACTATCGAAGCGAATTTTGCTCCTGCTGGTTGGTCTTCACCTTGGGGGCGCCCGGAACATCCGGGGCGCCCTGCTCAGCTTCTGCCTCACTCGTTTGAGGCTCTCTGAGCTGCAGATACTCAGTCCTTCGGTCCTGCATCCAGGGTTAGTCCAAAAAGCAGTAACATATTAATTTTTATACAGCCTTAGTTGTCATGTTTCTGACTTTGGGCCTCCAAAATGGAGCCCTAGGTCGAACCGACGCCTACTGTTCCCTCGACAGGGAATGCATCCTCACCTACTCCTCTCTGGAGAATGTACCTGATGCCAACCGCTCCTCTGGTTGGACTTGTGCCTAGCGGTCCTTTGCCAGGTCTTGGATACCGAGCTGTCCTGCGCCCGGTGCCTAGCATTCCTTCGCTAGGGCTTTAGTCCCAAGCTGTCCTTCGCCTGGCGCCTAACAGTCCTTCGCTAGGGCTTCAGTAGCCTGGCATTCCTTCGCCAGTGCCTAGCAGTCCTTCGCTAGGGCTTTTTACCCTAGCATTCCTTCGCCAGTGCCTAGCAGTCCTTCGCTAGGGCCTTGTACCCTACACACTAGAGTAACATATTAGATATCAAGTAAGACTTAACTTTTGAGCCCTGTTGCCATTATCAAAACTCAGGTTTGACTTGGGTGCTTTCTGCACCAACAATCTCCTCTTTTTGATTTATGGCAACCCTGGTGCAAAAAGATAAGTTTTAATCAAGGCATACAAAAATTACCTTTTGTTCCCTCCCCCTGGAAGGAATCTCCCCTAGATTTTTCAAAAATTCGTGGGGTTTTCGACACTAAGTTCTAAGTTTAAAGTTTGGATTTTTACTTAGAAAATTTAAAAAAATTATACTTGTAGAGAATTTTTGAGTTCAAATACTTAGTAAATTTTGAAAGCTTAAAATTATTTAGACAACTTTGAAAACTTAAGTTTAAGAAGGATTTTCAAACTTTAGTTTGAGTACCAACAAATTGAAAGTTTTAAGTTTATGGTACTTCAAAAAGTTTTGAAAAAACTCTATGTTTTAAAGTACTTCGTGAAGTTAACACAAACCTAAGTACTTCTGAAAATCTTAAGTTTTTCTGAAAAAACATAAGTACTTTTGACAAGTTTTGAAAAGTTTAAGTACTTTAAAATGTTTTGACAAGCATAAGTACTAGGAAAGTTTTGAAAAGCTTAAGTACTTTGAAAAGCTTAAGTGAGACAATTTTCGACAAGCTTAAGTACTGGGAAAGTTTTGAAAAACTTAAGTACTTTGAAAAGCTTAAGTAAGAAAAACTTAGTGTTTTAGTACTTTGAAAAACTTAGTACTTTTAGAAAAGCTTAGTTAAGTACTTTTTGAATAAAGGATAGATTTTGAAATTTCGAGAAAAAACATTTTACAGAAAAAAAATTTTAAACAAAAAAAATTTTAAATTCTCTCCTTTCTTATCTCTCCCCCTTTGCCATATATCAAAAACAGATAAATATAGTAGAAATTAAATTACATAACGGAAATAACTTTCATAATAGAAAATATTTGCAGGATTTTGCTGTACTGAACCAATTCATGATAAGACTTAAATCAAATCAGTTAATTTTCTCTTGTAGGGACCTGTCTAACCCAATTAGCTACTTACTAACTGTTATAAACAGTAGTTTTTGCTAAGGTTAGTCAAGTTAAATGTTTTTGTTCAAGTTAGATTTTCTAAACTTGACACTTAACTTGATTGCTGTTTAAATTGTATTTAGTGCCCCAATTACTGCAGATGCACTGACTTAAAGCATCTTGAATTAAGATAAAGACCTAAGCATCTCAACCCTTTCTAGGTTATCAATCAAAAAGTATCCTAAGGTGCTTGTGAGATGCTGGCTTCTAAATCTATAGGTGCATGCAGTTCTAGGGTTAGGGCCTAGGCTAAGTCCATTTGCGAAAAAGCCCTAGTTTTGAAAGGGGGTAGTTTTGAAATAAAACTAAGAAAAAAAATTTTAAAAACTGATTTTGAAATTAAATAAAACAGTTTTTCAAGTTCTTTTAGAAACTGATTTTTAAATCAAGTAAAGCAGTAAGAAATTGAAAAGTAGAGTTAACCTATTCTACAGAGCACAATCCTAACTGCCGATCAAATAGGACAGAACAAGTACTCATTTCCATAAGTTAGCTAGTCAAATAGAACAGAATAAGTACTCAAAATTCAACACAGTCATACAAGTCAGGCATAAGTCAACTCTACTAAGTAGAGGCAGTCAAATAGTTACTGGTACAATGCTAAGCAAATCTAGGATGAGGGACCGGGATGATAAGAGGAGCCGGGCTGCCAGGATCGAAATAGGGTCATCATCTCGTGATACTGTGCATCTCTGGCCTCCCTCTCAGCTCTAAGGGCACTCATGTAGTCGGTGTAGTAACCTAGATTTGTTGCCATTTCTTCATCGTGGTTCGCCTCCACTTCCTCTCAGAGACTCTGGACCTGTGTCTCCAAATGTGTCACTCTCTCGTAGAGTGTCGGTGGAGCGGGCTCGTCTATGTGTGCTCGGGCCGCTGCCGCTATGTCTCCAACGTCCACGTCTACCTCCTTGTCTGAGTCGATCGGAGCCCCGGCCTGCTGTCGTCTCCAACTCAAAACCCCGGTGGCTGATACCTCTAGACCCGCTAACGAGAAGTTCCTAAATCCTATTTCATCAAAGTCGGACATAGCGGTTATTTCACCCACGGTAATGTCACGACCATGGTGATGAAGGAGGGAGGTGATGATGTGGCAGAATGGAGTGCGCACTCGTCCCTGGGTCGTAACACTGGACGCATGCAGAATAGTATGAACATGTGTAGTCCAGTGTCAATGTCAAGGTGATGGACCAGGGCATACAGAAGGAAGGCATGAAAGGGTCACATGGTCCCGAGATCTCTAGTGGAGAGTGGTATGATACAGCGGACCAGGACTCTGTACAGGGCATAGTCTTGTGCCTGAAGGTCAACGGCTTGGAATCGTCTATTTGCGGGGAGTCTAGCTTCCCTATAGAAATATGAGTGGATGGTGTCTAAGGTAATGTGAGAGTAGGGAGGATCAAATGGAGGATTCCTAGGTGGATAGCAACAAAATGTGGACTGGGAGGGTCGTAGTCCAAGGAATCGGTTCAGCAAAGTAGGGGTGATAGACAGAGGTATCCCTTGAATAGTAGTGTAAAACATGAGATTATCTTGTCGAACTATGTTGTTGTAGAATTCTGCACATAAGGATTCATTAATGGTATGAGTGCAGAAGATAAGATTATCTAATTGATATAAGTTTATAATATTCATGGCTAAGGGGCATGATTGGGTAAAGAAATGTCTATTAAGATAGCTTGTCTTAATAGGCTTGTAAATGGTTTGAGCAAACTTATTACATAATTCTAGAGTAGGGAACCTAGGGTCGGGACTTGGTTCGGCACCGGGGTTTGCTTGGTTTCCTCAGCGTTTTCTAAGTTAAGAATAATTCTAAATGCATTAGAGAATTTAAGAAAATAATTTTAAATGCATAAGATAAATCATACCGGGGAGGCATGGTGAGATTGGGGAAGCACAAGTGTCACTTGATCTTCTTGGAAGGAAGGAAGTGAGGAAGGAAGTTGGTTTTTGGTATGGGAAGAGGAGGAGGTTCGGATGCCCTTATATAGGCATTACAATGGGGGCGCCCGAGAGCTCCCATGCGCCCGGGTCAGTGGTCTCTGCCATTGGCAGAGACTAGGGCTGGATGGGGGCGCCCGCGTGGTTCCGGGCGCCCTGGTCAGGATGTGTTTGCAGCTTTTGCTGCATTGACTGTCATGGGGGCGCCCGCGTGGTTCCGGGCGCCCTGGTCAAGGGTCAGAGACAACTTTTGCCTCGAGGGAAGAAAAAAGGCATGGGGGGGGGGGGGCGCCCGAGGAGTCACGGGCGCCCGGAGTTGTATAGGAAAAGATAGAATTTATGTCTTGTCATCGTTTGACCATGGTTTAATTGGTTTGACTATGGTTTGAATTGATTTGACTGCTTTGACTGTGGTTTGACAAAGTTGACCATGGTTTAACCATGTTGACCTTGGTTTGACCATGTTGACCATGGTTTGACTCTGATCTGAACTACAGATTAACTCATAATATAGTCATTAAAGAATTTACAATTGAGTCTTAATCCTACTGTCTCACCCAATCTAGGGTTTTCAATCACGTTAGCCTTATAGGTTTTGTGAGACAGATTTTGATAAGTAAAATTATTTTGAAAAATTATTATTTATTTTGAAAACCTTAAATTAATTTTGAAAACAGTTAAATTTATTTTGAAAGGAAATGTTTGAATCTATACTTAACTGAAAATTTATGTTAGATTTGATTTTGACAAAAAGTAATTTGAATTTAAAATTCAGAAATTGGCTTCCAGGTCTTGGCGAGACACTAGGCCTTCTTTGGCCGTAGCCTTATTGGATCATCAAACCTTTCCTTGACAAAGCCGTTTAATGAAATTTCATTTTCAAAATTAATCTTTGAAAAGTTCTGGTCTAACTAGTTTGGGTTTTGGATCGGTAGCTTCGGCTAGTTTCACGAGTCTAAAGAGACCAAATAAACTTGATCTTATTAGAATTGGTTTCCCTAATGTACTATCATCTCACCTCCACCCAATACTATGTTGTCAAGTTTCAGTTAAGTTTGTTCAGTCCTTATACTAACCATTCCTAAGTCTAAGCATTGTAAATTGCAGAAAATTTAAATAAACAATCAATCAAACAAATTGTAAGAATTAAATTCTATTTAACAATAAATATAGTTTTTAATTTGGCTCCCCCTGGACTAAAGCCATGGTAATGATTAGGCAAGATGTGAATCTTGTCCTTGGGGATCCAATACTGATTTGATCCAGTTGGTTTGTTCAGGTACAGTTTAGGTACCCATGCCTGAACTTTACTTCTGGACTGATTTAGTACAGCAAGGTAAGATCTTTGTCGGGATTTGGTTCTATAGCCAAGTCTGGATCGATTTAGAACGGACTTCTGTTTTCCAAGAATCATGTCAAGACCCTTGGAATCAGAAGTGAATCGTTCTAAGGCAGCTATAAGATCCTGAACCTGAGTTTTCAGGGAGGAGTTCTCTTTCTCAAGTTTTTCAACTTAAGTAGGAGTTCCTTCTTGAACTTTCTCGGTTAAGGATTTAGAATCAGCTCCCTCTTTCAGGAGTTTTACTTCCTGTCGGAGGGATTCGACTCGGAGTTTGGCTTTCGCCAAATCTCGAGAAAGATATGAAATAAGTTCATTTAGCTGACTTCTATTAAAACCGCATACCTTGATTTCGTCGTCTTCTGAAAAGGTTAGTCTGTCGTCGTCCTGTTCTAATTCTAACTCGGTCTCGACTTCTTCTGAGGCGGTCAGGGCTAGTAGGTTTGACTGGGGTGCTTCTTCTTCTTCTTCTGAGGAAGATTCGTCCCAGGTTGCTTGGAGTTCTTTCTTTCTTCTTGTCTTCTTGGTCTCCTTCAGGTTTGGACACTCTGTCTTGTAGTGGCCCTTCTTCTTGCACTCGTAGCAAGTCACGTTGGGCTTGTTTTTGTCATTTGTGGGTTCAGCTGGTTCATCTTTTCTTCGGTTGGCCTTCCTTCTATTGGTTTGGTTCTTCAATTCTTTATAGTAGCTTCGGGCCAGTCGGACCAGCTTAGGTCGATCTCCTTCTTCATCTTCTGAGTCTGAGTCTGAGTTAGACTCGGGTTCAGGTTGAGGATTCTTCTTTGTTGACCTTCCAGTTTTTCCTGCAACAAAGGCAATTCCTTTCTCGCCCAAATTGCAGTTAGTTTGTTCATGCAGTTCTAATTCAGAAAACAATTCAACTAATTTTATTTTTGAAAGATCCCTTGAGACCTTGTATGCATCTACCATAGATGCCCACAAGGTGTTTCTAGGGAAAGCGTTTAAGGCATACCTTATTAGGTCACGGTTTCGACCTTGTGACCAATAGTGTGAAGACCGTTCATTAATTCTTGGATTCGTGCATGAAGCTGGGCAGCTGTTTCGTTGTCGGCCATCTTGATGGTATACAGTTTGTTCAGGAGCAGATCTCTCTTGCTGATGCGAGTGTCTGATGTTCCTTCGTGCAGCTCGATCAATTTTGCCCACAGCTTCTTGGCACTGTTGAAGTTCAGCTCCTCCTTTGTTAAGCCGCATTGGAGGGTCTGAGTCGCCTTTGCATCGGCTTCAATTTTGCGCTTCAGAGCGTTGTCCCATTCTGAGTAGGTTTGCGGTACTCCTTCAGCGTTCTTCGGAATCTCCAGTCCGGACTGGATGATTATCCACATGTCCACCTGAGTTTTCAGGTGGACCTCCATTCGACTTTTCCAGTAGGAAAAGTCTTCTCCACTGAAAAGTGGAGGTCTGGCGGTGCTGAATCCTTCTTGCATGGCCATTTAATCTGAAAAAATAACCAAAAAAAAATTTCCCAAGTCATGGTCTTGGATTAGTAGTGCGGGATAAGGAAAATGTTCATCGAGTGGTGTTGCACCAACCTCGATCAATGAGAAGAAATTCGAACGAAAATATATTGGTAGAAATTTGAACGAGAAAAAGAAATAAAAAAAATTCGAAAAATTTTCAAACTGGTGGTTACACCAAATTTGAACTTCCCCGCTCTGATACCACTTGTTGGATCGAGAGAACCGATAGAGGGGGGGTGAATATCGGAAAGCATTCGGATTAGATAGAGAAATTGCACAGCGGAAGATTAAAAACAAAAATACGCGAACATAGATATTTTTACTTGGTTCGGATCCTAGGTCGACTCCTACTCCAAGGCTCACGGTCGTTGACCGTTTACTTTGGGCAATTCTATATAAGGCGCAAAAACAGTTTACACAGATTGGTTACAATAGTAGTGTAATAAGCACAAAATTAAAAGATCGCTCTTTTGTTACCGACGTCCGAGGTAGATTGACATTTAGAAGCGAAGGGACGTCGTCGGCTCGTGTTGGGAGGTTTCCGGAGCAGAGCGCGGGATCAGAAGAGCGTCGAAGCGTTGAATCAAGTGTTGTGTTGAGCTTTGGGGTCGAGGGCCCTTTATATAGCCCTGGGGGTGCCCGGATCGTCGGGGGCCCCCCCCCCACGTGTCGGTCGATCCGGCATTTGCTCGGTCAGCTTCTGATCTGTTCAAATTCAGGATCAGCTTTGACCGGGGCGCTCGGACGCTCGGGGCGCCCGTATTGACCGGGTCAAGCTCTCATCTGTTGGCTTCGCGGGGAGCTGCTTCGGTAATTGGCGCTGGGGGCGCCCGCAGCAAGCGGTGCGCCCGCGCGCGATGGGGGCGCCCGGATCATCCGGGGCGCCCCGACAGTCAACTGTCGAAGCGGATTTTGCCCCTGCTGGTTGGTCTTCACCTTGGGGGCGCCCGGAACATTCGAGGCGCCCTGCTCAGCTTCTGCCTCACTCCTTTGAGGCTCTCTGAGCTGCAGACACTCAGTCCTTCGGTCCTGCATCCAGGGTTAGTCCAAAAAGCAGTAACATATTAATTTTTATACAGCCTTAGCTGTCTTGGTTCTGACTTTGGGTCTCCAAAATGGAGCCCTAGGTCGAACCGACGCCTACTGTTCCCTCGACGGGGAACGCGTCCTCACCTACTCCTCTCGGGAGAATGTACCTGATGCCAACTGCTCCTCTGGTTGGACTTTTGCCTAGCGGTCCTTTGCCAGGTCTTGGATACCGAGTTGTCCTTCGCCCGGTGCTTAGCATTCCTTCGCTAGGGCTTCAGTCCCAAGCTGTCCTTCGCCTGGCGCCTAGCAGTCCTTCGCTAGGGCTTCAGTAGCCTGACATTCCTTCGCCAATGCCTAGAAGTCCTTCGCTAGGGCTTTTTACCCTAGCATTCCTTCGCCAGTGCCTAGCAGTCCTTCGCTAGGGCTTTGTACCCTGCACACTAGAGTAACATATTAGATAACAAGTAAGACTTAACTTTTGAGCCCTGTTGCCATTATCAAAACTCAGGTTTGACTTGGGTGCTTTCTGCACCAACATACATTACCTACAATGACATAGTAAGTCATTGGACCCCATATTTAGAGCTAACCCTAAATCCTAGTCATCCCACTTGACTTGGCCGAAACCCTAATGGGTCATCAACACATGAAGAAATTCATAAAGATCCAAATTTACTTCCTATACCTTACATATAATTCCATAGGAAAACATTTGAACCCATGCTTGAAGTTAACCCTAACATCTTGCCCTATAACCCATCTTGGCCGAAACTTACAAGATTCATAAGTCATGTAAAAATCACATAAATCACCATGAGCATCCCTTGCATCATGAGAAAACATAAGAAACATCATTAGGAAGTTAGAACTAATCCTAGCCTTCGAACCATGGTGGTGGCTGAAACCCTAGGAGCCCTCTTTCATGGATTTCTCAACTTAGATCTTAAAGCAAAGACTTAAATCATGATAAACATCAAAGGAAAACTATTATACCACAGGTGAGGGAGTCTTACACTTGTTGACTTGGTTTTTAGACCTTAAATCGAGAAGATGATGAAGACCTTGTTGTCTCTTGATTACCCTTAGCCCTTGTAGCCTTGTAGGAGCCATGGATCTTCAAGAGAAAGTCCCCTTGTGAAGCTTTTCCAAGTGAGAGGGGCCTTGGTGGGTTTCGGCTAAGAGAAGGAAGAAGAGGGAGAGGAATGGCTTTGGTGGAAGAAGGAAAGAAAAGAGTAACTCCTATGCCTTCTCTTCTCTCATCCCCTCTTTTATACCACATGAAGGGGGGTAAGTGAAGGGTCATGGTGCCTCTTCTCTTGATTACTCTTCACTTCCCTAAGCCTTAACCAAAATCCTCTTCATTCTCTACTAGCACTCCCTTTCTATGTGAATTGGTTAGTACATGCATGGTGTTGTACTAGGTCCAAGGTTCAATCCTTGGTGCATGCACTTTATTTTTATTTTTATTTTAATTTATTTTTCTTTTAAATTTCGGCAATGCCCCCCTAAGGCCTACCCATATGCATGCTAATATTCCTAATTTAAACTCATTTCTATTTATATTAAATTTTACCTAAAATCCACTAATAAACATGCTACTAGAAAACCAATGAAAAGCCCATTTGCACATAGCTTCTTATTTTATATCGAAAATCATGGATCACCACGCTAAGGTTTATACTAGTGTCCCCATGCTCCTTAAGAATCTATCTAGGCATGGTCAATATTTTTAAAGAAAATATTGAGAAAATTTTCCGGGTCGTTACAATCCCCCATACCTCGTGAAAGTTCGTCCTCGAACTTAGAATAGCTCCGGGTACTTGCGTCTCATCTCGTCCTCGCGTTCCCAGGTAATTTCCTCGAACCTTTAGCTTTGCCATAAAACCTTGACTAAGGGTACCTCCTTATTCCTTAGCCTCTTGATTTCTCGATCCAAGATCCGGATAGGTCGGCTTTCAAAACATAGGTCCTCTTGAACTTGTACTGTCTGTGACTCGATCACCTGATCCGTGTTTAGAATACACTTCTTGAGCATCGACACATGGAACACGTTATGGATACCCGACATCTCTTGAGGTAGCTCCAGCTCATAAGCTACCCTGCTGACTCTTCTCAGAATCCGGTACGGTCCCATATAACGCGGGCTTGGCATCCCTTTCTTCCCAAACCTCGTTACCCCTTTCATAGGAGCCACTTTGAGAAATACCAGATCCCCAACATTGAATTCCAGTGGCCTACGCCGGACATCTGCATAACTCTTCTGCCGGCTCTGAGCAGCTTCTATTCGTTGTCGAATGTTCTGTATAGCTCGGGTGGTGTCGCCGATGAGATCCGTCGTGAGCCCCATTTCCTTCTTTTCACCACCTTCGTACCAACAGATTGGAGACCTACATCTCCTCCCGTACAATGCTTCATAAGGTGCCATTCTGATAGTAGGTCAGTAGCTATTATTGTAAGCGAATTCCGCTAAACATAGGTGCTGGCACCAACTCCCTTTGAAATCCAGGGCACAAGCCTGCAACATGTCTTCCAGCACATGATTTACTCATTCAGTTTGGCCGTCAGTCTGGGGGTGAAAAGCGGTACTGAATCGTAGTTTAGTGCCGAGAGACTTCTGAACGCACTCCCAAAAGTGTGAGGTGAAGCGACCATCCCTATCTGAGATGATGGTCTTGGGAACTCTATGAAGTCTAATTATCTCCTTAGCATATAATTGAGCTAGTTGCTCAATTGAATAAGTCACCTTGATTGCTAGGAAATGAGCAGACTTCGTCAACCTGTCCACAATTACCCATATTGCATCATATCCATTTGTAGTCTTGGGAATTCTTGAAATAAAGTCCATAGAGATATCTTCCCACTTCCATTCCGCAATCGGAAGTGGCTGCAGAACTCCTCCGGGTCGCTGGTGTTCTGCCTTCACTCGTTGGCAGGTCAGGCAAGTGCCAACATGCTGAGCCACATCTCACTTCATACCGGACCACCAGAATTTCTCCTTTAGATCTTGGTACATTTTAGTGGATCCCGGATGCATTGAATAAGGGGTTCCGTGAGCTTCTGCTTAATATTGCTCCCCGCAGCTCCGGATCATTAGGAATACATAAACGATCCCTAAGGTATAGTACACCCCCGTTTGCTATATGAAAACCATCGCACTTTCCTTCTAGGATCTCCTGTTTGATTCTCTGAAGACTCGGATCCCCATTTTGTTTTTCCAATATGTCCTCGAACAGCGTCGTCGATATTGTCATGGTAGAAAGCCATCCGGAGATGACCTCGACCCCAAACTTCATAATTTCCCTTTTGAGTGGTCGGGGTAATCTAGATATGGACATCAAAATGGCACCTGATTTCCGGCTGAGTGCATCGGCCACTTTGTTTCCTTTCCCTGGATAGTAGAAGATCTCGCAGTCGTAATCCTTTACCAACTCCAGCCACCGGCGTTGTCTCATATTTAGGTCTTTCTGAGTGAAAAAATATCGCAGACTCTGGTGGTCTGTATAAATCCAGCATTGCGCTCCATACAGATAATGCCTCCATATTTTAAGAGCGAAGACCACGGCGGCCAATTCTAGATCGTGGATGGGGTAATTCTGTTCATGTTCTTTGAGCTGCCTAGAGGCGTAGGCAATGACTTTACCATTCTGCATAAGTACAGTTCCAAGTCCCAGTCTGGAGGTGTCGCTATACATATCGAAGCCCTGGTTACTTTCTGGGAGGGTAAGAATTGGAGCACTTGTAAGCCTCCTTTTTAGCTCCAAGAAACTCCTTTCGAAGTTTTCCGTCCATTCATATCTCTTATCCTTCCGGGTGAGAGCCGTTAGAGGGGCTGCAATTCTCGCGAAGTACTTCACAAATTTGTGATAGTAGCCCGCCAGCCCGAGGAAGCTTCTGACTTCGCTGGCGTTCTTTGGCCGGCTCCAGTTATTCACAGCTTCAATCTTTGTTGGGTCTACCATAACCCCATCCTTGGAAATAATATGGCCCAAAAAGCCTACTTGGTCAAGCCAGAACTCACATTTGGAGAACTTGGCGTACAGTTGTTTTTCCCGAAGAGTCTGTAGTACTATCTTCAGATGCTCGGCGTGCTCTTCTTGGTCTCTCGAATAAATAAGGATATCGTCGATGAAGACGATCACAAATTTGTCGAGAAAAGATGAGAATACCCAATTCATAAGATCCATAAACATAGCAGGAGCATTTGTCACGCCGAAGGGCATAACCACGAATTCAAAATGCCCGTACCTTGTTCGGAAGGCCATCTTCGGAATATCATCCTGTTTTACTTTAACTTGATGATAACCAGACCTTAGATCGATTTTTGAGAAAATGGTGGCTCCCTTCAATTGGTCAAACAGGTCATCTATCCTCGGAAGGGGATACCAGTTCTTGATCGTTACATTGTTTAGTGCTCGATAATTTATGCACATTCGCATAGATCCGTCCTTCTTCTTCACAAACAGTACCGGAGCTCCCCATGGGGAATGACAGGGCGAATAAGTCCCTTATTGAGCAACTCCTGTAGCTGTTCTTGAAGTTCCTTTAATTCAACCGGCGGCATACGATAGGGCGCCTTAGAGATCCGGTTAGTACCGGGAACCAATTCGATCACGAATTCCACTTCTCTATCAGGAGCTAACCCCGGTAATTCATCCGGAAATACCTCTGGGTACTCGCATACAACTCTGACATCTTCCAACTTCTGATCCTTTGTTTGACTTGCGTCAACCACATGTGCTAGAAATCTAGTATATCCCTTGTCTAACATCTTCTGTGCTTTGAGGGTCGATAAGAATTTCCTGGTCCTTTTCCTTGGCTCTCCGATAAATTCAAATGTAGAATCTGTCTCAGGTTGAAAGACCACCTTTCGTTTACGGCACTCAACAGAAGCACCGTATTTGCTCAGAAAATCCATTCCCATTATAACATCATAGTCCTGCATGTCGAGTACTATCAGATCGCAGCAGAGTTCTCTTCCCGCGATTCCGATTGGCACCGCACGTAGCACGTAAGTGGATGTCATTATTTCTCCAGAAGGCAGGGTTGTTAAGAACTTGCAGTTTAAAACTTGTGGAGACATATCTATCTTCTTAGTGTAGAACATAGAGATAAACGAGTGCGTTGCCCCAGTATCAGATAATGCGGTAGCATACTGACTGTATATAAATATCTGACCTGTGACAACCGTTGAAGCATTCGCAGCATCCTCCTTAGTAATAGAGAAAACACTAGCATCCGCCATAGCTGGTGGGGCCTCCAATCTCTCTTGGCTCATCCGGGTACTCTCCGGCTCCGCTTGCATATAATGTAGTGTTGCTGGTGCACCCTGGTACTGAACAAGTTGTTGGGGAGGTGCCTAGTTCTTGGTAGGACAGTAAGAAGCCATGTGCCCTTCCACCCCGCAGATAAAACACCGGTTCGTACCTTTACGGCATTCCCCGGGGTGCATTTTCCCGCATGTAGCACACAGGGGAAACCAAGACTGTTTATTTGCTGGGCCCCCTTGGGGGTTGTTCCATGGCTGCTGTTTACCACTCTGGTTTCCTTTCCAATTAGCGTTGGTACTCTGAGGTTTCTGACCCCTTTCGTTTAATGCCTTCCTTTGCTGGTTGATATTGTTCAGGTAATGTTCGGTGAGTAGGGCACTACTGAACAGCTCCTCGGCGGTCTGCGGTCTGTTAACTCCGCCGGCCACGTTCAGGGCTATTTCGGGCCACAACATCTTCAACATAAGTCGGACCCTTTCTTTTTCCATGTGGACCAGCTCAGGGCATAGACGAGTCAGTCGGTTAAATTTCTTCACGGCCTCATTGACCGAGAGGTTGCCCTGTCGGAATTCCGTGAACTCGTCGTAATGTTTGTTTGTGACACGCATATTGAAGAATTCTTCGAAGAACTCCGATTCGAAGTCTGACCACGTCATCTGGTTCACCTGTCTCTTGGCCTTGACCGTTTCCCACCATATTCTGGCATCCCCAGAATGGCAGAATGATGCACACATGATTTTCTCATGCTCAGGACAGTCCAGCAGCTCCATCGTACTTTCCACCGTCTTGAACCACGCCTGGGCGTCCCATGGTTCGCCAGCACCCGAGAAATTCTCCAGTTTCAACCTCAACCACTGGATCAGATAGGCCTCTTGTCGCGCCACAGTGGTCGGGCCTGCCGGAGGGGTTTGCGTAACCGCGGGCGTGACAAGTATAGCCGCCTGGTGCACCGATAGAGTGGTAGAATTTTCTTGCTGATTCATCAGGGTGTTAATGGTTTGTTGCTGTTCGGTGACTTGACGCTGAAGTTGGGTCACTAATTGCATCAGGTCAGGCGATGGAGTTGTCTCCTTAAGTCTATTACTCTATCTCCTGGCCATGCTCATCTTCATAAAAAATGTGACTAATATAAGTTGTTGTTATTCCTACCCTCATATCAAATGCTAAGGTAATTGGTTTCTTAGGAATAAGGTAAAGTATCATTCATATTCCATATCCTAAAGGTACTTGCTATCATAAAGTATCATTCATACTTGCATATTCTAGAATCATAACATATCATCCATACTTGCTTATTCTAGACTCATAAAAGAACATAAGGTATCCTAAAGTACTTACTATCCTAAGATATGCATAGAGGTACTTAGTTGGAAGCTGTAGGAAGAAGGCTCGATATGTGTGTAGTGAGATGGCAGATTGCTCTGATACCAACCTGTAACGCCCACCTTTTTCCCCATACCTTCTGGTGTGGCGGGAGGCGGCGTTACGCTAACATGCATATGAACATCGTATTGCAGCGGAAGGGATATAATAAAAACTTACTTAATTCATGCATGCGACTAGTACTTAAATCATACATACATATCTTAACTATCATTCCTAATATGATGACATGGTAACTTAGCATATAAACGTCATAGGTAGCATCATGATATAACATCCCATAAGTCATCCATGAGTAACATGAGTAGGAAGTGGAGGGTCATGGTGCCACAGGTGATACCAACTTGTAACGCCCCTTTCCCCATACCTTCCGGTGTGGCGGGAGGCGGCGTTACGCTAACATGCATATGAACATCGTATTGCAGCGGAAGGGATATAATAAAAACTTACTTAATTCATGCATGTGACTAGTACTTAAATCATATATACATGTCTTAACTATCATTTCTAACATGATGACATGGTAACTTAGCATATAAACATCATAGGTAGCATCATGATATAACATCCCATAAGTCATCCGTGAGTAACATGAGTAGCAAGTGTATCTTTTTCTAGACAAACCATCATAAGCATAGTATGAAACTTATTAGGAATATGCAAATTGTAGAACATGTGACAAAGCATAAATAGAAGAAGCTTTCTCTTTTTCTTTTGCCATGTCACTGCCACACACACACTCGTGCCCTTCCTATTGCTTCCCCTAGTATCCTCTTGCTTGATCTACGCTATAAGAAATAAGACTATAAGCACACAGGCTTAGTAAGACTCTTTCCTACTCACTAAAACATACATCGCCTAACATAAACATATCACGTCCTTAACATATACTTAACACATGGCACAGTTCTTGACATATCATAAAGCATATACATACTTGTCATGGCATAATTCTTAGCATGAACATAAACATAAAACATACTTATCATGACATATTTCTTAACATGGACATAAGCATATTCTGAACATAAACATAAGCGTAGAACATTCTTATCATGACATAATGCTGAACATGAATGAATGCATGAGTCAAATGCATATACATAAGGATGCTTAATTTAAAATCATACTTTTAGATACTTAAACATAAACATAACATCATTGGGGTCCCCGGCTTGTACCACATACATACATCATAAGCGCGCATCCCTAAGTAAATACGAGGTAGCGAGCCTCGACCTACTAGGGTAGGAACAGCTACGATAGTTCCAAAAACCGGGGCGTTCTTAAGGTGCCCATCCCTGTTGGACAGCTTCGGTAGTCCTAGAACTGTGGACAGCTACGGTAGTCCAGAACCGAGGCATTCTTAAGGTGCCCATCCCTTGGACACTTACTTCGGTCCGGTACAAACCCATTCATAAAGTAAAATAACTTTGCATGCTTTATCATTCATAGACATACAAGGCATAAACATAATCTTGTTTCACTCATTCATCTTCTTCTTCGTAAACATGACATACATACATAATCATAGTATCCATCATAGGGCATGCATGGGTGAAGTTCTTATGAACAAAGTGCATACTATTTAGGTTCATGGTATTCTACATTACTTAGGTTTATGGCATTCATGATAGAGCATGCATAGACCTTCATAAACATATATCTATTATAGGCATTTACCGACATACATGCATTATTCTATATAACATGAAACCTACATCAAATATATATGTTCATGGCATACGATTAAAACATTCATGAATAAAACATAACATATAACCTAAACATACGAAGTCATGATACATAACATATGAAGCTAGGGGTTTGGTAACATAAAAATCCTTACATCATGCTTAATCATATACTTACATCATATTAACCTATAGTCAAGTATCCTTGAGACCTTAACCCAAACCAAACCCTAGATTAGGGTCTTGGCCGAATATTCAATGGAAGAGGCTCTCTTCATTCATGCAACATGAGAAGGTCCCATAGGTAAAAAGGAACCCATACATTACCTACAATGTCATAGTAAGTCATTGGACCCCATATTTAGAGCTAACCCTAAATCCTAGTCATCCCACTTGACTTGGCCGAAACCCTAATGGGTCATCAACACATGAAGAAATTCATAAAGATCCAAATTTACTTCCTATACCTTACATATAATTCCATAGGAAAACATTTGAACCCATGCTTGAAGTTAACCCTAACTTCTTGCCCTATAACCCATCTTGGCCGAAACTTACAAGGTTCATAAGTCATGTAAAATTCACATAAATCACCATGAACATCCCTTGCATCATGAGAAAACATAAGAAACATCATTAGGAAGTTAGAACTAATCCTAGCCTTGGAACCATGGTGGTGGCCGAAACCCTAGGAGCCCTCTTTCATGGATTTCTCAACTTAGATCTTAAAGCAAAGACTTAAATCATGATAAACATCAAAGAAAACTATTATACCACAGGTGAGGGAGTCTTACACTTGTTGACTTAGTTTTTAGACCTTAAATCGAGAAGATGATGAAGACCTTGTTGTCCCGTGATCACCCTTAGCCCTTGTAGCCTTGTAGGAGCCTTGGATCTTCAAGAGAAAGTCCCCTTGTGAAGCTTTTCCAAGGGAGAGGGGCCTTGGTGGGTTTTGTCTAGGAGAAGGAAGAAGAGGGAGAGGAATGGCTTTGGTGGAAGAAGGAAAGAAAAGAGTAACTCCTATGCCTCCTCTTCTCTCATCCGCTCTTTTATACCACATGAAGGGGGGCAAGTGAAGGGTCATAGTGCCTCTTCTCTTGATGACTCTTCACTTCCCTAAGCCTTAACAAAAATCCTCTTCATTCTCTACTAGCACTCTCTTGCTAGGTGAATTGGTTAGTACATGCATGGTGTTATACTAGGTCCAAGGTTCAATCCTTGATGCATGAACTTTATTTTTATTTTTATTTTAATTTATATTTCTTTTAAATTTTGGCAATGCCCCCCTAAGGCCTACCCATAGCCATGCTAATATTCCTAATTTAAACCCATTTCTATTTATATTAAATTCTACCTAAAATCCACTAATAAACATGGTACTAGAAAACCCATGTAAAGCCTATTAGCACTTAGCTTCTTATTTTATATCGAAAATCATGGACCACCACGCTAAGGTTTATACTAGTGTCCCCATGCTCCTTAAGAATCTATCTAGGCATGGCCAATATTTTTAAAGAAAATATTGAGAAAATTTTTCGGGTCGTTACAGAAGTGCCTTCCTGCATCTTAGAGGTGAAGAGGAGTCTGGAGACCTCAAACCTTTCGGATATCGCCTGCTCGCCAAACAGCTTATGAAGATGGAAGACCATGGTATGAGCATCCATATGCTCATGATGCTTTTGTAGCTCAGGTACTATAGCGGCCAGCATAATGCAACTCGCAAGTTCAGAATCGACCACATGTTTCTGATAGGCCACTAACTTGCCTGGAGTTGCATCTTCAGGAGGATGGTTGGGAAGTTCTTCTTCAAGGACATAAGCAAGCTTTTCTGCCTTGAGGACTATCCTCAGGTTTCAAAGCCAATCCATGAAGTTTGGCCCCGTCAGCTTATTGGTGTCCAAAATGGAATGCAAATTCAGAGAAGACATGATCAGGTGATTATCCTAGAAATTCAAATTGAGGTTATGTGATGAGAATGATAAAGAATGCATCAATATACATTAATTAAATCCTATTTATTTTTCGAATTGAATAACCCTTTTTATCAATTCGGGAGATCGTAGGAACATCTCTATATCGGTTGATATCCAACCTGTAACGACCCAGAAAATTCTCTTAATATTTTTCTTAAAATATTGAGCATGTATAAATAATTTTCCGAGGGACCTAGAAATAATTATATAAAATTTGGCCTAGAAATCCATATTTTCTCAATTAAATTGAGAAAACTAAGTAATAATGGGCCTTATATGGGCTTTTTAGTACCATGATTATTGGTGAATTTTAGGTGAAAATTTATAGAAATATGAAGGGATTTTAATAAGAAATATTAACATAATTATGGGGGAATTTTTTTAGGATTTTCGAAAATTACTAGGAAAATAAAATAAAATAAGGGGAAAAAATTGTACATTTACCAAGGATTGAACCTTGGACCTCTTGTACAACCATGTAGGCTCTAACCAACTCATCTAGCAAGGGAATGTTATGAGGAAATGAAGTGGATATTGGTTAAGGCTTAGAAGAAGATGAAGGTTCATGGAGAGACTCTTTATTTACCTCCTTAATGGGTGATAAATAGGGGGGTTTGGGAGTTACTTCTTCCTTCCATTACTTACATTTTCTTCCTCCCTCCTTCTTCATTCTAGCCGAACACCATAGGGGAGATTTTCCTTTGGAAAAACTCCACAAGAGGGTCTCATCACAAGATCAAAAGGTTTTTTTTCAAGGATACAAGGGCAAGGGGGTTCAAGTGTTCAAGGGACTTACCATTTCCTTCTCTTTCAAGGTTCGAAAAATCAAGAAACCCAAGGTAAGACTCCCTCACCTGTGGTATAATAGTTCCTTATGATTTCCATGATTTTTAGCATGATATATTGGTTAGTTTTTGGATTTGATGTTGAAAGGAAGGAAAACCAAGAACCTTAAGTTTAAGGGTTTCGGCCACCATGATTTAAAGGTCTATAATTATGCCAAAAATTTTGATAATGTTATTTAATGTTCCCTATGATGTGTAGAGGTTACGTATAATTTTTGGGAATTTTTGGAGTACCCTAGAGACTCTATAAGTTTCGGCCAACCTCAAGGACCCAAAGGTTAGGGTTGAGTCCTAAACTTCAAGTATATATTTTTATGTGTTGTCATGATATAAGGGTGATGGAGGGTGAATATGTGAATTGTCACATGGCCTAGAGACTCTATAAGTTTCGGCCAAGAAGGGTTAATAGGGTAAATGTTATGATTTATTTCAAGTAAGGGCTCCAATGGCTCTATGGTAAGATGTGATTAGTGTTTAATGATTGATTGGGGATTTTAATGGAATTTTTCCATACCCCCATGGTCTTAAAAGTTTTGGCCAGCCCTAGGAAAGTGGCCTAAAGGTTAGGGTTAACCCTAATCATGAGCCCCAAGGACTTCCTATGGTCTTATAAATAATGTATGGTAGGAATCATGTTAACCATGACCCTAAGGTTTAAGCACCATGCTTTATGTTTCATGTTTAGGTTATGACTGGATGCCATGCTTAATAGGGTTACCATGGATGTTTATGTTTTAGGCCATGTATTTGAATGGTAGGTAGAAGGTTATGGAAATCCTACCTATATATGCTTATGTGATGTAGAGAACCCTGCTAAGTTATATGCTCACGTTATGTTAAGAACCATGTTAAGTTATTGTGTATGTTCATGATATGAATGACGCCATGATAAGTATGATAGGTTTATGTTCATGATATGAATGATGCTATGATAAGTATGATAGGGTTATGTTCACGATAAGAATGATGCTATGATAGGTATGTTATGATAGGTTCATGATAAGAACGATGTCATGATAAGTATGTTATGTTTATGTTCATGATAGATTGATGCATGCCATGTTGTATGAATAAAGATGCATGTCATGATTATGAAAGAAGATGCATACCATGTTTATGAATGAAGATAATGCTCATGCCTTACAGGCATCATGATGTTATGCAATAAGAATGAACAATGAAAGGACAAGCATGTGTTAAGTCATGCTTTATGTAACATGGTTATGCTATGAATGTCTTATGAATGATGAAACATGAAAAGTATTTTACTTTATGTATGGGCTTGTACCGGACCGAAGTATGGGTCCAAGGGATGGGCACCTTAAGAATGCCCCGGTTTTGGACTACCGAAGCTGTCAACGGTTCTGGCACTACCGGAGCTGTGCAACAGGGATCGGCACCTTAAGAACGCCTCGGTTCGGGGACTACCGACTATGTTGTCCTTACCCTAGTAGGTCGGGGCTCGCGACCTCGGACTTGCTAGGGATGCGCGCTATGATGTATGTATGTGGTACAAGCCGGGGACCCCAAATGATGTTATGATGATTATGTTTAAGCATTTAAAAGTATGTTTTTAAAAGTTAAGCATCCTTATGTATATGCATTCCACTCATGCATCCATTCATGTTATGCATTATGCTATGTGATAAGATTTTATGCTTACGTTTCATGTTAAGAAGTATGCATGAGAATGAATGAATTATGCCAATTATTATGCCATGCTTAGAATGTTCACTATGTTTACGTTTATGCTATGTATTATGTCATGCTTAGAATGTTCACTATGTTTATGTTTATGCCATGTATCATGCAATGTTTAGAATGTTTACTATGTCTATGTTAATGCCATGCTATGTATACGATAAGTGACGTAAGATGTTATGTTCTAGGTAGAGCACCAAGTATGTTAATGTTTCATGTGCTCATTATGAGATGATGAATGATGAATAGTTTTTGTGAGTAGGAAAGAGTCTTACTAAGCCTGTGTACTTACAGTCTTATTTCCTTATACCGCAGATCATTCAAGGGGACAATGATGGAAGCAGCAGGAGGGCAAGAACGCATGTGTGTAGTAGTGACTTTGCCCAGGAAACTATATGTTTACTGTTTATGCTAGAACTTCACCTTGGTTACTTATATGTTTGAATAATGACTTCTGGAACCTTATGATATGATGTTATGTATGACATGATATGATGCTTAAGTTCAAAGTTAATATGCTAAGGTTCCCATGTCAATAAGTTAGGAATGGTAGTAGGGCATGTATAAGTTAAAGTTATTCTGCTGTCATATGATGTCTACATGCCCTAAGCATGTTAACGTAACGCCGCTTATGAAAAAAAAAAAGTGGGCGTTACACAACAATAGATAAGAACAACCATGGCTAGAGTCCATCAAGTTATTCTTAGCTATGAAGGTAGGTAATTATACCGATTACATATTATATATATGTAACTATCACATTATGCTATCAACTAATTGAATGTTTGCATAAATCATTGGGTTGTTAACTCATTAACAAGTATGCAACAATATACATAGCACCCAACTGCACCTCTCTTTACATCGACCTTGGCTGTGGCACAACAAATCGATGCTCCAAGCTTAAGGCTGACCCATTAATCATGAAATAGTTTTAATATGGTTGGAGCTCATTCAACCGTTTAGTCAGGCTTGGATGTGTCCAATAACCAAAACTAAGGATTGACCTCTGACTCCAACTATATTAATCATAAACTAATTCCATGGTTTGAACATGTTGAGGTTCAAGCCGGGCATGAATGTGTCCATCAACCCAAATGAGAAACAAAACTCCGGTTCTAACCATATTAATGGAAGGTGTTGGCCTTAATATTTTGTAAGGGGTTTTGGATCTCATCCTTTTCTTTTATGCACATTCATGACATATAATTATGTCATGTTCTAACGACTTCCTTAATAAAGTATGTATGTGACTTAATTTATCAAGTCTCATTAATTGAATTAGGAACCGGATTTCCTAATTCTAATTTCATACTTTATTCAAGGAATTATTTTGGGAAACAATTTCCTGAATTATTATAATCAATTTCGGAAATAATATGTTTAAGACTTTGATTTCTCTAAATCAAATCTTATTAAATTAAGAGACAGATTTCCTTAATTCAACCACATATTATTTTCATGAAAATCTTATTTAAGGAAATATACTCTATAGGAAACAATTTTCCTAATTAATTTTGGAGACAATAATATGTAAGAGCATCACCTCATAAATCAAATAAGGAAATTATCGTTTGAGAATCACCTCAAAAATTTTCAAGATTTGATCACATATTTTATTTATGGAAAATTAATATCAATAACTTAATTTGGATGGCTCCCCGAGGCTCAATCCAAATTAAACATTTGACAATTTAACTCAATTTATGAAATTTAATTATAACAACTAATTTTAAATTGGACGGCTCCCCAAGGCTCAATCCAAAAAATAAAGAATTTTGAAAATAATTTAATTTTCAATTATAAATTTAAATACCAATTAATATTCCCATAATTTGTCTAGGCTTTCTTGAAAGAAAGTGCACAAAATTGTGAGCTTTCCATAAATGGAAAGTTTTCAAATATAAAAGGTTTTCAGAATAATTGTAAGTTTCTGTTACAAAGAAAACTTATGTTTTTCCAAAATTGAAAATTTTCCAAAATAGGAAATTTCAAAAATTGGAAAGTTTCCAAAAATGGAAAGTTTTCACAATTATCATAAAATTTCAGAAACAGAGATATTTCAAAAGTTTGCGAAATTTCATGAGGATTTCCAAACTTTGAAATTCCTAAATCGAAAATTTACCATAATTGGAAAGATTCCATAATAGAAAATTTTCCAAAATTGAGATCATGATAAAGCTTTCCGCAAAATAACTATATGATTATGTCGAACACAAACCTCGACTCTGATACCACTGTTGGGACCGAGTGCATGTTGACATAGATGCGGGTTCATAATTTTAAAATTAATTACGTGCAGCGGAAGGTTTAGCATAAATAATTTCTTTAAATCATTTAACCACACATCTAAGCATGCAATTTTATCTTGTGTAGACATGATTATATATTTAAAATTTTGTAGAAATATAAACTAATTTACATATTACCTCGCGTAACTCAAAGGAAGGGACGAGATCCAACCGTAACATCCATTGGAAGCTCTGCCTCTATTCGCGTCCACGCCGAGTATCTTCGGGATGACTTCGCAAAGCCACGAGTTTCGTGTTCTCGAGAACTACTAGATTCTCCAAGAACTTGACAAGGAAAACCAAGAGAGATGTCGGAAGACTAACCACAAATGGATGGCCGGCTGGTGCTCCTTCTTGGGGCTGGTTGGCGCACGGCAAGAAGAGGAGAAGAGAAGGAGAGAAAGAGAGGGAGAGAGACTATGCCTTCATCTCTATGATTATCACCCAAGCCTTGCCTTGGGTCCTTTATATAGTGTCCTCTCAACCATCAAGCCTCTAAAATATGGAATAACTTATTCCATCATGCCAAGTTTGATTTTATATCATGGTTAAAATCATATTTTAATTCATTATAAAAAATCAATCAAGTCTCCTCTCTCCTATGGAATAAATTTCCTTATCATGGTAAATCAACGCATGATTGATTTTATAAAATAAACCAATCCATGATTCATTTTAATTTCCATGAAAAATAAACGAAACCTTGGTTTATTATATAAAAATTTATATCATCCATAATTTTATAAAACAAACCACACTTGGTTTTTTTATAAATTGAACCAAAAACTTGGTTCTCTCCCTTTGTTGTGGCCGGACAAGCAAAGAGGATGGAGTCCCTCTTTGGTCGGCCTATCCAAGCCAAGCCTCAATGAATTAAACTTATTTAAATCATCTATTAAGTCTTCAAAAGACTTAGCCATTTTACGCTTCTGATACGTCTCTGAAAAATTCAGATTCGACTTATCGTTTAGCTCAACCAAACTTAATCTCTCTTAATTAGAAAATCCAATTTTCAACTGGTTTTAAATCTCTCGGATTACTTGTAGTGCGTGTGACTAAATCGGCTTTCAATTTATGTTGGTCGACTATAATTAATCAATTATAGAACGATCATGAGTGACACCTAGTAGTACATCATGATCCCCAATTAATTGAAAGATCAACGGTTGACCTCAGAAACAATTCTGAAACTCTTCAGCAGCTATAACGAATCGTGCCCCATTCCCTTCACCATCTTATACCCACTTGGTTCAGGACATGGTCTATGTGTGTCAGTCCCCACTAGGCTGACTACGTCACACCTAGCCCAAGTAACATTTTCTCGTCCTACAGATTGTAATTAGTCTCATGTATTTAAGAGATTCATACTCTGAACATGTCATGCTCTGGCCAGAGGCTTCGAGTAACAATCCGACGATAGGCCTCGGGTATACATCTCCTCGCAAGGAGTGGTGAATCCTTTATAGGCTGTTCAAACAACTTCGGGCACTTCGGCTTATACCCAATCATCTTGGGTCCACACCTCCTTAGAGATGCTTGCATAAGATATCAAAGTATAAGTCTCCATGACCAAGATGACTTGAACACCACAAGTCAAAGGAACATCGCACTTAAGCTGCAATAAGAACTTCACTGACATATCTATATGTAGACTACCATATGAAGTTTTACAGCCAGTCACTCCAATGAACTAGTTCACTTAACTATCATTCATGTTTATCTCCGGACATCTCAATGTCACCAGCCAGTGAGAATCAGCTGATTAGAGAATAACTCATGCTAGTGTCAATAGAATTGATAGTGTCCGTATTAATCAATTCATCGACTAGGGACAATTTCAATACTTCACAATTGCACATGTAGAGATAATCACTAGTTGTGAATTCATCACAAATTCTCTCATGCTGTGAATTGTATTGTGGACATTCAGTAAATGAGTTTATGATCTCAATCAAATACACAAACATATATACTCAATTAGTGAATATTCATTTATTAAAATAAATGATTACAATCATAAGGCGATTGCCTTAGGACACTTCTCTCATATCAGTAACAAACTCCTACTTGGCCTAATGCCAATCGCTACGGTACCCAATACCACAGGCTCTAACATGACCCTCAAACTTGCTTTGAGGCAAGGCCTTAGTTAAAGGATCCGCTAAATACCTTTCATTGGGATTTTTCTCAATTTGTATATCATTCCTACTTATAATCTCTCTGATTAGATGATAGCGGCGAAGCACATGTTTGGATCGCTGATGAGACCTTGGTTCCTTTGCTTGTGCAATAGCTCCATTGTTGTCGCAGTAAACCAGTATTGCTTCATCAATAGTTGGAACCACACTAAATTCTGAGACAAACTTCTTGATCCAGACTGCTTCCTTTGCTGCTTCCAAAGCTGCAATATATTCCGCTTCCGTGATAGAATCCGCTACGGTGTCTTGCTTGGAACTCTTCCAACTTATTGTACCTCCATTCAAAATAAATACGTATCCGGACTGGATTTGGAGTCATCCTTATCCGTCTGGAAACTGGCATCTGTATACCCACGTATTACCATATCACCTTCTCCATATATTAGGATCACATCCTTAGTGTTTCTTAAGTACTTGAGGATTGTCTTGACACCCGCCCAATGATCCATTCCTGGATCAGACTGATATCTGCTTGTGACGCTCAGAGCATACGATACATCGGGCCTAGTACATAACATAGCATACATGATAGATCCTATCGCCGATGCATAAGGAATCTTATTCATGCAAATCCTCTCGTCTTCTGTGCACGGACACATAGACTTCGAAAGGTTGATCCCATGCCTGATGGGAAGGTAACCTTTCTTGGATTCCGACATGCTAAACCTTTCTAGCACTCGGTCTATATATGTAGACTACGAAAGACCAAGCAACCGTTTTGATCTATCTCTATAGATTCTAATCCCAAGGATATAGGTTGCTTCTCCCAGGTCTTTCATGGAGAAAGTTTTGGACAACCAAATTTTAATTACCTGTAAGACTGATATATCGTTTCCTATAAGTAATATGTCATCGACATATAACACTAGGAATACGACTGCACTCCCACTAACCTTCTTGTACACACATGGTTCGTCAGGATTTTGTGAGAAATCAAACTCTTTGATTGTCTCATCAAAATGGATGTTCCAGCTCCTGAATGCTTGCTTTAGTCCATATATGGATCGTCAAAAATTTCTTACTTTGGTTTTATTAACCGATGTGAAACCTTCAGGTTGTATCATGTATACATCCTCAAACAGGTTTCCATTAAGAAAAGTTGTTTTCACATCCATTTGCCATATCTCATAATCATAATGAGCTGCTATGGCCAGGAGCATCCGAATGGATTTAAGCATAGCTACTGGCGAATAAGTTTCATCATAATCAATTCCTTGTTTCTGACGATATCCTTTTACCACTAATCTAGCCTTAAAGGTAACAACATTACCTTCCATGTCGGTTTTCATATAGAAAACCCACTTGCACACTATGGGCTTAATCCCTTCAGGTGGGTTAACCAAGTCCCATACTTGATTTTTGTACATGGAATTCATTTCTGACTTCATGGCTTCAAGCCATTTATCCCTTTCTGAATTTTTCAGAACATCTTCATAACTGATAGGTTCGTCATCGTTAACGAGTAACACGTCGTTCGATTCACTTATAAGAAATCCATATCTCTCTGGAATATTACGTGTCCTATCAGACCTACGAAGAAGTGGTGTTGTTTTAGGTTCAACTAATAGCTCATCATTATGAGTTATTGGTTGTGGGTCTAGACTAGGTGTCTCTGTAATGTCTATTGGAGTTTCTTGAACTTTTTCAAGTTCAATGCTACTCCCACTGTTTTCTTGTAAAAGAAATTCTTTTTCTAGAAATACAGCATGCCTTGAAACAAACACCTTTTGTTCCAAGGGATGATAGAATTGGTAACCTTTCGTTTCCTTAGGGTATCCAATAAATAGACATTTATCAGACTTAGCATCCAATTTGTCTGATACAGTCCGCTTTACATAAGCAGGACACCCCATATCTTTAGGTGAGATAAATGAGGTTTCTTACTATTCCACGTCTCATATGGAGTAGTAGAGACTACCTTGGTCGGGACTCTGTTTAGTAAGTAAACAGCTGTATTAAGCGCATAGCCCCAAAAGGATTTTGGAAGAGTTGCATGATTCATCATAGATCTAACCATGTCCATCAGGGTTCGGTTACGCCTCTCAGATACACCATTATGCTGTGGTGTATATGGCAGATTCCATTGAGACAATATCTCATTGTCCCTAAGGTAATCTTGAAACTCTTGACTTAAGTATTCAACACCCCGATCGGATCAAAGTATCTTAATACTTTTACCAAGCTGTTTCTCTACTTCACTTCTGAACTCTTTGAATTTCTCAAAAGCTTCAGATTTGTGTTTCATTAAGAACACATACCCGAATCGTGAGTGATCATCGATAAAGGTAATGAAGTAGCTATAGCCTCCTTGTGCAAGAGTTGACATTGGTCCACATACATCAGTATGTATTAGACCAAGCAATTCTCCCACTGGTTTACCTTTTCCGAAAAAGGGTAATTTGGTCATCTTGCCTTTTATGCATGATTCCATGTATCAAATGAACCGGGTTGAAATGATTCCAGAATTCCACATCGGTGTAATTTAGTCATGCGTTTCTTACTTACATGGCCAAGACGACAATGCCACATATAGGAGTCTATTTGATTATCTATTCGAGCACGTTTGTTGCTAACTTCGATATTGAAAACGTCATCGGATAAATCTAATGTGTAGATACCATTGCATAAAGTTCCGGTCCCATAAAGAACACTATTTAAAGTTATGTAACAGCAATTATTACTAAAAGTTAATTGATAACCCTTTTCATTTAAGCATGAAATAGATACAATGTTCTTTATTAACGAAGGAACAAAATAACAATTATCCAATTCTAAGACAAATACAGTAGGGAACTTTAGCAAATATGCTCCGATGGCAACAACAGCAATCTTTGCTCCATTTCCAACTCACAAATTCGCTTCTCCCTTGACAAGTCTTCTTCTATTCCTTAGCCCCTGTATGTCATTACATATATGTGAGCTACACCCAGTATCAAGTACCTAGGTGTCCGAGGAAATAGTGTGACATTCAATAACGAAGATACTTGAAGAGGATGGGGCATCGGATGCCTTCTTCTTCAAGGACTCAAGATAAACCTTGCAGTTTCTTCGCCAGTGGCCCTCCTTGCCACAGTGATGGCAAGTGCCTTTTGTGGTCTTTTCGGTCTTTTTGGCCTTTTTCTTCCTTGCCTTATTTTATTCTTTGGGCTTCCTCTTAGATCCTTTCTTTGAGGAACCAACTAACAGTACCGTCTTCTGATCCTGCTTTACAGAAGGCTCTACAGTCTTCAGCAGGTTAAGCAACTCAGGAATGGTAGTCTCCAGTTTGTTCATCCGATAGTTCATCACAAACTGTGAGTAACTCTTGGGCAATCAATGCAGAATTAAGTCAATACTTAGTTCGTGATCCATTGCAAATCCGAGTGTGCCTAGTCGCTCAATGTACCCCAACATCTTCAACACAAACTGTGAGACAGAAGTGCCTTCCTGCATCTTAGAGGTGAAGAGGAGTCTAGAGACCTCAAACCTTTCGGATCTCACATGCTTGTCAAATAGCTCATGAAGATGGAAGACGATGGTATGAGCATCCATATGCTCATGCTGATTTTGTAGCTCAGGTACCATAGCGGTCAGCATGATGCAACTCGCAAGTTCAGAATCGGCCACATGTTTCTGATAGGCCACTAACTTGTCTGGAGTTGCATCTTCAGGAGGATGGTTGGGAAGTTGTTCTTCAAGGACATAAGCAAGCTTTTCTGCCTTGAGGACTATCCTCAGTTTTCAATGCCAGTCCATGAAGTTTGGCCCAGTCAGCTTATTGGTGTCCAAAATGGAACGCAAATTCAGAGAAGACATGATCAGGTGATTATCCTATAAATACAAATTGAGGTTATGTGATGAGAATGATAAAGAATGCATCAATATATATTAATTAAATCCTATTTATTTTTCGAATTGAATAACCCTTTTTATCAATTCGGGATATCGTAGGAACATCTCCAAATAGGTTGATATCCAACCATAGATAAGAACAACCATGGCTAGAGTCCATCAAGTTATTCTTAGCTATGAAGGTAGGTAATTATACCGATTACATATTATACATATGTAACTATCACATTATGCTCTCAACTAATTGAATGTTTGTATAAATCATTGGGTTGTTAACTCATTAACAAGTATGCAACAATATACATAGCACCCAACTGCACCTCTCTTTACATCAACCTTGGCTGTGGCACAACAAATCGATGCTCCAAGCTTAAGGCTGACCCATTAATCATGAAATAGTTTTAATATGGTTGGAGCTCATTCAACCGTTTAGTCAGGCTTGGATGTGTCCAACAACCAAAACTAAGGATTGACCTTTGACTCCAACTATATTAATCATAAACTAATTCCATGGTTTGAACATGTTGAGGTTCAAGCCGGGCATGGATGTGTCCATCAACCCAAACGAGAAATAAAACTCCGGTTCTAACCATATTAATGGAAGGTGTTGGCCTTAATATTTTGTAAGGGGTTTTGGGTCGCATCCTTTTCTTTTATGCACATTCATGACATATAATTATGTCATGTTCTAACGATTTCCTTAATAAAGTATGTATGTGACTTAATTTATCAAGTCTCATTAATTAAATTAGGAACCGGATTTCCTAATTCTAATTTCATACTTTATTCAAGGAATTATTTTGGGAAACAATTTCCTGAATTATCATAATTAATTTCGGAAATAATATGTTTAAGACTTTGATTTCTCTAAATCAAATCTTATTAAATTAAGAGACAGATTTCCTTAATTCAATCACATATTATTTTCATGAAAATCTTATTTAAGGAAATATACTCTATAGGAAATAATTTTCCTAATTAATTGTTGAGACAATAATATGTAAGAGCATCACCTAATAAATCAAATAAGGAAATTATCGTTTGAGAATCACCTCATAAATTTCCAAAATTTGATCACATATTTTATTTATGAAAATTAATATCAATAACTTAATTTTGATGGCTCCCCAAGGCTCAATCCGAATTAAACATTTGACAATTTAAATTCAATTTATGAAATTTAATTATAACAACTAACTTTACATTGGACGGTTCCCCAAGGCTCAATCCAAAATAAAAAATTTTGTAAATAATTTAATTTCTAATTATAAATTTAAATGTCAATTAATATTCCCATAATTTGTCTAGACTTTCTTGGAAGACAGTGCACAAAATTGCGAGCTTTCCATAAATGGAAAGTTTCCAAAAATAAAAAGGTTTTCAGATTAATTGTAAGTTTCTGGTAAAAAAAACATACGTTTTTCCAAAATTAAAAAATTTCCAAAATATGAAATTTCCAAAATTGGAAAGTTTCCAAAAATGGAATGTTTTCACAATTATCATAAAATTTCAGAAACAGAGATATTTCAAAAGTTTGCGAAATTTCATGAGGATTTCCAAACTTTGAAATTCCTAAATAAAAAATTTACCATAATTGGAAAGTTCCCATAATAGAAAATTTTGCAAAATTGAGATCATGATAAAGCTTTCCGCAAAATAATTATATGATTATGTCGAACACAAACCTTGACTCTGATACCACTGTTGGGACCGGGTGCATGTTGACATGGATGCGGGTTCATAATTTTAAAATTAATTACGTGCAGCAGAAGGTTTAGCATAAATAATTTTTCTAAATCATTTAACCACACATCTAAGCATGCAATTTTATCTTGTGTAGACATGATCATAAATTTAAAATTTTGTAGAAACATAAACTAATTTACGTATTACCTCGCGTAACTCAAAGGAAGGGACGAGATCCAACCGTAGCGTCCCTTGGAAGCTTCGCCTCTATTCGCGTCCACGCCGAGTATCTTCGGGATGACTTCGCAAAGCCACGAGTTTCGTGTTCTCGAGAACTACTAGATTCTCCGAGAACGCGACAAGGAAAACCAAGAGAGAAGTCGGAAGACTAACCACAAAAGGATGGTCGGCTGGTGCTCCTTCTTGGGGCTGGTTGGCGCACGGCATGAAGAGGAGAAGAGAAGGAGAGAAAGAGAGGGAGAGAGCTTATGCCTTCATCTCTATGATTATCACCCAAGCCTTGCCTTGGGTCCTTTATATAGTGGCCTCTCAACCATCAAGCCTCTCAAATATGGAATAGCTTATTCCATCATGCCAAGTTTGATTTTATATTATGGTTAAAATCATATTTTAATTAATGATAAAAAATTAATCAAGTCTCTTCTCTCCTATGGAATAAATTTCCTTATCATGGTAAATCAACCCATGATTGATTTTATAAAATAAACCAATCCATGGTTCATTTTAATTTCCATGAAAAATAAACTAAACCTTGGTTTATTATATAAAAATTTATATCATCCATAATTTTATAAAACAAACCACACTTGGTTTATTTTATAAATTGAACAAAAAACATGGTTCTCTCCCTTTGTTGTGGTCGGCGAAGCAAAGAGGATGGAGGCCCTCTTTGGCCGGTCTAACCAAGCCAAGCCCCAATGAATTAAACTTATTTAAATCATCTATTAAGTCTTCAAAAGCCTTAGCCATTTTACGCTTCCGATGCGTCTATGAAAAATTCAGATTCGACTTATCGTTTGGCTCGGCCAAACTTAATCACTCTTGATTGGAAAATCCAATTTTCAACTCGTTTTAAATACCTCGGATTATTTGTGGTGCGTGTGACTAAATAGGCTTTCAATTTATGTTGGTCGTCTATAATTAATCAATTATAGAACAATCATGAGTGGCACCTAGTAGTACATCATGATCCCCAATTAATCGAATGATCAACGATTGACCTCAAAAATAATTCTGAAACCCTTCAGCAGCTATAATGAATCGTGCCCCATTCCCTTCACCATCTTATACCCACTTGGTTCAGGACATGGTCTATGTGTGTCAGCCCCCACTAGGCTGACTACGTCACACCTAGCCCAAGTAACGTTTTCTCGTCCTACGGATTCTAATTACTCTCATGTATTTAAGATATTCATACTCTGAATATGTCATGCTCTGGCCAGAGGCTTCAAGTGACAATCCGACGATAGGCCTCAGGGATACATCTCCTCGCAAAGAGTTGTGAATGCTTTGTAGGTTGTTCAAACATCTTCAGGCACTTCGGCTTATACCCAATCATCCTGGGTCCACACCTTCTTAGAGATGCTTGCTTAAGATGTCAAAGTATAAGTCTCCATGACCAAGATGACATGAACACCGCAAGTCAAAGGAACATCGCACTTAAGCTGCAGTAAGAACTTCACTGACATATCTATATGTAGACTACCATATGAAGTTTTACAGCCAGTCACTCCAATGAACTAGTTCCCTTAACTAGCATTCATGTTTATCTCCGGACATCTCAATGTCACCAGCCAGTGAGAATTCGCTGATTAGAGAATAACCCATGCTAGTCTCAACAGAATTGATAGTGTCCGTATTTATCAATTCATCGACTAGGGACAATTTCAATACTTCACAATTGCACATGTAGAGATAATCACTAGTTGTCAATTCATCACAAATTCTCTCATACTGTGAATTGTATTATGGACATTCAGTAAATGAGTTTAAGATCTCAATCAAATACATAAACATGTATACTCAAATAGTGAATATTCATTTATTAAAATAAATGATTACAATCATAAGGCGATTGCCTTAGGACACTTCTCTCATATCACTAACAACAACTTTATTATCAAAAATAACAGAATATACATCCTTAAACAACTTATAAACTGAAATTAGATTCTTTCTAAATGAAAGTATATAAAGGCAATCTCTCAGAACTAACACATTATTTTTCTCAAAAGATAAATAAAAAACTCCCACTGCAATTGCTGCTACTCTTGTAGCATCACCCATGTAGACCACGATTTCTTCATTAGCTCGTCGTTGAATTTCAGGGAACCCCTACAAAGTATTGCAGACATGGTTAGTGGCTCCTGTATCTACGCACCAGGTACTGGTAGATAGCACCGCTAAACATGTTTCAACGACTAATGCTGAAGAAATACCTTTGCTTTATCGACGGGGACAATTCGCCTTCCAGTGCCCAGTTTGCTTCCACGTGAAGCACTTGCCTTTCGGCTTCTTCATGCCAGTCCGGGGTCCTTACGATGCTCCTGCCTTCTTAAACCCTCCTCGTTTCTTCTTCTTCATGCCTTTTGGCACAGAAGGAGAAATCTTTTGAGTTACTAAGGCATGTGAGTTCTGGTGATATGAGAGAAGTGTCCTAAGGCAATCGCCTTATGATTGTAATCATTTGTTTTAATAAATGAATATTCACTATTTGAGTATACATGTTTATGTATTTGATTGAGATCTTAAACTCATTTACTGAATGTCCGCAATACAATTCACAGCATGAGAGAATTTGTGATGAATTCACAACTAGTGATTATCTCTACATGTGCAATTGTGAAGTATTGAAATTGTCCCTAGTCGATGAATTGATAAATACGGACACTATCAATTCTGTTGAGACTAGCATGGCTTATTCTCTAATCAGCTGATTCTCACTGGCTAGTGACATTGAGATGTTCGGAGATAAACATAAATGCTAGTTAAGGGAACTAGTTCATTGGAGTGACTGGCTGTAAAACTTCATATGGTAGACTACATATAGATATGTCAGTGAAGTTCTTACTGTAGCTTAAGTGCGATGTCCTTTGACTTGCGGTGTTCAAGTCATCTTGGTCATGGAGACTTATACTTTGACATCTTAAGCAAGCATCTCCAAGGAGGTGTGGACCCAGGATGATTGGGTATAAGTCGAAGTGCCCGAAGATGTTTGAACTGCCTATAAAGGATTCACCACTCCTTTTGAGGAGATGTATACCCGAGGCCTATCGTCGGATTGTTACTCGAAGCCTCTGGCCAGAGCATGACACGTTAAGAGTATGAATCTCTTAAATACATGAGAGTAATTAGAATTCGTAGGACGAGAAAACGTTACTTGGGCTAGGTGTGACGTAGTCAGCCTAGTAGGGACTGACACACATAGACCATGTCCTGAACCAAGTGGGTATAAGATGGTGAAGGGAATGGGGCACGATTCATTATAGCTGCTGAAGGGTTTTAGAATTATTTCTGAGGTCAACCGTTGATCTTTCGATTAATTAGGGATCATGATATACTACTAGGTGCCACTCATGATCATTCTATAATTGGCTAATATAGACGGCCAACATAAATCGAAAGCCTATTTAGTCACACGCACTATGAGTAATCCGAGGGATTTAACACGAGTTGAAAATTGGATTTTCCAATCAAGAGAGATTAAGTTTGGTTGAGTCAAACGATAAGTCGAATCGGAATTTTTCAGAGATGCATCGGAAGCGTAAAATGGCTAAGTCTTTTGAAGACTTAATAGATGAATTAAATAAGTTTAATTCATTGGGGCTTGGCTTGGATGGGCCGGCCAAAGAGGGCCTCCATCCTCTTTGCTTGGTCGGCCACAATAAAGGGAGAGAACTAAGTTTTTGGTTCAATTTATAAAATAAACCAAGTGTGGTTTGTTTTATAAAATTATGGATGATATAATTTTTTATATAATAAACCAAGGTTTGGTTTATTTTTCATGGAAATTAAAATGAACCATGGATTGGTTTATTTTATAAAATCAATCATGGGTTGATTTACCATGATAAGGAAATTTATTCCATAGGAGAGAAGAGATCTGATTGATTTTTTATCATGAATTAAAATATGATTTTAACCATGATATAAAATCAAACATGGCATGATGGAATAAGTTATTCCATATTTGAGATGCTTGATGGTTGAGAGGCCACTATATAAAGGACCCAAGGCAAGACTTGGGTAATAATAATCATAGAGATGAATGCATAGGCTCTCTCCCTCTCTTTCTCTCCTTCTCTTCTCCCCTTCTTGCCGTGCACCAACCAGCCCCAAGAAGGAGCACCAGCTGGCCATCCTTTTGTGGTTAGTCTTCCGACTTCTCTCTTGGTTTTTCTTGTCGCGTTCTTGGAGAATCTAGTAGTTCTCGAGAACACGAAACTCGTGGCTTTGCGAAGTCATCTCGAAGACACTCGGCGTGGACGCGAATAGAGGCGGAGCTTCCAAGGGACACTTACGGTTGGATCTCGTCCCTTCCTTCAAGTTACGCGAGGTAATACGTAAATTAGTTTATGTTTCTGCAAAATTTTAAATATATGATCATGTCTACACAAGATAAAATTGCATGCTTAGATGTGTGGTTAAATGATTTAAAGAAATTATTTATGCTAAACCATCCGCTGCACGTAATTATTTTTAAAATTTCGAACCCGCATCCATGTCAACATGCACCCGATCCCAACAGTTGTTACTAATAGAAATAGAGAGATTATCTATTCGGGTACAATGGTCAGCAATCTGTATACTCTAGAACCAAAACCTTCCATGATGCATACTGAAATAAATAGCTCATCATATAACTCAAATAAGAGAAAAGAGCCTTCTAAGATGAATCAAACATATCTTTGGCACCTTAGGCTTGGTCATATCCAAGAAGGGTTTCCTACCATTCAGGCATAGAATTCCTCTATCCAAGGAGATGTGTCCGAAAATATCAAAGGAGATAGAGGAAATGAAGGCGGTTCCTTATGCTTGGACCGTAGGAATCCTCATGTATGCTATGTTGTGCACGAGACCTAATATCAGTTTTGCCGTGGGCATGGTTAGCAGATATCAGAGTAACCTTGGACTGGGACATTGGACTGCGGTATAGCATATATTGAAAAACCTGAGACGGACTAGGGATTATATGCTGGTTTACCGGGCAGACCAATTAGTCCCTCTCGGTTATACGGACTCAGATTTCCAGTCAAATAGGGACAAAAATAAGTCTACCTCAGGGTTTGTGTTTACTTTAGCAGTGTCAAGCAGAAATGCGTGGCGGACTCCACCATGGAAGATGAATATGTGGTAGCCTCTGAGGCGGTCAAAGAAGCTGTATGGCTCAGAAACCTTATCATGGACTTGGATGTGATTCCTGGTTTGCCCAGATCTATCACAATCTTTTGTGATAACAGTGGTGCAGTTGCATACTCAAAGGAACCATGAGCCCATAAGGCGAGTAAACACATAGAGCGCAAGTACCACCTGATACGAGAAATCGTAAAGCAAGGAGAAGTTGCTGTCGCCAAGATTGCATCAGAAGACAACCTGGCAAATCCTTTCACTAAAGCTCATCCAGCTAGAGCTTTTGACCGGCATGTGGAGAATATGGGAGTCAGATCTATGGCAGCGGGAGTACAGTAGTGTCTTTAAGTATAAGTGGGAGATTGTAAGATGTGTATACTGAAAGGCATGACTTTTATATATGAACATCTTTATTATGAAAAGAGAATCACAACTACACTAGGTGCCTGTTTACATTAGTACATGCATGAAGTCTAATACTATGCATTGTCGATAACATGGTGTGTGGTGACACACGGAAGATCGTGTTATCAGATCCCTACCTAGTATAAGTAGAGGCTCACAACCGAGATGGAATTGGACAACCCATCGGAATGGTTATAGTGTAATTAGGTGTGGTTGGTCTTGACCATTAAATCACACTAGTGTGTTATGAGTACATTGAGAAGGACCAAAACCCGAGGTTATCCAATTTATATTGACTTAATTATTGGATAGGACCTCAGTTTATATTATGGAGTACGATCCCTTAATCCCAAAATAATAACGGGCATATAATATTAATTATTATTTCTTTAATTTATCAACAGGCGAGATCTATTCTGTTAGATCGATAGACCCGGTAAGTTGAGAGATAATATTAATAATATGTTGTACCATTGATTATTGACGGAATCTGTGTTCTGGTGAGTCGGGATGATGATGCCCCCTTGATGAGCTCAAAAGGTGGATTTGATCCGGCACGATGATAATGTTGGGTGGTACTAATCAAGGATCCAGAAGTTAATTAATTTAAAATGTCAGTAATTTAATTAATTGACGGGCATTCGAGATCCTAAACACGGGGGTGATGGACGACTCGTAATATGTGGAGCCCATATGAAAATATGGGGGATGGTGAGGAAGTACAATGGGATCCTTTAGTGGAATGGAGCACCATTAATGGATCGGGTTTGGATCCATTAGTGGGCCAAGAACCTACTCCTCCTCATGATCCCTATCATAGTGCAATAAATACCCTATAGGAGTCATGATACAAGGCCGGTTATTTAAGTAATTAATCTCTGATTAATTGAGGGAATAATCTTCAGTTATTTAAGGAATTAATCGCTGATTAATTGAGGGAATAATCTTTGGTTATTTAAGGAATTAATCTCTGATTAATTGAGGGAATAATCTTTAATTATTTAAGGAATTAATCTCTGATTAATTAAGGAATTACTCCCTATAAATATTAGGATCAATCACACAACTCAAGGTTTTCTCTTCTCTCCCTCACCTTCTCTCACCTAGGGTAGCCGGCGAGCCCAAGGAAGAAATTCTTCCTTGTTTTTCTCTATTTTCTCTTGGTTGTTGGCTCAAGGAAGAAGGGAGTTCTTCCCTTCTCTTGGTCGGGTTGATCAAGAGGATGCAAGGAGAGGCGGCGGTTGGTCGGAGGTGCCCTAGGAGGCAGCGGCGCAAGGCAAAGGCCAGCGGCGATGCAAGGTTGAAGGGAGGAGTGGAGTTCGGCAGGTTGAGTGGGAAAGGAACGTACTTCTTCCTTTATTCTTCTTCTCCATCATCTCCTCGGAGCTACCCTTGTGGCTAGCGACACAAGGTGAGGAGGAGAGAAAGCCGGCGGACTTGGAGAAGAGATTGATTGAGAGCCTTGGGTGATTTCAATTTGTCATAGATCATCGCCCACACGACGTCCGCGAAGGGAGGGACATAAGGTAGAAGACCGCAAGGTGATCGAAAGGTATATCATTCCCCATGCTCCTTTGTATTTCCTTATGTCAATTTTGTGCCTTGATTATATATCTCATCATTTAATGTTTAATAATTTATTATTTTGATTCCAAATCTTGATGAATAAATTATTAACTGGACCCCAACCATAAACACAAAAACCGGAGATCAACTCGTCGCTTTTTTCGCCGTCGAACAGTCGAGGAAATTACAAGGCCGATTTTGGTAATTGGCTAATTTGTAATTTGGATCGTTCGATACGGCACGAGACGGTCGATGGGAGACGGGTCGCCACTCGGATTAATTTTTAATCCGTAGACTGGAGAGGTCTCTCGGGTCGACTAGGTATTCGCTAGGGAAACCTGCTAAGCCATACCCAACACATTTACCTTTTCTTTGGTAGAGGTGGTAGCTTCTACTTGCTCCGGTATTGAGGATGGTTCTTTCTCCCCCTCAATCCTTGAAGTGGAGACTTCCTCTAATTCTTTCGCACTTGAGGATGTAGATGATTCCATTCTCTCCTCCTCTTCGGATGTTAAACTCGACTCAACTCCCGATTTGTCCTTTCCCATGGACTCTTCTTCTTCTTGTCCTTGTGTCGAACTCTCATGTAGAGCTATTATCTTCCTCCATAGCTCATTTGCATTCTTGTATTCTCCTACATTTGACACAATATATGAAGGTAATAAATTCAAAACTATTCTAGTTACCTCCTTATCCGACTCCGCTTCTTCCGTTTGACTCTTGGTCCAATACCAAGATCGGAGGTGCTTTCCCTTCTTGTTAGTTGGAGCTTCAAATGGAACTTCCAATGCCGTCCAATGATCCCAATCCATTTGGAACCATGTCTCCAACTGCTTCCTCCAATAATTGAAATCATCTCGATCGTATGAAGGTGGAATCCTAGTATCCCATCCAAGTGGACCTTCCGATTCCATCCTCCTCTAGCACCTTTTGCTCTCCCAGCCATTAGTCCATAGATGAGCGAACCTCGCTCTGATACCACTTGTTAGACCGTGACCGTCAAGCTAGAGGGGGTGAATAGCTTTTCTACGATTCTCTACCTACATCGTTAGCAAGCGCAATCGGAATAACAAATGAACAAACTAAAAACAATACTAACGGCAACCTTTACATTGTTCGGAGATGACGCTCCTACTCCATGGTTATCCATAAGGTGGATGATCCATTGATCGTTCGGTGGATCACTCCCCGGATGCCCTCCGGCTAGCTCGTGTAGCTCCTTGTGGGCGGAGAAACATCGTAACAAACCAAACTTTACCTCTGAGCTCTTAGACTACTATTTGGCCTTTAACCAAATACAAATTCGTCAAACTTCTCAGCCAAAACTAAGCCCCTTTAAATACTGCTCATGGATGAGAACCTCGCTACCAGTCGACTAACCCTAGGCCAGTCGACTGCTCTCACTCAAATTCGACCGTTGCTAGCCCAACATTCGAATTCCCAACCACTACCAGTCGACAGCCCCCACAGCAGTCGACTGATATTTCTGTGGTGTTTCTCCGTCGACTGCCAAACCACCAGTCGACTGCCCCACTTAGGTTTGCCTTCTCGAGTATAATTCTCTCAGCACTCGACCCTTAAGATTTCCCGAGTAAATTTCCCTCGGCACTCGAACCCTCACAACTCAGCTGACACTTTACCAGCAGCCTTGATCTGTTGCCTTCACGCCCTCTTCGACTTTGACCCTCGTCCCTCAAATACGCACACAAGCTCACGGCTTGACTCTATGTCATCCTTCACGTACGGCTCGAAGTCCGCATCCCTCAGCTCATCGTCCCTGCTATCCATGGTCCCTCGGCTGCGTACACAAGCCCACGGCTTGCCTCCATGCCACCCTTCATTGTACCTGAAGCCATCCAGCTAAGTCCATGTATATCCTGCACGACCTACACACTCAAATACACATATCAAAATACAAGGGTAATCCTAACTTAAACCGTTTGCTCAAACATCAAAACACATGGTCACTCTAGACCATAGATTGCCCCAATAAGGAGGAGAGGAGAGGAAAAACTTAGGGCAACTCATTGATGTCATAAATTTTATTTTTGCTGGGGAAGGCAAAAATCCACTGGCAAGGTTTTATGGAGAATGGAAAAAAATCCACTGGTCAGCTCCGATACCAAAGGTATCAGAGAAAAAACTTAGGGCAACCTTTCATCAATTGATACCAAGGGGTATAGAGCCAAAGGTATGTTAGAGTTGGTGGAGAAGGGAAGAAGAAAAGAGGAGAGGAAACTCCTCTTGTCTTGCGCCGGCCGAAAGCCCTGGGAGAGAGAAGAGAGAGAGGAGAGGAGAGATGCCTAGGGTCTTATCAATTAGATTAAGCCTTGGTTTCATGATCTCATGGGGTTTATATAGGGCTAAGGTAGGGCCCAAGAGAAGGAGTTGGATGTTGGCCACTAATGGATCTAAAACCAATCCATTAATGAAGATCCATTCCACTAAAGGATCTCCATTGAACTTCCTTACCAATCCTCATATTTTCATATGGGCTCCACCTATTACGAGACATCCATCCCCTCGTGTTTAAAATATTAAATGTCGGTCGATTAATTTAAATTACTGACAATTTTAATTAATCGACTTCTGGCTCCTTGACTAGTACCATTCAAACTTATCATCATGTCGGATCAAATCCAGCTGAGGGTTTAACATAATGAACCTTTTGAGCTCATCAAGGGAACATCATCATCCTGACTCACCAGGACACAGATTCCGTCAATAATCAACGACACACGATATAATTAATATTATTTCCCAACTTACCGAGCCTATCGATTTAGCAGAATAAATTTCGCCCATTAGTAAATCAAAGAAATAATTATTAACAATATATGCCCGTTATTATATAGAAATTTAGGGATTGTACTCCATAATAAATCTGAGGTCTAATCCAATTATCAAGTCAGTACAAATTGGATAACCTCTGGTTTTGATCCTGCTCAATGCACACAAAACACACTAGTGTAATTCTATGGTCAAGATAAACCACACCTACTTACACTACAACCATCTCGATGGTTTGTCCAATTCCATCTTTGCTGTTAGCCTCTACATATACTAGGCAAGGGACTGATAACATGATGTTCCGTGTATTACCACACACCATGTTATCTACAATGCAAAGTAAAGGACTTTTATGCATATACTAATATAAATACACATCTAGTGTTGTTGTGATTCTTTTTTCAAAATATTGATGATCTTATATATAAATAGAACAAGTCTTTTAGTATACACATCTATCATTCTCCCACTTATAGTCAAAGACTCTGTTGTTCTCTCATTACCATACATCTGACTCCCATATCCTCCAAATGCCGGTCAAAAGCTCTTGCTGGAAGAATTTTAGTGAATGGATCCGCCAGGTTGTCCTCCGATGCAATCTTGGCGACAGCTACTTCTCCTCGCTTTACAATTTCTCGTATCAGGTGGTACTTGCGCTTTATGTGTTTACTCGCCTTATGGGCTCGTGGTTCTTTCAAGTTTACAACTGCACCACTGTTATTGCAAAAGATTATGATAGATCTGGGCAAACCAGGAATCACATTCAAGTCCATTATGAAGTTCCTGAGCCATACAACTTCCTTGGCTGCCTCTGAGGCTGCCACATACTCAGCTTCCATGGTGGAGTCTGCCATGCATTTCTGCCTGATACTCCTCCAAACTATGGCTCCACCTCCTATAGTAAACACAAACCTCGAGGTAGACTTATTCTTATCCTTGTTTGACTAGAAATCCGAATCCCTATAACCCACAGGGACTAATTGGTCTGCCCGGTAAACCAACATATAATCCCTGGTCCGTCTCAGGTATTTCAATATATGATTTACCACAGTCCAATGTCCCTGTATAGGGTTACTCTGATATCTACTGACCATGCCCATGGCAAAGAAGATATCTGGTCTTGTGCACAACATAACATACATGAGGCTTCCTATAACCGATGCATAATGAACTGTCTTCATTTCCTCTATCTCCTTTGATGTTTTTGGACACATCTCCTGGGATAGAGGAACTCTGTGCTTGACAGGTAGAAAACACTTCTTGGTGTTTTCTAAGCTAAAACGAGTCAGGACAGTGTCAATATATGATGTTTTGGATAAGCACAACATCATTTTTTGGTGATCCCTTATGACCTTGATTCCAAGTATGTGTTCCACTTCTCCCAAGTCCTTCATATCGAACTGTTTGGGCAACCAAACCCTTATGTCTGATAACACTTTGACATTGCTGCCAATTAACAAAATGTCATCTACGTAAAGTATCAGAAACACCACTACGTTTCCGTCACATCTCTTATATACACATGATTCATCTGGACTTTGAATAAATTCGTATGACTAGATTACTTCATCAAAGCGGATGTTCCAAGATCGCGAAGCTTGCTTCAATCCATAGATGGATCGACTAAGCTTGCATACTAGATGCTCTTTGCCTTTTGTAATGAACCCTTCTGGTTACTTCATGTAGATGGTCTCCTCAAGACTTACGTTAAGGAAAGCTGTCTTGACGTTCATCTGCCATACCTCATAATCCATATGAGCAGTAATAGATAAGAGAATCTGGATAGACTTAAGCATGGCTACCCTTACTGAGTATACCCCCTTTCTGAGTATACCCTTATGCAACAAGCCTAGCTTAGAAGGTCTCAACCTTCCCGTCTGATCCTCTCTTTCTCTTGTAGATCCACTGGCATCCAATGGCTTTTACACCATTAGGTGGTTTACTAGCTCCCAGACTTGATTAGAATCCAATGATTCTATCTCAGAGTTCATTGCCCTTTGCCATGAATCTACATCCTTATCATGGAGAGCCTCATCATAGGTCCAGGGATCCGGTACATGTTCACCAGGGACCAAGTTCGAAGACTCTCCCAAAAACATGAACCTCTCAGGTTGACTAACAATCCTCCCACTGCGACAAGGTACCACCTGTGTATCTTCTGTGACACGCGGTACAGTGACTTGTGGTGTATCCTCTTGTACAGTTGGTTCTAAGGTCGGAACGCCCCCTCTTAACTCATCAAGCACTAGTCTAGTCCTGCGCTTGTGGTTCATTACATAGACTTCTTCTATGAATCTGGCATTCGTGATAACGATTACCTTCTGATCCTTAGGACTATAGAATAGACCACCTTTCTTCCCTGTAGGATAGCCTACGAGCAGACGCACTTCCATACGAGATTCTAACTTATCAGTATCTCCCTTCAGCACATATGCTGAACTACCCCAAATCAGAACATGGCCTAAACTAGGCTTGCGCCCAGTCCACAGTTCTCTAGGAGCAGAAGGGACTGACTTAGATGGAACCATGTTCAGTATGTACGCTGTCGTTTCCAGAGCATATCCCCAGAACGACTCTGGCAACTCAGAGTAGCTCATCATTGACCTAACCATCTCCATAAGAGTCCTATTCCTTCTTTCTGCTACACCATTCTGTTGGGGAGTACCGGGTGTAATCAATTGGGACTGAATCCCAACATCTGATAAGTATGCCCTAAACTCACCCAAGAGGTATTCGCCACCACGATCTGATCACAGTGTCTTAATACATTTACCTCGATGTTTCTCCACATCAGCCTTTAATTCATTGAACTTATCAAAGCATTCAGACTTGCGGCGCATTAGGTAAATGTATCCATACCTTGAATAATCGTCAATAAAAGTGACGAAGTATTCAAAGCCACCTCTAGCCTGGATGGACATGGGACCACACAAATCAGAATGAACTAGTTCTAACAATTCTTTGGCCCTATACCCCATAGCCTTGAAAGGCCTCTTGGCCATTTTACCCTCCAAGCAAGACTCACAAGTTGGGAGGTCTTCCACCACCAATGAACTCAAGGGCCTATCGGTTATCAACCTCTGAATTCTACTAAGGTTAATATGACCAAGCCTAAAGTACCAAAGATATGTCTGGTTCATTTTAGAACGTTCCTTTCTCTTATTTAGGTTAGATGATGAGCTATTGGCCTCTATTTGCATCATATGAGTTTTTGGTTCAAGAGTATACAGATTGCCAACCATAGTACCCGAACAGATAATCTCTCTATTTCTCTTTATAACAACTCAATTATTAAAAGCAATAGAATATTCATCCTTTATTAATTTAGAAACCAAAATTATGTTCTTTCTAAAAGAGGTTACATATAAGCAATCTCTCAAAACCAACAATTTATTTCTCTCAAAAGATAAATAAAAGTCTCCCACTACAACTGCTGCCACCTCCGTAGAATTGCCCATGTAGACCACGATTTCCCCATCAGCTAGCCGTTGGGTTTCCTGGAACCCCTGCAGAGTATTGCAGACATGATCAGTGGCTCCTGTATCTACACACTAGGTACTGGTAGATAGCACCGCTAAATATGTTTCAACGACTAAGCACGAAGAAATACCTTTGTCTTGACGACGAGGACAGTTCACCTTCTAGTGACCAATTTGCTTACACGTGAAGCGCTTGTCTTTCAGCTTCCTCACGCAAGTTCGAGGTCCCTACGATGCTGCTGCTACTGCTGCTACCTTCCTGAACCCCCCTTGTTTCTTCTTCTTCCTGCCTTTCGGTAAAGAAGTAGAAATCTTCTGAGTAACCAAGGCCTGCGAGCTCTGACGAAAGATCCCCTTTGTCGCTTGGAGTTCTCCTAGCATTTCCCCCAACGTATATTCTCGTTTGTTCATATTGTAGTTGAGCCAGAACTACTCAAAACTCCTAGGCAGAGATTGGAGTATAATGTTGACCTGGGATTCCCTGTTGATTTGTGCTCCAAGTACCTCAATCTCATTGAGGTGAGCCTGTTGGGTATGGCCCGGCGGGTTTCCTTAGCGAATACTAGGTCGATCTGAGAGACCTCTCCATGTCTACGGATTAAAAATTAATCTGAATAGAGACCCGTCCCCCATCGACCATCCTGTGCCATATCGAATGATCCAAATTACAACTCAGCAAATTACCAAAATCGGCCTTGTAATTCGCTCAACCGTTCGATCGTTCGACCGCGGAAACGAGTTGATCACCGGCATTTGTGTTTATGGTCGGGGTCCAGTTAGTTAATTAACAACTATGATACGAAATCAAATTAACAAACTAACACACATGAAATGACGAGGTTAGTAATCATAGCACAAAATTGACATAAGGTTAATCAAAGGAGCATGGAAAGGGTTATACCTCTCCGATCACCTCGCGGTCGTCTACCTTATGTCCGACCCTTCGCGGATGTCGTGTGGACAATGATCTAACGCGAACCGAGATCACCGAGGCCTCCTAACAATCGCGCTTTCTTCTTCTCTCCTAGATGAACCAAACCCTAGCAATAGGGCTTGCACCGCCGGCCCTAGTCTCCCTCTCCATTGCGCTGGTGACCGCCGTAGTCTCCAAGACCTTGCCGGCTTAGAAGCTGACCTCGAGAGGAGAATAAAGAAGAAGGAGAAGGAGAAGAATCTCCTTCTTTCTTGACCCAAAACCGACTGCTCACCTCCTCCTCTCAAGATAGCGCCGCCAGCTTCCAAAGGCAACCGCCGGCCTCCCTTGCGCACCTCTCACCGGCTTCTCTTCTCCTCGTCGTTTACCACCAAAAGGAGGAGAAGATCCTCCCTTTCTTTGGTAGAAACCGGCAACCTAGTAGAAGAAAGATGAGATGAGGAAGAGGAAGTTTTCCTTCTTCTACCCGGCACCCTAAGAGAGAGAAATGAGAGAGGGAAAGAGAGATCACCTTGGATTAATTGGATTGTCTAGCATTGGTTTCATGGTCTCATTGGGTATATATAGGGCTAAGGTAGGGACCAAGAAGAGGAGTTGGATCTTGGCCCACCAATGGATCTAAACCTGATCCATTAATTAAGATCCATTCCACTAAAGGATCTTAATTGCACTTCCTCACCAACCCCCATATTTTCATATGGGATCCATATATTACGAGTCGTCTATCCCCCCGTGTTTAAGATCTCGAATGCCCATTAATTAATTTAAATTACTGACAATTCAAATTAATTAACTTCTAAATCCTTGACTAGTACCACTCAACCTTATCATCGTGCCGGATCAAATCCACCTGCAGGGTTTAGCACGATGAACCTTTTGATGTCATCAAGGGGGCATCATCATCCCGACCAACCAGGACACGGTTTCCGTCAATAATCAATAGCACATCATATTATTAATATTATCTCCCAACTTACAGGGCCTATTGATCTAACAGAATAGATCTCGCCCTTTGGTGACAAAGAAATAATAGTTAATAATATATGCCCATTATTATATCGGGATTAAGGGATCATACTCCATAATATAAACTGAGGTTCTATCCAATTATCGTGTTAGTACAAATCGGATAACCTCGGGTTTTGGTCCTACTCAATGTACTCAAAGCACAGTAGTGTAATTCTATGGTCAAGACCAACCACACCTAATTACACTACAACCATTCTGATAGTTTGTCCAATTCCATCTCGGTTGTGGGTCTGTACTTATACTACGCAGGGAACTGATAACATGATCATCCGTGTGAAACCACACACCATGTTATTTACAATGCATAGTATTGGACTTCATGCATGTACTAATGCAAACAGGCACCTAGTATAGTGTGATTCTCTTTTCATAACTAAGATGTTGATATAAAGAAATTCATGTCTTTCAGTATACATATCTTATAATCTCCCACTTATACTTAAAAGGCATTGCTGCTCTCTCACGGCCATACATCTGACGCCCATATCCTCCACATGCCTATCAAAAGCTCTAGTTGGAAGAACTTTAGTGAAAGGATCTGCCAGGTTGTCCTCTGATGCAATCTTGGCGACAGCCACTTCTCCTCGCTTTACGATTTCTCGTATCAGGTGATACTTGCGCTCTATGTGTTTACTCACCTTATGGGCTCGTGGTTCCTTCGAGTTTGCTACTGCACAACTATTATCATAAAAGATTGAGATAGATCTGGGCAAACCAGGAATCACATCCAAGTCCATGATGAAGTTTCTAAGCCTTTCCTTGGCAGCCTCTGAAGTTGCCACATATTCTGCTTCCATGGTGGAGTCCGCCACGCATTTCTGCTTGTCACTCCTCCAAACAATGCCTCCACCTCCTAAGGTAAACACAAACCCTAAGGTAGACATACTCTTGTCCCTATCTGACTGAAAATCTGAGTCTGTATAACCCACAGGGACTAATTTGTCTACCCGGTAAACCAACATATAATCCCTAGTCTGTCTCAGGTATATTAATATATATTTTACCGCTGTCCAATGTCCCTGTACTGGGTTACTCTGATATCTTCTAACCATGGCCACGACAAAATAGATAATCGGTCTCGTGCACAACATAGCATACATGAGGCTTCGTACTGCCGAAGCATAAGGAACCGCCTTCATTTCCTCTATCTCTTTTGATGTTATCGGATACATCTCCTTGGACAGAGGAACTCCATGCCTGAAGGGTAGGAAACCCTTCTTGGAGTTTTCCATTCTAAAACGAGACAACACAGTGTCAACATATGAAGCTTGGGATAAGCACAATATCCTTTTCTGGCGATCCCTTATGACTTTGATCCCAAGGATGTGTCCCTCTTCTCCTAAGTCCTTCATATCAAACTGCTTTGATAGCCAGACCCTTACGTCTGATAACACTTTAACATTGTTGTCAATTAACATAATGACATCTACGTAAAGTACAAGAAACACCATGACGTTTTCATCACATCTTTTGTACACACATGACACATCCGGGCTTTGAGTAAATTCATATGACTGGATTACTTCATCAAAGTGGATGTTCCAAGACCTTGAAGCTTGCTTTAATCCATAGAAGGATCGATTAAGCTTGTACAGTAGATGCTCTTTGCCCTTTGCAATGAAACCTTCTGGTTGCTTCATGTAGATGGACTCTTCAAGACTTCCGTTAAGGAAAACCGTCTTGACTTCCATCTGCCACACCTCATAGTCCATATGAGTTGTAAAGTATAAGAGAATCCGGATCAACTTGAGCATGGCTACCGGCGAAAAGGTCTCCTCATAATCGATGCCCTCATTCTGAGTGTACCCTTTAGCAACAAGCCTTGCTTTGAAGGTCTCAACCTTCCCGTCTGATCCTCTCTTTCTCTTATAGATCCACTTGCATCCAATGACTTTTACACTATTGGGTGGTTCTACTGTAATGACCCACAAAAGTTACTCAATATTTTCTTTAAAATATTGATCATGCCTAGATAAATTCTCGAGGAACATAGGGACACTAGTATGAACTTTAGCATGATTACCTATGATTTTCGATATAGATTAGGAAGTAGTATGAGCCTTACATGGGCCCTTCTAATACCATGGCCATTAAGGGACCTTAGGTAAAATTTTATCATAAATGGAAATGGATGTCAATTAGAAATATTAACATAAACCTTAGTGGGCTCTTATACGGGCCTTGGCAAAAATAATTATAAAAGAAATAAAAAGAAGTACATGCACCAAGGATTGAACCTTGGACCTAGTGTACCATCATGCATGTACTAACCAATACACCTAGCAAGGGAGTGTTAGTGGAAAAGGAAAAGGATTGTTGTTAAGGCTAAGAGGAAGTGAAGAGTCACCATGTGAGGAGGCACCATGACTTTTCACTTGCCCCCTCCAGTTAGTATAAGAAGGGTGGATGAGAGGGGAAAGGACTTAAGTTATTTTCTTTTACTCCAAGACTTTTCCTCTTCCCTTCTTCCTTCTCCTTCCTCCTTCTAGCCGAAACCCACAAAGGATTTCTCCTTTGGAAAGGTTTCACAAAGAGACTTCTTCTTCAAGATCTAAGGGCTTCCTACAAGGCTACAAGGGCTAGGGGTGGTCTAAGGTCAAGGAGGTTTTCTTTTGCTTCTTTATTCAAGGTTATAACCAAGATAAACCAAAGCAAGACTCCCTCACCTGTGGTATAATAGTTTATGTTGTTTATCATGATTTAAGATGTTGTTTGGGATTTATGTTGAGGAAATGATGGATTAGGGCTTCTAGGATTTTCGGCCAAAGTATGATTTTGGGTCTAAGATGATGTTAAAACCCCACTTATGTTTCCTAATGTTTACTCATGATAAGTTAAGTATAAATTATGATTTGGAGAAATTTAGTAGCACCCTAAGACCCCTTTAGGGTTTCGGCCACCATCCATGTCCCATGGTTAAGTTTAAATTCAACCCTTCAAGCATGTTTGTTATGTTCCCTATGATATAGTGGATATTAATTATGACTTATATGAATTTTCCCATGGACTCATTACCCTTCTAGGGTTTCGGCCAATGCATGAATTAGGGCTAGGACTTAGGGTTAGATCCAATCAAGGGTTCAAATGGCTTCTCATGGTATTGTATGTATTGAATTGGACATTTATGGTGAATTATGTGAATATCTCCATATGCTTGTGGCCTCTAGGGTTTCGGCCAAGGTCAAGTGTGTTAGTGATATGAGAGAAGTGTCCTAAGGCAATCGCCTTATGATTGTAAATATTTATTTTAATAAATGATAATTCACTATTTGAGTATACATGTTTATGTATTTGATTGGGATCTTAAACTCATCTACTGAATGTCCGCAATACAATTCACAGCATAAGAGAATTTGTGATGGGATCACAACTAGTGATTATCTCTACATGTGCCATTGTGAAGTATTGATATCCCTAGTCGATGAATTGATAAAAACGGACACTATCAATTCTGTTGAGACTAGCATGGGTTATTCTCTAATCAGCTGATTCTCACTAGCTGGTGACATTGAGATGTCCGGAGATAAACATGAATGCTAGTTAAGGGAACTAGTTCATTGGAGTGACTAGCTGTAAAACTTCATATGGTAGTCTACATATAGATATGTCAGTGAAGTTCATACTGCAACATAAGTGCGATGTTCCTTTGACTTGTGGTGTTCAAGTCATCTTGGTCATGGAGACTTATACTTTAACATCTTAAGCAAGCATCTCCAAGGAGGTGTGGACCCAGGATGATTGGGTATAAGCCGAAGTGCCCGAAGATGTTTGAACAGCCTACAAAGGATTCACCACTCCTTGCGAGGAGATGTACACCCAGGCCTATCATCGGATTGTTACTCAAAGCCTCTGGCTAGAGCATATCATGTTTAGAGTATGAGTCTCTTAAATACATGAGAGTAATTAGAAATCCAAAGGACGAGAAAGACACTACTTGGGCTAGGTGTGACGTAGTCAGCCTAGTGGGGACTGACACAAATAGACCGTGTCCTGAACCAAGTGGGTATAAGATGGTGAAGGGAATGGGGCACGATTCATTAGAGCTGCTGAAGGGTTTCAGAAATATTTCTGAGGTCAACCGTTGATCTTTCGATTAATTGGGGGTCATGATGTACTACTAGGTGTCACTCATGATCGTTCTATAATTGGTTGATTATAGACGGCCAACATAAATCGAAAGCCTATTTAGTCACACGCACTACGAGTAATCCGAGGGATTTAAAACAAGTTGAAAATTGGATTTTCCAATCAAGAGAAATAAGTCGAATCTGAGTTAATCAGAGGCACAACGGAAGCTAAAAATGGCTAAGTCATTTGAAGGCTTATTGGGCGAATTAAATGAGTTTAATTCGCGATGGGTTCGGCTCGGTTTGGCCGGCCAAAGAGGGTGCCCACCCTCTTTGGTTTGGCCGGCCACCACTTGGGGAGAAAACCAATTTATTTGGTTTAATTAATAAAATAAATCTAGCACGATTTGTTTTATAAATTATGGATAAATAAATTTGTATAAAGAAATTTATATAAAGAAATTTGTAGAAATTTATTCTTTTTATGAAAATTAAAATAATCTATGGAATGGTTTATTTTAATTTTATAAAATCAATTATGAATTGATTTTTCCATAATAAAGAAGATTTATAAATTTCTTGTAAAATTTATTCCATAATAAAAGGAGAGATGTATTTGTTTTATTATAAAGTTAGTTATAATAAAACTTGGCTTAAACGGAATAATTCATAAAGAGAATTTATAGGATAAATTTCTTATGAAAATTTATTCCGTTAATTCCGTTAAATGGGAGACTTGGCAAGGGAGAGGCTACTATATAATGGAACCAAAGGCAAGCCTTGAATTCCAATCAATTAATCAAGAGATTAGTAGCTCCCTCTCTCTCTCTAACTCTCTCTCTCTCTCTAGGGCCGGCACCCTTTCCCTCTCTAGGGCCGGCTCTCTCTCCTCCCCTAGGTCCGGCGCACATCCCAACGGTGGCCGAGAGCTTCATCCACCAAGAAGGTGCCGAAGAAGAAGAAGCGGATCGCGACTCCTTCCTTCCCGGAATTTAGATTCCGTTTCTTAGTAGTTAGTTTCTTTTCTTCTCTCTTGATCTTCTAGTTGTGCCTTTAGAGAATCTAGTAGTTCTCGTCGGCACAAAACTCGTGACTTTGCGCAGTCATCCCGAAGAGAACTCGGCATGGACGCGAATAGAGGCGGAGCTTCCAAGGGACGCTACGGTTGGATCTCGTCCCTTACTTCGAGTTACGCGAGGTACTAAGTAAATTAGTTTACTTTTTCCGTAAAGTTTTAATTTATGATCATGTCCACACATCATAAGGTCGCATGCTAGATACGTGGTTAAAAATAATTTGAGAAATTATTATGCTAATTCTTCCGCTGCACGTAAATATTTTAAAATTTACGAACCCGTATCCTTGTCAACATGCACCCGGTCCCAACAAAGTGTAGGGCTAAAAACTTAGGGTTAGCACTAATCATGGATTCTAATGGCTTCCTATGATATTGTATGTAATGTATGGGTTTTCTTTTACTTATAGAACCCCTCATGTTGATTGAATAATGGGATCTTCTCCTATTCAACTTTCGGCCAAGCTCCTAAACTAGGGTTTGGGTTGGGTTATGTTTTCAAGGATACTTGTTTATGGTTTATTATAATGTATGTATAGGTTTAAGCATGTTGTAGGAATTTTATTGTTCTCTAAAACCCTAGCTTTATGTGTTATGTATCATGACTTCGTATGTTTGGGTTATGTGCTAGGTTTATTCATGAATGTTTTAGGCCATATACCATAAACATATGTAATTGATGTAGGCTTCATGTTATATAGAATAATTCATGTACGATGTTAAATGCCTATAATAGATATATGGTTATGAAGGTCTATGTATGTTCCATGATGAATGCCATGAACCTAAGTAGTACGTATCATGCTCATATGAATCTTACCATGCATGCTCTATGATGGATACTATGATTATGTATGCGAGAAGATATGTATCATGTATGAAATGCTTGTTTACCTTATGTACCATGACCATGCAAGCTTTATGAACCAAGATGATGTTTATGCCTGGAGGCATAATTATATATGTATGTAATGTTTTATGAATGAAGATGATGAATGAAGATAATGTTTATGCCTTCAAGGCATAAGGATGTTATGCATTAAGTATGAATGATGAAATGTTAAGTATGCTTTATACCATGCCCATGTAATTGGACTACCGATGAAGCTGTTCACGGTTCTGGACTATCGATGAAGCTGTCCAAGGTTCCGGACTACCGATGAAGCTGTCCATGGTTCTGGGACTACCGTAGCTGTCCTTACCCTAGTAGGTCGAGATTAGCTACCTCGTATTTACTTACGGATGCGCGCATATGATGAATGTATGTGGTACAAGTCAGGGCCCCCATGATGTGATGATTATATTTAAGTATTTATAAGTATGATTTTCAAATAAGCATCCATATGTTATATGCATTTGACTCACGCATCCATTCATGTTATGCATCCATGTTAAATGTTTATTATGTCCATGTTTTATGATTAAGAACCATGTCATGTTAAATGATTATTATGTTCTTGTTTTATGATTAAGAACCATATTTATTATGTTTATGTTTTCTGATTAAGAACCATGCCAGGTTAAATATTCATTATGTTTATGTGCCATGATTAAGAACCATGACATGTCGAATGTTTATTATGTTTATGTTTTATGCTAAGAATCATGTCATGTTAAATGTTTCATACACTTACGTTTTATGTTAAGAATCATGTCATGTTAAATGTTTCTATGCTTATATTTTATGTGACGTATGGTTTTAGTGAGTAGGGAAGGGTCTTACTAAGCCTATGTGCTTATAGTTTATTGTCTTATACCGCAGATCAAGCAAGAAGATATTAAGGGAAGCAGCAGGAGGGGAAAGAGTGTGTGTGTGGTAGTGACATGGCAAGGAAAACGATTCTCATATTTATACTTGTCTCATGGCTTATGTTTGCACTGTCTCTTTTAAGTTTCATGCTATACTTATGATAGTTATGTCTGAAGAATAACTTACTACCTATGTTGCTTATGACTACTTCATGTGATTTTTATATTATGATGTTATGTACGATGTTAACATGCTATGTTACCATGTCGCTATGATTAGGAATGATAGTATAAGACATGTCTACGAGATTCAAGTGTTAGGTGCATGTAAGTTTAAAAGTCTTAAATTATTCCGCTGCATTACGATGTTCATGTGCCTATAAGTATGTTAGCGTAACGCCGTCTCTCGCCTCACCGTAAGGTGTGGGAGAAAAAAAGACGGGCGTTACAGGTTGGTATCAGAGCAGTTTGCCATCTCACTACATACACATCAAGCCTCCTTCCTGCAGCTTCCAAGTAAGTACCTCTATGCATATCTTGTTTTCGTTTATGATTCTAGAATATGCAAGTATGAATGATACCTTATGATAGCAAGTACTTTTAGGATATGTAACTATGAACGATACTTTACCTGATTTTTATGAAATCAAATACTTTAGAATTTAATATGCGGGTGGGAATAACAAAGACTTATATTAGTCGTACTTGTCTTTTTATGAAGAGAAGCATGGCTAGAAGACAGAGTAACAGACTTAATGAGATAACTCCATCGCCTGACCTGATGCAATTAGTGACCCAACTTCAGCGTCAAGTTATCGAGCAGCAGCAAACCATTAATACCTTGATGAATCAACAAGAAAATTCTACTACTCCACCTGTGAACCAGACTGCTATACCCGTCGCGCCCACGATTACGCAAACCCCTCCAACAGGCCCGACCACTGTAGCATGACAAGAGGCTTATCTGATTCAGTGGTTGAGGCTGAAACCGGAAAATTTCTCGGGTGCTGGCGAACCATGGGATGCCCAGGCATGGTTCAAGACAATACTGGAGCTACTGGACTGGCCTGACCATGAGAAGATCAAGTGTGCATCATTCTGCCTTTCTGGGGATGTCAGAATGTGGTGGGAAAGGGTCAAGGCCAAGAGATAGGTGAGCCAGATGACGTGGTCAGATTTAGAATTAGAGTTCTTTGAAGAATTCTTCAATATGCGTATCACAAACAAACACTACGACGAGTTCACGGAATTCCGACAGGGCAATCTCTCAGTCAATGAAGCCGTGAAGAAATTTAACCGACTGGCTCGCCTCTTCCCTGAGCAGGTCCGCACCGAGAAAGAGAGGGTCCGACTTATGCTAAAGATGTTGCGGCCCGAAATAGCTCTGAACATGGCCGGCGGAGTTAACAGACCGCAGACCGCCGAGGAGCTGTTTAGGAGTGTCCTACTCACTGAGCACTATCTGAACAATATCAATTAGCAAAGGAAGGCGCTAAATGAAAGTAAGAATCAAGTTCACTCCGAGATTCTCAATTCTTCCTTTCATTATCCCTGATGTTCTCCCCTTTAATTATCGCTCAGGAGGCCAAAAACCCAGAGTACCAACGCTAACTGGAGGGGAGACCAAAGTGGTAAACTGAAGCCATGGGACAACCCCCAAGGGGGCCCAGCAAATAAATAGTCCAAGCCTTCCCTGTGCGCGACATGCGGAAAAAGGCACCCCGGGGAATGCCGTAAAGGTACGAATCGGTGTTTCATCTGTGGGGTGGAAGGGCATATGGCGGCGTACTGTCCTACCAAGAACCAAGCCCCTCCCTAACAACTCGTTCAGTACCAGGGTGCACCAGCGAAATTACACTATATGCAAGCTGAGCTGGAAGGTACCCCGATGTTGGAGGCCCCACCAACTATGACGAATGCCAGGGTTTTCTCTGTTACTAAGGAGGACGCTGCGAAAGCTTCTACGATTATCATAGGTCAGATACTTATTTTCAGTCAGTACGCTACTGCATTATTTGATACTGGGGCAACGCACTCATTCGTTTCTGTGCTATATACTAAGAAGATAGATATGTCACCACAAGTTTTAGACTGTAAGTTCTTAACGACCCTGCCTTCAAGAGAAATAATGACATCCACTCACATGCTGCGTGCTGTGCCAGTCGGAATCGCAGAAAGAGAACTCTACTGCGATCTGATAGTACTCGACATGCAGGATTATGATGTCATAATGGGAATGGATTTTCTGAGCGAATACAGTGCTTCCATCGAGTGCCGTAAGCGAAAGGTGATCTTTCGACCTGAGGCAGATTCTATGTTTGAATTTATCGGAGAGCCAAGGAAAAGAACCGGGAAATTCTTATCGACTCTCAAGGCACAGAAGATGTTAGACAAGGGATATACTGGATTTCTAGCACATGTAGTTGACGTAAGTCAAATAAAGGACCAGAAGCTGGAAGAAGCTAGGATCGTATGTGATTATCCAGAGGTGTTCCCGGATGAATTACCAGGATTAGCTCCTGATAGAGAAGTGGAATTCAAGATTGAATTAGTTCTTGGTACTAACCCGATCTCCAAGGCACCTTACCGTATGGCGTCGGCTGAATTAAAGGAGCTTCAAGAACAACTACAGGAGTTACTCAATAAGGGATTTATTCGCCCTAGTCATTCTCCATGGGGAGCTCCGGTACTATTTCTAAAGAAGAAAGACGGATCTATGCGAATGTGCATAGATTATCGAGCACTGAACAATGTGACAATTAAAACAGGTATCCCCTTCCGAGGATAGATGACCTGTTTGACCAATTGAAGGGAGCCACCGTTTTCTCGAAAATTGATCTAAGGGCTGCTTATCATCAGGTTAGAGTAAAACAAGATGATATTCCGAAGACGGCTTTCCGAAAAAGGTACGGGCATTTTGAATTCGTTGTTATGCCCTTCGGCGTTACAAACGCTCCTGCTATGTTTATGGACCTTATGAATCTGCTGTTCTCGCCTTTCCTCGCCAAATTTGTGATCGTCTTCATTAACGATATCCTTATTTATTCAAGAACCCAAGAAGAGCACGCCAAGCATCTGGAGGTAGTATTACAGATTCTTCGGGAAAAGCAATTGTATGCAAAGTTCTCCAAGTGTGAGTTCTGGCTCGACTAAGTGGGCTTTTTGGGCCATATTATTTCCAAAGACGGGGTTATGGTAGACCCAACAAAGATTGAAGCTGTGAATAACTGGATCTAGCCAAAGAACGCCAGCGAAATCAGAAGTTTTCTAGGGCTGGCGGGCTATTATCGAAAATTTGTGGAGGACTTCGCGAGAATTGCAGCCCCTCTAACGGATCTCACCCGGAAAGATAAAAAGTACAAATGGACGGAAAACTGTGAAAGGAGTTTCTTGGAGCTAAAAAGGAGACTTACAAGTGCTCCAATTCTTACCCTTCCGGAAAGTAACCAGAGTTTCGACATGTAGAGCGATGCCTCCAAACTGGGACTTGGAGCTGTACTTATGCAGAGTGGTAAGGTTAATTTCTACGCCTCTTGGAAACTCAAAGAACATGAACAGAACTACCCCACTCATGATCTAGAACTGGCAGCGGTGGTCTTCGCTCTTAAGATATGGAGGCATTATCTATATGGAGCGCAGTGTAGGATTTATACAGACCACCAGAGTCTGCAATATTTCTTCACTCAGAAAGACCTAAATATGAGACAACGCCGATGGCTTGAGTTGGTGAAGGACTACGACTGCGAGATCTTCTACCATCCAGGGAAGGCAAACAATGTGGTCGATGCACTCAACCGGAAGTCGAGTGCCACCTTGATGTCCATATCTATATTACCCTGGCCACTCGAAAGAGAAATTATAAATTTTGGGATCGAGGTTATCTCCAAACGGCTTTCTACCATGACAATAGCACGGACGTTGTTCGAGGACATATTGAAAAAACAAAATGATGATCCGAGTCTTCAGAGAATCAAACAAGAGATCCTAGAAGGAAAAGACAATGGTTTTCGTATCACCGACGGGGGAGTACTCTACCTAAGGGATCGCCTATGTATCCCTAATGATCCAGAGCTGAGAAGAGAAGTAATAGCAGAAGCTCACGGAACCCCGTATTCGATGCATCCGGGATCCACCAAGATGTACAAAGACCTGAAGGAGAAATTCTGGTGGTCCGGTATGAAGAGAGATGTGGCTCAGCATGTTGGTACTTGCCTGACCTGCCAACGAGTGAAAGCCGAACACCAGCGACCCGGAGGAGTTCTGCAGCCACTTCCAATTTCGGAATGGAAATGGGAAGATATCTCTATGGATTTCATTTCAGGACTTCCCAGGACCACAAATGGATATGATGCAATATGGGTAATTGTGGATAGGTTGTCGAAGTCTGCTCACTTTCTAGCAATCAAGATGACTTATTCGATTGAGCAACTAGCTCAATTATATGCTAAGGAGATAATTAGACTTCATGGAGTTCCCAAGACCATCATCTCAGAAAGGGATGGTCGCTTTACTTCCTATTTTTGGGAGTGTGTTCAGAAGTCTCTCGGCACTAAACTACGATTCAGCACTGCCTTTCACCCGCAGACTGACGAGCAAACTGAACGAGTGAATCAAGTACTGGAGGACATGTTGCAGGCTTGTGCCCTGAATTTTAAAGGGAGTTGGTGCCGATATCTATGTTTAGCGGAATTCGCTTACAATAATAGTTACCAAGCTACTATCGGAATGGCACCTTATGAAGCCTTGTACGGGAGGAGATGTAGGTCTCCAATCTGTTGGTACGAAGGTGGTGAAATGAAGGAAATGAGGCTCAAGGAGGATCTCATCGATGACACTACCTGAGCGATACAGAATATTCGGCAACGGATAGAAGCTGCTCAGAGCCGGGAGAAGAGTTATGCGGATGTCCGACGTAGACCCCTGGAATTCGTTGTTTGAGGTTTGGTATTCCTCAAAGTGGCTCCTATAAAAGGGGTAACCAGGTTCGGGAAGAAAGGAAAACTAAGTCTGCGTTATGTGGGACCGTACCCGATCCTGAGAAGAGTCAGCAAGGTTGCATATGAGGTAGAGCTGCCTCAAGAGATGTCGACAATCCATAACGTGTTCCATGTGTCGATGCTCAAGAAGTGTATTCCAAACACATATCAAGTGATTGAGCCGCAAACAGTACATGTTCAGGAGGACCTAAGTTTTGAAAGCCGACCTATCCAGATCTTGGATCGGGAAATCAAAAAGCTAAGGAACAAGGAGGTACCCTTAGTCAAGGTCCTATGGCAAAGTCAAACGTTCGAGGAAGCTACCTGGGAACGCGAGGACGAGATGAGACGCAAGTACCCGGAGCTATTCTAAGTTCGAGGACGAACATTCACAAGGTATGGGGGATTGTAACGACCCGCAAAAGTTACTCAATATTTTCTTTAAAATATTGATCATGCCTAGATAAATTCTCGAGGAACATAGGGACACTAGTATGAACCTTAGGATGATTACCTATGATTTTCGATATAGATTAGGAAGTAGTATGAGCCTTACATGGACCTTTCTAATACCATGGCCATTAAGGGACCTTAGGTAAAATTTTATCATAAATAGAAATGGATGTCAATTAGAAATATTAACATAAACCTTAGTGGGCTCTTATATGAGTCTTGGCAAAAATAATTATAAAAGAAATAAAAAGAAGTGCATGCACCAAGGATTGAACCTTAGACCTAGTGTACCACCATGCATGTACTAACCAATTCACTTAGCAAGGGAGTGCTAGTGGAAAAGGAAAAGGATTGTTATTAAGGCTAAGAGAAAGTGAAGAGTCACCATGTGAGGAGGCACCATGTCTTTTCACTTACCCCCTCCACTTAGTATAAGAAGGGTGGATGAGAGGGGAAAGGATTTAAGTTATTTTCTTTTACTCTAAGACTTTTCCTCTTCCCTTCTTCCTTCTCCTTCCTCCTTCTAGCCGAAACCCACAAAGGGTTTCTCCTTTGGAAAGGTTTCACAAAGAGACTTCTTCTTCAAGATCTAAGGGCTTCCTACAAGGCTACAAGGGCTAGGGGTGGTCTAAGGTCAAGGAGGTTTTCTTTTGCTTCTTTATTCAAGGTTATAACCAAGATAAACCAAAGTAAGACTCCCTCACCTGTGGTATAATAGTTTATGTTGTTTATCATGATTTAAGTTATTGTTTGGGATTTATGTTGAGGAAATGATGGATTAGGGCTTCTAGGATTTTCGGCCAAAGCATGATTTTGGGTCTAAGATGATGTTAAAACCCCACTTATGTTTCCTAATATTTACTCATGATAAGTTAAGTATAAATTATGATTTGGGGAAATTTAGTAGCACCCTAAGACCCCTTTAGGGTTTCGGCCACCATCCATGTCCCATGGTTAAGTTTAAATTTAACCCTTCAAGCATGTTTGTTATGTTCCCTATGATATAGTGGATATTAATTATGACTTATATGAATTTTCCCATGGACTCATTACCCTTCTAGAGTTTCAGCCAATGCATGAATTAGGGCTAGGACTTAGGGTTAGGTTCAAATGGCTTCTCATGGTATTGTATGTATTGAATTGGACATTTATGGTGAATTATGTGAATATCTCCATATGCTTGTGGCCTCTAGGGTTTCGGCCAAGGTCAAGTGTAGGGCTAAAAACTTAGGGTTAGCACTAATCATGGATTCTAGTGGCTTCCTATGGCATTGTATGTAATGTATGAGTTTTCTTTTACTTATAGAACCCCTCATGTTGCTTGAATAATGGGATCTTCTCCTATTCAACTTTCGGCCAAGCTCCTAAACTAGGGTTTGGGTTGGGTTAAGTTTTCAAGGATACTTGTTTATGGTTTATTATAATGTATGTATAGGTTTAAGCATGTTGTAGGAATTTTATTGTTCTCTAAAACCCTAGCTTTATGTGTTATGTATCATGACTTCGTATGTTTGGGGTTATATGCTAGGTTTATTCATGAATGATTTAGGCCATATATCATGAACATATGTAATTGATGTAGGCTTCATGTTATATAGAATAATGCATGTAGGATGTTAAATTCCTATAATAGATATATGGTTATGAAGGTCTATGCATGTTCCATGATGAATGCCATGAACCTAAGTAGTATGTATCATGCTCATATGAATCTTACCATGCATGCTCTATGATGGATACTATGATTATGTATGCGAGATGATATGTATCATGTATGAAATGCATGTTTATCTTATGTACCATGACCATGCAAGCTTTATGAACCAAGATGATGTTTATGCCTGGAGGCATAATTATGTATGTATGTCATGTTTTATGAATGAAGATGATGAATGAAGATAATGTTTATGCCTTCAAGGCATAAGGATGTTATGCATTAAGTATGAATGATGAAATGTTAAGTATGCTTTATACCATGCCCATGTAATAGGATCCGATTTATGTCTTTAATAATGCCATGTATGTTCTATGAATGAAAGAAGTATGTGAAACTATTTTACATTATGAAAGGGCTTGTATCGGACCTAAGAAAGGTCCACGGTTTTGGACTACCGATGAAGCTGTCCACGGTTCTGGACTACCGATGAAGCTGTCCACGGTTCCGGACTACCGATGAAGCTGTCCACGGTTCTGGGACTACCGTAGCTGTCGATACCCTAGTAGGTCGAGATTAGCTACCTCGTATTTACTTAGGGATGCGCGCATATGATGAATGTATGTGGTACAAGCCAGGGCCCCCATGATGTGATGATTATATTTAAGTATTTATAAGTATGATTTTCAAATAAGCATCCATATGTTATATGCATTTGACTCACGCATCCATTCATGTTATGCATCCATGTTAAATGTTTATTATGTTCATGTTTTATGATTAAGAACCATGCCATGTTAAATGTTTATTATGTTCATGTTTTATGATTAAAAACCATGTTTATTATGTTTATGTTTTCTGATTAAGAACCATGCCAGGTTAAATATTCATTATGTTTATGTTTCATGATTAAGAACCATGACATGTCGAATGTTTATTATGTTTATGTTTTATGCTAGGAATCATGCCATGTTAAATGTTTCATACGCTTACGTTTTATGTTAAGAATCATGTCATGTTAAATGTTTCTATGCTTATATTTTATGTGACGTATGGTTTTAGTGAGTAGGGAAGGGTCTTACTAAGCCTATGTGCTTATAGTTTATTGTCTCATACCGCAGATCAAGCAAGAGGATATTAAGGGAAGCAGCAGGAGTGGTAAGAGTGTGTGTGTGGTAGTGACATGGCAAGGAAAAAGATTCTCATATTTATACTTGTCTCATGGCTTATGTTTGCACTGTCTCTTTTAAGTTTCATGTTATACTTATGATAGTTATGTCTGAAGAATAACTTACTTCCTATGTTACTTATGGCTACTTCATGTGATTTTTATTACATGATGTTATGTACGAGGTTAACTGTAACGCCCGCTTTTTTTTTCTAAGCGACGTTACGTTAACATGCATAGGGCTTGTAGACATCATAAGGCAGCGGAATAACTTAACTTATACATGCCCTGTTACCATTCTTAACTTATTGACATGGGAACCTTAGCATATTAACTTTGAACTTAAGCATCATATCATGTCTCACATAACATCATATCATAAGGTTCCATAAGTCATTATTCAAACACATAAGTAAACATATAGTTCCTGGGCCAAGTCACTACGTCACACATGCGTTCTTGCCCTCCTGCTGCTTCCTTCATTATCCCCTTGAATGATTTGCGGTATAAGGAAATAAGACTATAAGCACACAGGCTTAGTAAGACTCTTTCCTACTCACAAAACCATCCATCATTCATCATCTCATAATGAGCACATAAAACATTAACATACTTGGTGCTCTACTTAGAACATAACATCTTGCATCACTTATCGTATACATAGCATGACATGAACATAAACATAGTAACATTCTGGGCATGGCATGATACATGACATAAACATAAACATCATAGACATTCTAAGCATGGCATAATTCATTCATTCTCATGGCACAATTCATAAACATAGTGAACATTCTAAGCATGGCATAATTCATGGCATATCGTAAACATAGTGAACATTCTAAGCATGGCATAATTCATGGCATAAATCATAAACATAGTGAACATTCTAAGCATGACATAATTCATGGCATATCGTAAATATCATAGACATTCTAAGCATGGCATAATTCATGGCATAAATCATAAACATAGTGAACATTCTAAGCATGACATAATTAGAATGGCATAATTCATGGCATAAATCGTAATCATAGTGAACATTCTAAGCATGGGATAATTCATGGCATATCGTAAACATAGTGAACATTCTAAGCATGGCATAATTCATTCATTCTCATGCATACTTTCTAACATGAAACGTAAGCATAAAATCTTATCAACATAGCATAATGCATAACATGAATGGATGCATGAGTGGAATGCATATACATAAGGATGCATAACTTTTAAAACATACTTTTCATTGCTTAAACATAATCATCATAACATCATTTGGGGTCCCCGGCTTGTACCACATACATACATCATTGTGCGCATCCCTAGCAAGTCCGAGGTCGCGAGCCCCAACCTACTAGGGTAAGGACAGCATAGTCGGTAGTCCCCGAACCGAGGCGTTCTTAAGGTGCCCATCCCTGTTGCACAGCTCCGGTAGTGCCAGAACCGTGGACAGCTACGGTAGTCCAAAACCGGGGCGTTCTTAAGGTGCCCATCCCTTGGACCCATACTTCGGTCCGGTACAAGCCCATACATAAAGTAAAATACTTTTCATGCTTCATCATTCATATGGCATTCATGGCATCTTTAACATAGCATAACTTGTTACGGCTCGGCCCGTCTACCGGCCCATTTACCGGTCCTCACGACCGTCGTACCGTCGACCATCGACCGTGCCGTCTTAGCATATTTATGCCTTAAAGACATAAGCATTATCTTTCATTCATCATCATTCATAGCATATTCATTCATTCATCATACTTAACATCATCATTATGCCTTAAAGGCATGAACCTTAACTTCATTCTTCACTTTCATTTTTTTTAGACATGGCATCATTTTCATTCTTAACATGGCATCATTTTCATTCTTAAGCATGACATCATTTTCATTCTTAAACATAAACATAACATACTTAACATGGCATCATTTTGATTCTTAAACATGGCATCATCCTCATTCTTAAACATAAACATAACATACTTAACATGGCATCATTTTCATTCTTAAACATGGCATCATCCTCATTCTTAAACATAAACATAACATACTTAACATGGCATCATTCATATCATGAACCTAACATATCATAGCATCATTTTTATCGTGATCATAACCCTATCATTCTTATCATGGCATCATTCATATCCTGAACATATACTTATCATACTTATCATGGAAACACATAAACATATACTTGAAGTTAAAGGCTCAACCCTAACCCTTGGGCCCTTGAGGTTGGCCGAAACATATGGGGTCTCTAGGGTAATCCAAAAATTCCTAGAAATTATACATAACCTCCACACATCATAAGGGAACATAAATTAACATTATCAAGATTTTTGGCATACTTATAGACCTTTAAATCATGGTGACCGAAACCCTTAAACTTAGGGTTCTTAGTTTTGTTTCTTTCATGTTGGCCGAAACCCTAGGGTGTCCTAGGGTACTCCAAAAATTCCCAAAAATTATACTTAACCTCTACACATCATAAGGTGACATTAAATAACATTATCATGATTTTTACAATAATTATAAACTTGTAAATCATGGTGGTCGAATCCATTAAACTTAGGGTTCTTAGTTTTGTTTCTTCCATGTTGGACGAAACCCTAGGGTGTCCTAGGGTACTCCAAAAATTCCCAAAAACCATACTTAACCTCTACACATCATAAGGGAACATTAAATAACATTATCATGATTTTTAGAATAATTATAGACCTATAAATCAAGGTGGCCGAAACCCTTAAACATGAGGGTCTTGGTTTTCTTTCCTTTCAACATCCAATTCGAAAACCAACCACTATATATCATACTAAAAATCATAAAAATCATAGGGAACTATTATACCACAGGTGAGGGAGTCTTACCTTGGGTTTCATGATTTTTTGAACCTTGGAAGAGAAGAAAATGGTAAGATCTTTGGACCCTTGAACACCCTTGTCCTTGTATCCTTGGAAGAGACTTTAGATCTAGGAGATGGAACCTTGGTGGAAGCTTTTCCAAGGGGAAAACCCTCTAGGAGTGGTTGGCTAGAATGAGGGAGGAAGAGAGGAGGAAATGCAATTGAAAGAAGAGAGAATGAAACTCCCAAACCCCCCTATTTATCATCCATTAAAGAGGTAAATGAAGAGTCTCTCCATGACTCTTCATCTTCTTCTTAATCTTAACTTATATCCATTTCATTTCCTCATAGAAATCCCTTGCTAGGTGAGTTGGTTAAGCCTTACATGGTTGTACAAGAGGTCCAAGGTTCAATCCTTGGCTCATGCACCTTTATTTTTATTTTATTTTTTTATGTCAGTTATTTTATTATTTTTATTTCCTAAATTCCGAAAATCCCCCTAAAATCACCCATAATTATGCCAATATTCCTAAATAAAATTCTTTTATATTTATATTAATTTTACCTAATTTATATTAATTTTACTTAATTAATACCCATTTTTCGAGCCCATTTAAAGCTCATTGGTACTTAGTTTTCTCAATTTAAATGAGAAAACATAAATTTTCTAGACCTAAGTTCTCCTTAATATTTCTAGGTCCCTTGGAAAATTATTTAAACATGCTTAATATTTTAAGAAAATATTAAGAGAATTTTCTGGGTCGTTACAATCCCCCATACCTCGTGAAAGTTCGTCCTCGAACTTAGAATAACTCCGGGTACTTGCGCCTCATCTCGTCCTCGCGCTCCCAGGTAGCTTCTTCGAACCGTTGACTTTGCCATAGGACCTTGACTAAGGGCACTTCCTTACTCCTCAGCTTCTTAATTTCCCTGTCCAAAATCTGGATGGGTCTGCTCTCATAGCTTAGGTCCTCTTGCACTTGCACCGTCTGTGGCTTGATCACTTGGTCCATATTTGGGATACACTTTTTCAGCAGGGACACATGGAATACGTTATGGATAGCTGACATCTCTGGAGGCAGCTCCAGCTCATATGCCACCTTACCGACTCTTTTCAGAATCAGGAATGCCCCCCATAGCGCGGACTTAATTTTTCCTTTCTTCCCAAATCTGGTCACTCCCTTCATAGGAGCCACTTTGAGAAATACCCAATCTCCAGCATTAAATTCCAGTGGTCTACGCCGGACATCGGCATAACTCTTCTGCCGGCTCTGAGCAGTCTCTATCCGTTGTCGAATAGTCTGTATAGCCCGGGTGGCGCTATCGATAACCTCCGTTGTGAGCCCCATTTCCTCCTTTTCACCACCCTCGTACCAACAAATTGGAGACCTACATCTCCTCCCATACAAGGCTTCATAAGGTGCCATTCTGATAGTAGCTTGGTAGCTATTATTGTAAGTGAATACCGCCAAGCATAGATATCGACACCAACTCCCTTTGAAGTCCAAGGCACAAGCTGCAACACATCCTCTAGTACTTGATTCACCCATTCAGGTTGCCCGTCAGTCTAAGGGTGACCAGCGGTGCTGAATCATAGTTTAGTGCCGAGAGACTTCGGGACGCACTCCCAAAATGGGGGGTGAAGTGACCATCCCTATCTAAGATGGTGGTCTTGGGATCTCCATAAAGTCTAATTATCTCCTTGGCATATAATTGAGCTAGTGTCATTAATACCTCTTTGATGTAATTATATGCATATATCATAATTATTTAGCTATTATAATTATGGGTAAACCTAATAATAGTATGCTTCCGAAATATTAGTTAATGGTTGTTACATGATAAGTGAGATCACATTTATTATATTACCATAAAATAACTTAAGGAAATCTTATATATTATATATAAGGTAATAGTGAAACATACGTTGATAATTCTAATATTTATGATTAGTATGAAAATATAGTGGACCCCTAATCTACAATAGGTGTTAATATAATTAGGACACTACCCTATGCATATCATTTTAGGTTATACTGTATGACTTATACCATTAATTATATTAGTATTAGTATAATGGAACTAATGTTATACGCTAACATAGGTGAGAGTGTTATAATCTAATGTATGTAGGCTATCATATACATTCCTACATGAGACTATATTATAGGTTATACATAATATCATAAATTATAGTTATTTATCATTAAAATTATAGGTATAATACCTATAATTGCTTATGGAATAATATGTATAGGTGATAACTTATAGGTTGAGATGATACATGTCAACCTGTATGTAGGCTCATATTAAGAACCTATGTGATAGGTGAATTACGACAATACTTATATGATAAGGAATTAGTATAGTTATATTTATAATAATCTTACATTCATACACACTCTCATATTATTATCATATGCTTTATATAATATAATATAATCATATTATATGATGGGTAACTCATATAATGTACAGGTTATATAACATTATGTTAATACTAGGTTCGCCTTACTTACTAATATTATGATGGTGCTCAGTTAATACCATGTTTATGAACATAAGGTTGAGTCACACTTATGACAAATTGTATTATGACTAACTTAGACCTAATGTATAAGGCAGAATACTTATACATGATTGTCTTATGATGTGACTTAAGATAAGTTATAATATAAGGTATATTGAGCATCAGGTCGGTCGATGAAGTAGTCTCATTAATTCTATTACTCTGTCTTCTAGTCATACATCCCTTCATAAAGGTCAAGTATGGATAATATGAGTGATTGCTATTCCTACCCCCATACTAAATTCTAAATTATTTGATCTTCATAAATAAAACAATAGAAAAATATCGTTCATATGTACACATGTACATATTTTGTAAATAAAATATGCAAATACTTTCCATCATCTATCATAAGGTATCATTCATTCTTGCATATTCTAGAATCATAAAGTATCCTGGAAGTGCTTAATATCATAAGATATGCAGAGAGGTACTTACTTGGAAGCGGCAGGAAGAGGGCTTGATGTGTGTGTAGTGAGATGGTTACTACTCTGATACCAACCTGTAACGCCCGCTTTTTTTTTTCTAAGCGGCGTTACGTTAACATGCTTAGGGCATGTAGACATCATAAGGCAGCGGAATAACTTAACTTATACATGCCCTGTTACCATTCTTAACTTATTGACATGGGAACCTTAGCATATTAACTTTGAACTTAAGCATCATATCATGTCTCACATAACATCATATCATAAGGTTCCATAAGTCATTATTCAAACACATAAGTAAACATATAGTTCCTGGGCCAAGTCACTACGTCACACATGCGTTCTTGCCCTCCTGCTGCTTCCTTCATTATCCCCTTGAATGATCTGCGGTATAAGGAAATAAGACTATAAGCACATAGGCTTAGTAAGACTCTTTCCTACTCACAAAACCATCCATCATTCATCATCTCATAACGAGCACATAAAACATTAACATACTTGGTGCTCTACTTAGAACATAACATCTTGCATCACTTATCGTATACATAGCATGGCATGAACATAAACATAGTAACATTCTGGGCATGACATGATACATGGCATAAACATAAACATCATAGACATTCTAAGCATGGCATAATTCATTCATTCTGATGGCACAATTCATAAACATAGTGAACATTCTAAGCATGGCATAATTCATGGCATATCGTAAACATAGTGAACATTCTAAGCATGACAAAATTCATGGCATAAATCATAAACATAGTGAACATTCTAAGCATGGCATAATTCATGGCATATCGTAAACATCATAGACATTCTAAGCATGGCATAATTCATGGCATAAATCATAAACATAGTGAACATTCTAAGCATGGCATAATTCATGGCATAAATCATAAACATAGTGAACATTCTAAGCATGGCATAATTCATGGCATATCGTAAACATAGTGAACATTCTAAGCATGGCATAATTCATTCATTCTCATGCATACTTCTTAACATGAAACATAAGCATTAAAATCTTATCAACATAGCATAATGCATAACATGAATGGATGCATGAGTGGAATGCATATACATAAGGATGCATAACTTTTAAAACATACTTTTCATTGCTTAAACATAATCATCATAACATCATTTGGGGTCCCCGGCTTGTACCACATACATACATCATTGCGCGCATCCCTAGCAAGTCCGAGGTCGCGAGCCCCAACCTACTAGGGTAAGGACAGCATAGTCGGTAGTCCCCGAACCGAGGCGTTCTTAAGGTGCCCATCCCTGTTGCACAGCTCCGGTAGTGCCAGAACCGTGGACAGCTACGGTAGTCCAAAACCGGGGCGTTCTTAAGGTGCCCATCCCTTGGACCCATACTTCGGTCCGGTACAAGCCCATACATAAAGTAAAATACTTTTCATGCTTCATCATTCATATGGCATTCATGGCATCCTTAACATAGCATAACTTGTTACGGCTCGGCCCGTCTACCGACCCATTTACCGGTCCTCACGACCGTCGTACCGTCGACCATCGACCGTGCCGTCTTAGAATATTTATGCCTTAAAGACATAAGCATCATCTTTCATTCATCATCATTCATAGCATATTCATTCATTCATCATACTTAACATCATCATTATGCCTTAAAGGCATGAACCTTAACTTCATTCTTCACTTTCATTTTTTTTAGACATGACATCATTTTCATTCTTAACATGGCATCATTTTCATTCTCAAGCATGACATCATTTTCATTCTTAAACATAAACATAACATACTTAACATGGCATCATTTTCATTCTTAAACATGGCATCATCCTCATTCTTAAACATAAACATAACATACTTAACATGGCATCATTTTCATTCTTAAACATGGCATCATCCTCATTCTTAAACATAAACATAACATACTTAACATGACATCATTCATATCATGAACCTAACATATCATAGCATCATTTTTATCGTGATCATAACCCTATCATTCTTATCATGGCATCATTCATATCCTGAACATATACTTATCATACTTATCATGGAAACACATAAACATATACTTGAAGTTAAAGGCTCAACCCTAACCCTTGGGCCCTTGAGGTTGGCCGAAACATATGGGGTCTCTAGGGTAATCCAAAAATTCCCAGAAATTATACTTAACCTCCACACATCATAAGGGAACATAAATTAACATTATCAAGATTTTTGGCTTACTTATAGACCTTTAAATCATGGTGACCGAAACCCTTAAACTTAGGGTTCTTAGTTTTGTTTCTTTCATGTTGGCCGAAACCCTAGGGTGTCCTAGGGTACTCCAAAAATTCCCAAAAATTATACTTAACCTCTACACATCATAAGGGAACATTAAATAACATTATCATGATTTTTAGAATAATTATAGACCTGTAAATCATGGTGGCCGAAACCCTTAAACTTAGGGTTCTTAGTTTTGTTTCTTCCATGTTGGCCGAAACCCTAGGGTGACCTAGGGTACTCCAAAAATTTTTAAAAATCATACTTAACATCTTCACATCATAAGGGAACATTAAATAACATTATCATGATTTTTAGCATAATAATAGACCTGTAAATCATGGTGGCCGAAACCCTTAAACATGAGGGTCTTGGTTTTCTTTCCTTTCAACATCCAATTCGAAAACCAACCACTATATATCATACTAAAAATCATAAAAATCATAGGGAACTATTATACCACAGGTGAGGGAGTCTTACCTTGGGTTTATTGATTTTTTGAACCTTGGAAGAGAAGAAAATGGTAAGATCTTTGGACCCTTGAACACCCTTGTCCTTGTATCCTTGGAAGAGACTTTAGATCTAGGAGATGGAACCTTGGTGGAAGCTTTTCCAAGGGGAAAACCCTCTAGGAGTGGTCGGCTAGAATGAGGGAGGAAGAGAGGAGGAAATGCAATTGAAAGAAGAGAGAATGAAACTCCCAAACCCCCCTATTTATCATCCATTAAGAGGTAAATGAAGAGTCTCTCCATGACTCTTCATCTTCTTCTTAATCTTAACTTATATCCATTTCATTTCCTCATAGAAATCCCTTGCTAGGTGAGTTGGTTAAGCCTTACATGGTTGTACAAGAGGTCCAAGGTTCAATCCTTGGCTCATGCACCTTTATTTTTATTTTATTTTTTTATTTCATTTATTTTATTATTTTTATTTCCTAAATTCCGAAAATCCCCCTAAAATCCCCCATAATTATGCCAATATTCCTAAATAAAATTCTTTTACATTTATATTAATTTTACCTAATTTATATTAATTTTACCTAATTAATACCCATTTTTCGAGCCCATTTAAAGCTCATTGGTACTTAGTTTTCTCAATTTAAATGAGAAAACATGGATTTTCTAGGCCTAAGTTCTCCTTAATATTTCTAGGTCCCTTGGAAAATTATTTAAACATGCTTAATATTTTAAGAAAATATTAAGAGAATTTTCTGGGTCGTTACATTAACATGCTAAGTTACCATATCGCTATGATTAGGAATGATAGTATAAGACATGTCTACGAGATTCAAGTGTTAGGTGCATGTAAGTTTAAAAGTTTTAAATTATTCCGCTGCATTACGATGTTCATGTGCCTATAAGTATTTTAGCGTAACGTCGTCTCTCGCCTCACCGTAAGGTGTGGGGGAAAAAAAAAGTCGGGCGTTACATCTACTAACTCCCAGACCTGATTAGAATCCATAGATTTTATCTCTGAGATCATTTCTCTTTGCCAAGAATCTGCATCCTGATCTTGGAGGGTCTCGTTATAGGTCCAGGGATCCGATTCATGTTTACCAGAGACCATGTCCGAAAACTCTCCCAAAAACATGAACCTTTCAGGCTATCTCACAAACCTCCCACTGCGACGAGGCACCACCTGTGTATCCTCAGTGACACGCGGTGCAGTGACTTGTGGTGTATCCTCTTGTACAATTGGTCCTAAGGTCGGAACGTCCCCTCTTAACTCTTCAAGCACTAGTATACTCTTGGGCTTATGGTTCATCACATAGTCCACTTCTAAGAATCTGACATTCATGCTAATGATCACCTTCTGATCCTTAGGACTATAGAACAGACCACCCTTCGTTCCTCTATGGTAGCCTACGAACAGACGTACCTCCGTACGAGATTCCAACTTATGAGTATCTCCCTACATCAGATGTGCTGGACTACCCCAAATCTGAACATGTCCTAGACTGGGCTTGCACCCAGTCCATAGTTCTCTGGGAGTAAGAGGGACTGACTTAGATGGAACCAAGTTCAGTATATACGCTGCCGTTTCCAGAGTGTATCCCCAGAATGAATCAGGTAAGTCTGAATAGCTCATCATTAACCTAAACATTTCCATAAGAGTCCTATTCCTTCTTTCTACCACTCCGTTCTGTTGGGGTGTACCAGGTGTAGTTAGCTGAGACTGAATCCTAGCTTCTGATATGTAGTTCCTAAACTCTCCAAAGAGGTATTCGCCACCACGATCTGATCGCAGTGTCTTGATACTTTTACCTCGATGTTTCTATCAGCCTTGAATTCTTTGAACTTTTCAAAGCATTCAGATTTGCGGCGCATCAGATAAATGTACTCATACCTTGATTAATCGTCAATAAAGGCGACGAAATATTCAAAGCCTCCTCTAGCTTGGATTGACATAGGACCACAAAAATCAGAATGAATCAGTTCTAGCACTTCTTTGGCCCTATACCCCATAGCCTTGAAAGGCCTCTTGGTCATCTTACCTTCCAAGCAAGACACACAGGTTGGGAGATCGTCCACCACCAATGAACCCAGGGGCCCATCGGCTATCAACCTCTGAATCCTACTAGGGTTAATATGACCAAGCCTAAGGTGCCAAAGGTATGTCTAATTCATTTTAGAAGGTTCCTTTCTCTTATGCAAGTTAGATGATGAGCTATTTATTTCAGATTGTATCGTGGGAGTCATTGGTTCTAGAGTATACAGATTGCCGACCATTGTACGGGACAGATAATCTCTCTATTTCTTTTAATAACAACTTTATTATTAAAAGCAACAGAATATCCATCCTTTATTAACTTAGAAATCGAAATTAGATTCTTTCTAAACGAGGGTACAAAAAGACAATATCTCAGAACTAATACTTTATTTCTCTCAATGGATAAAAAGAAAACTCCCACAGCAACTGTTGCCACCTTTCTAGAATCACCCATGTAGACCACAATTTCTTCATCAGCTAGCCGTCGGGTTTCTGAGAACCCCTGCAGAGTATTGCAGACATGGTCAGTGGCTCCCGTATTTACGCACCAGGTACTGGTAGATAGCACCGCTAAACATGTTTCAATGAATAAGACTGAAAAAATACCTTTGTCTTGTCAACGGGGATAGTCCGCCTTCCAGTTCCCAGTTTGCTTGCACGTGAAGATGAAACCCTTTGAGTTACTGCCCTTTTGAACCCTCCTTACGATGCTGCTACCTTCTTGACCCCTCCTTGTTTCTTCTTCTTCCTGCCTTTAGGCACAAAAGAAGAAACCCTTTGAGTTACTAAGGCCTGTGAGTTCTGACGAAAGAGGCCCTCTGCCGCCTGGAGTTCTCCTAGCATATCACCCAATGTATAATCCCTTTTGTTCATATTATAGTTGAGCCTGAACTGCTCAAAACTCCTAGGCAGAGACTGGAGTATAATATCGTCCTGGGATTCCCCGTCGATTTGTGCTCCCAGTACCTCAATCTCATTGAGGTGAGCCATCATTTTTAGGACATGATCCCTTACGGGTGTCCCTTAGACCATAATGGTCATCATCCGACTCTTCATCGCGGTTTGCCTAGCAGCTCGACCTAGGTGCCAGAAGAGATCTTTGAGGTTCAGCATCATGTCACTAGCAGTGGGCATGGCCTGATGCTGATGTTGCATCACATTCAACATAGATGCCAGAATGTTGCACCGCGCCATCTCATCTGCCTTTTTCCACTTCTTGTAACGCTCCCTCAACTCATCACCAGAGTCTTCTCTAGGTATTTCTGGACAATCCTCGAAAAGTACAAATTTGTACTCTTCAGCAGTGAGGACAATGTCAGGGTTCGTCTTCCAGTTTATGTAGTTTGGGCCAGTAAGTTTATTATCCTTAAGAATTGTTGCTAGTGGGGTAAAGGCCATTATGAAAAACCTAAGAATCACAACATACACTACTTTAGAAATCGAAAATAAATTGATACCTCCAAACAATTAATTTTCAAAATCAACCAACACATCTATACACTGAGAAATTTGCATGCCACGATGGTGTGGACGTATACGAATCCCTACATTTGTAAGAGGAGGTTTTACCCATCAATCTTGCTATCTTGTCAACCTAACATTTTGACAAGTATGATTGATAGTTGGTTCGCTTTGGCTCTGCAAAATAATAGCAGTGACTCCGATGGGGAGGATATTATTATCCGCATCTAAGTGTGCACCATTATACGACATTAAGAAAATTATTTCTGATTATGTGCCTTCCGATGGGGAAGTACACACGCTCTTTAATAATTTTCTATAGTCTTTTTCAACCCAGTGATCCGCAGAACAAGTCCATCCGATGGGGAGGAAGGCACTCAGAGCCGACGCGCAGACTTGTTCGCATCACTTATTGAATTGCAATGGAAGCCGTGGGACCCTTAGGGTCCCTCTCCCACTTAGTAATTTATCTCGAGGTATTTTATTAGCACAACCACACAACCAAGCACATAACCAATAATATGAAAAATTAAGAAAATTCTAGATTTCCCAATTTTCATGGCCATTGGTCTCTAATGCACCTCCAGTCGTGTTGTCACTTCGTCCGCTCCTCCCTTCTCCGCAAGCAACCTTAAGCGATCTCCGAGTCGAAATGACTAGCTGATTATTTACATCATCAATCCTATACTCCACAAAGGAGTGTACATGAAATCTAGATCAATTGTAAATAAAGAACTCGGCTAAATATGTGTCGTATTTAATTACAAAAATTAAATATCTAGCCTCGTCAACCCCGAGGATTAATTAATTACAAAAATTTGCATAACCATCACACCATAAATATTTTGGCCATGAAGTTGGAATCTCGTGCCTGCAACACAAAGTTAGCCTACGCACATCCATGCATCATCCAGCAAAATAAAATGTATGAAAATGCAAAAATTAACCAATCCTAAACACACAATGCCGGAAACCTCATCTCTGATACCAATTGTTGGGTATGGCCCGGCGGGATTCCTTAGCGAATACTCGGTTGGTCCGAGAGACCTCTCCATGTCTACAGATTATAAATTAATCCGAATAGAGACTCGTCTCTCATCGACCATGCCATGCCGTATCAAACGATCCAAATTACAAATCGGCCAATTACCAAAATCAGCCTTGTAATTTGCTCAACCGTTCGACCGAGGAAAAGGTGACGAGTTGATCGCCGACTTTTGTGTTTATGGTCGGGGTCCAGTTAGTTAATTAACAACTATGATACGAAATGAAATTAACAAACTAACACACATGAAATGACGACGTTAGTAATCATAGCACAAAATTGATATAAGGTTAATCAAAGGAGCATGGAAAGGGTTATACCTCTCCGATCACCTCGCGGTCTTCTACCTTATGTCCCTCCCTTCGCGAATGTCGTGTGGCCGATGATCTACCATGAACCGAGATCACTGAGGCCTCCGAACAATCGCACTTTCTTCTTCTCTCCTAGATGAACCAAACCCTAGCAAAAGGGCTTGCACCGCCGACCCTAGTCTCCCTCTCGCTTGCGCCGCCGACTGCCGGAGTCTCCAAGACCTTGCCGGCTCAGAAGCTGACCTCGAGAGGAGAATAATGTAGAAGAAGAAGGAGAAGAATCTCCTTCTTTCTTGACCCAAAACCTGCTGCTCACCTCCTCCTCTCAAGGTAGCGTCGCCGGCTTCCAAAGCCAACCGTCGGCCTCTCTTGCACGCCTCTCACCGGCCTCTCTTCTCCTCGCCGTTTACCACCTAAAGGAGGAGAAGATCCTCCCTTTCTTTGGTAGAAACCGGCAGCCTAGTAGAAGAAAGATGAGATGAGGAAGAGGAAGTTTTCCTTCCTCTACCCGGCGCCCTATGAGAGAGAAAGAGAGATCACCCTGGGTGGATTAATTGGATTGTCTAGCATTGGTTTGATGGTCTCATTGGGTATATATAGGGCTAAGGTAGGGACCAAGAGGTGGAGTTGGATCTTGGCCCACCAATGGATCTAAACCCGATCCATTAATTAAGATCCATTCCAATAAAGGATCTTAATTGAACTTCCTCACCAACCCCCATATTTTCATATGGGCGCCATATATTACGAGTCGTCCATCCCCTTGTGTTTAAGATCTCGAATGCCCATTAATTAATTTAAATTACTAACATTTCAAATTAATTAACCTTTGAGTCCTTGACAAGTACCACTCGACCTTATCAATATGTCGGATCAAATCCACCTGCAGGGTTTAACATGATGAACCTTTCGAGCTCATCAAGGGGGCATCATCAACCTGACTCACCAGGACACGGATTTCGTCAATAATCAATAGCACATCATATTATTAATATTATCTCACAACTTATCGGGCCTATCGATCTAACAGAATAGATCTCGCTCATTGACATGAATGTACTATTGTAAACAAGCACCTAGTGTAGTTGTGATTCTCTTTTCAAAATGAAGATGTTCATATAAAGAAATTCATGTCTTTCAGTATACACATTTTACAATCTCCCACTTACACTTAAAGACATTGTTGTTCTCTCAATGCCATACATCTGACACCCATATCCTCCACATGTCTATCAAAAGCTCTAGATGGAAGAGCTTTCGTGAAAGGATCTGCCAGGTTGTCCTCTAATGCAATCTTGGCGACAACCACTTCTCCTCGCTTTACGATTTCTCGTATTAGGTGGTACTTGTGCTCTATGTGTTTACTCACCTTATAGGATCGTGGTTCTTTCGAGTTTGCAACTGCACCACTGTTATCACAAAAGATTGTGATAGATCTGGGCAAACCAGGAATCACATCCAAGTCCATGATGAAGTTCCTGAGCCATACATCTTCCTTGGCTGCCTCTGACGCTGCCACATATTCAGCTTCCATGGTGGAGTCCACCATGCATTTCTGCTTAACACTCCTCCAAACAATAGATCCACCTCCTAAAGTAAACACGAACCCCGAGGTAGACTTACTCTTCTTCCTATCTGACTGGAAATCTGAGTCCGTATAACCCATAGTAACTAATTGGTCTGCCCGGTTAACCAGCTTATAATCCCTAGTCCGTCTCAGGTATTTCAATATATTCTTTACCGCATTCCAATGTCCCTGTCCAGGGTTACTCTGATATCTGCTAACCATGCCCATGGCAAAACAGATATCAGGTCTCGTGCACAACATAGCATACATGAGGCTTCCTACTACCGAAGCATAAGGAACCGCCTTCATCTCCTCTATCTCCTTTAATGTTTTCGGATACATCTCCTTTGATCGAGGAACTCCATGCCTGAAGGGTAGAAAACCTTTCTTGGAGATTTTCATGGTAAAACGAGACAGCACGGTGCCAACATATGAAGCTTGGGATAAGCACAACATCCTTTTCTGGCGATCCCTTATGACCTTGATCCCAAGGATGTGTCCCGCTTCTCCTAAGTCCTTCATATCAAACTGCTTCGTTAGCCAGACCCTTATGTCTGATAACATTTTGACATTATTGTCAATTAACAAAATGTCATCTACGTAAAGTACAAGAATCACCACTATGTTTCCGTCACATCTTTTATATACACATGACTCATCCGGGCTTTGAGTAAATCCATATGACTGGATTACTTCATCAAAGCGGATGTTCCATGATCTCGAAGCTTGCTTCAATCCATAAATGGATCGATTAAGCTTGCATACTAGATGCTCTTTGCCCTTTGTAATGAACCCTTCTGGTTGCTGCATATAGATGGTCTCCTGAAGACTTCCATTAAGGAAAGCCGTCTTGACGTCCATCTGTCATACCTCATAGTTCATATGAGCTGCAATAGATAGGAGAATCCAGATTGACTTAAGCATGGATACCGGAAAAGGTCTCCTCATAATCGATAGCCTCTTTATGAGTGTACCCTTTCATAACAAGCCTAGCATTGAAGGCCTCAACCTTCCCGTCTGATTGTCTCTTTCTCTAGTAGATCCACTTGCATCCAATAGATTTTACACCATTGGGTGGTTCTACTTGTTGGGACCGGGTGGATGTTGACATGGATGCGGGTTCGTAATTTTAAAATTAATTACGTGCAGCGGAAGGTTTAGCATAAATAATTTCTCAAATTATTTAACCACACATCTAAGCATGTAACTTTATCTTGTGTAGGCATGATCATATATTTAATATTTTGCAGAAACGTAAACTAATTTACTTATTACCTCGCGTAACTCGAAGGAAGGGACGAGATCCAACCGTAAGCGTCCCTCAGAAGCTCCGCCTCTATTCGCGTCCACGCCGTGTATCTTCAGGATGACTTCGCAAAGCCACGAGTTTCGTGTTCTCGAAAACTACTAGATTCTCCGAGAACGCGACAAGAAAAACTAAGAGAGAAGTAATCACATCAGAAAAACTCACCACCAAGTTTAACCGGAATCACAATTCCGGCGAGAAGGAGGAAGATGACTTGCACCCAATCCCAAGGTGATGATGGCTAGAGAGAAATGTTGAGGCAATCGACCCTTTAAATGATTGGAAGATCATGGTTTTGATGTGTGGGCGAATAGGTTTAAAGTTAGAGTGTTATGTTGTATTTGATCTGTGTGATTGAGTTTGCAGGACTTGGAGAATCACACTTGGTGGACCTATCCGAGGGACGAAAGCCATGGGAGGAGAGCTGTAACGCCCCAAAATATCCATTTTTAGTTCTTAAAGTCCTTAGAATTATTTAAAAATGGTTTAGAAATATTCTAGATATTTTTAGGGATTTTTAGAATATTTTTATGGAATTTTCCGAGTCCGTTTAGTATATATAAAAAAAGAAAAACGTTTAAGGGCAGCCAAGAGTTCGAATCCGCGACCACCAGGAGACCAGAAGCGAGCGCAACCAGCTAGGCTAGGGTATCAAGCACAACAAAGGATGGAGAGAAATATATTTAAGGTGTAGTTAGGTCAATCCGCCCCATAAGTATAAATAGATAAGTTAAGAGAGGAAATTAGAATTTTGGGTTTCTCTTCCTCACCCTAGCCGCGCGAAGCAGCCTCTCCCTCTCACGCACGCACGCCCAAGCCCTTCTCCTCTCTCCCAAGGGGCGCCGGCCAAGGAGGGATCAAAGAAAGCGGAGCGTTGTATTCGTCTCGACGAGGAGAACGCGTAGGCGCGAAGAATTCTCCGAGATTTCAAGTTTCTCCCGAGTCCTAGACGTCGATCTTGGTTGTAAGTCCAAGATATCAATGTAAGTACTGCTCACCTGCAGTAAGAGGCGGTTTTTCCGCAAGAATTTCCCTTAAAAATTTTTAAAAGAGATATTTCCTTTTTGTTTAAGTTTTTGCATGTGATCTTAGTTCATTATATGCTTGTATAAGTTTGATAAAGCACCCTATGTGAGATTAGGGGCTAAGAAAGTTATGAGAAAAGAAAAGAGAAGATAAAGATAAGAAAAGAAAAGGCCAAGGCCTTAAGAAATCCCCAAAAGTCAAGACTTAGGGATTTTAGCACGCAAGGTGCTCGAGAAAATGCCAAGGCATTTACAGATAAGAAAGAAAAGAAAGAAAAGCTAATTTATTTTCTAAGGCCAGTACCCGGCGTCCAAGGGCGTCGTTAAAGAAATCCAGGTGTCCAATTCCAAGGTCTTGGCCCTGGTAGACCAAGGTCTGCTCTATTAGGATTGGTGGCTCGCTAGCCCAACCTTTTAGGGAACGCGCATGAGATGGTACTTACGTCTTCAGTGGATCCAAGTGATTAGTATTTTCAAGTATATGCTTTAGCAAAGTTTCTAAAGTTTAAAGAGTTTTCAAAAAGTTAAAGAATAGCTAAAGTTTCAAGTTGAGCCAAGAAAAGTAAATTGAGATTTATTAATGCTTGAGTATGCATGTTTTGAGTTATACATGTTCTTAGTTTTCTTTCAAGCATATAAGTATCTCATATGATTTTCATATTGTTCAAGAAGCATGTTTGCACATTTCGAGATTTTGTGAGCTAGATAGTACTTACTAAGCTTTTTGCTTACTAGTTGCATTTCCTCTTACTGCAGATAAAGGTAAAGGCAAGCAATTCTGAAGGAAGGCGACGAGGCGGTGCTGAGTAAAGTGTGTGTGGTGGCTGATTTTGGAGAGATCTTTGAGACGAGACAATTTAGTTATTTGAATTACAATGTTTTAGTTTATTCAAATTTCAAGTTCTTGCTTTATGGAGTTTAGCGAACATTTAAGCTTTGGATAGTTTTACATGCTCAATTTCTTAGAGTAAAGATTCCATGTCATTTCATTTAGCATACATATCCTTATGATTGCATTGGATGAGTAGAAGTGTGAGTAGTTTGAAATATTGATACTTTGTTAGAGAAATAGATGCATGTGCCAAGATAGTATTAATTTCCCTTTGAATCAAGTTTTATTGCTTAAGTATGTTTAGAAAAGTTACTTTCTCATTTGATAATGCCTTAGGGATGTTTTAGAATTTTGTGTGATGAGTTTCAATGGTTAGAAGTTAAGTTTGGTACAAACTCTGGCTTAAAGTCTATGTAGATTTTTCATAACTTGCTAAATTCCGCAAAAGTCCTAATTTCAAGTTTATGGATTCGTTTTGATGGGCTAAATTGTTTAGAAAACTGGTATAGAGTATAGAAATGGTGTCATGATTTTATATGGCTCGAAAGTATAGGTTTGGTGGAGTTTTGAAACAAGGCTTCGAATCTGAAAAACAGGTTTCAGACTTATCAGTCGACTGGTACAGTATCAGTCGACTGATACCCGTAAGCTGAGTTTGGCGAGGCAAGTTTCAATAAGTATTTTCTTACGAGTTTTTGAGAAAGAAAGTGTGACATGGTATCATGCATGACTATTTAAGTTAGAATATCATTCTTAAATAGATTAAAAAGAAAAAAAAAAGATTTCCGCATTTTTAGTCGTGCATTAGAGTCGAGAAGTAGACAAAAGTAACGATCCGTCTAAGGCAGGAGAAGGCGGGTCGCTACAGGTGGTATCAGAGCAGTTCCCATTCTCCAGCATCACACACACATCAGCATCAACCTTGCCGTCTTCAAGTAAGAAAGTTTTAAGTTTCAGTTTTTCTATTGCTCCTTTATTTAATTGCAGTATAGAGAAATGCTTAGGTACTACTCATATGTGCATAGAACAAGGAAGCATGTTTAATACCTTAGTATCACGGAATCATGTTTAATCCCTAGAATGGATATTAGAGAAATGCTTAAGTACTTACTTGATTTTCCCAAAAGTAAGTTTTGGGATTATGGCACGCAAGGTGCTTGATAAAAGTTTTGAGTAAGACCAAGGTCTTACTAAGCCCTAGAACGAATTCTAGGACTAAGAAATGAGATAAGAATCAAGACCAAGGTCTTGTTGTATCCTAAAGCAAGTTTGAGAACATTACCGTTAAGTGTTAAGTTATACATTTGAGGACGCCTAGAAAGGCCCAAAACGAGGAGCAAGTCCTAGAGGGCAAGAGGTAACAGAGTCAGTACCACCACCAAATCTCTTAGAGGTGGCGGCTCGGGAGAGTAAGGCAAGAAGCATACCTCATTCAGTAGAAGAAACTGAAGCCAGGGAATTTCCCGGCACAAGTAAACCATGGGATGCTTAAGCATGGTTCAAAACGTTGGAAAGAATAGTAGGGCTACTGGACTGGCATGAGGTAGAGAAGATAAAGTGTGCATCTTTCTGCCTTACGGGAGATGCTAGAATATAGTGGAAGAGAGTCAAGGCCAAGAGAAATGTCAGCCAGATGACATGAGCCGACTTCGAGACTGAGTTCTTCGAAGAATACTTTCACATGCAAGTAACCAACAAGCATTATGATGAATTCACGGAGTTCAGACAAGGAGAACTATCCGTGGATGAAGCAGTGAAGATGTTTAAGCGGTTAGCTCATCTGTGCCCAGAGCTAGTTAGCACAGAAAAAGAGATAGTTAGGCTAATGCTCAAGATGTTAAGGCCTGAGATAGCGTTAAAGGGGGCTAGCGGTGTTAAGAGGCTGCAAACCTCCGAAGAACTAATAAGTAGTGCTTTGATCACTGAGCACTACTTAAACAGTATAAAGGCCACCAGGAAGGTTGAACGAGAAGTTCTTAACAACCTTACCGTCAGGGGAAGTGATGGCCTCTACTGAGAGGCTAAGGGCAGTATCAATCTAGATTTCCAACCGAGAGCTCTACAGTGACTTGGTAGTCCTTGAAATGAAGGATTACGATGTCATTTTAGGAATGGACTTCTTGAGCAAGTATAATGCTTCTATAGACTGCCGCAAGAGAAAAGTCAAGTTCACACCGGAAGCAGAACCTTCATTTGAGTTTATTGGAGACCCAAGGAGAAAGATAAATAGGTTCCTATCTACCTTACAAGCTCAGAGGATGTTAGAGAAGGGGTGCCTGGTTTTCTAGCTCATATAGTGGATGCAAGTCAAGGAGAAGGATTGAAGAGAGAAGAAGTGAGGGTAGTCTGTGACTATCCTGAGGTGTTTCCTGAAGAGTTACCAGGACTCCTTCCCAATCGGGAAATTGAGTTTGAAATTGAGTTGGCCCCAGGAACCAACCCAATTTCGAAGGCACCTTATCGCATGGCACCAGCAGAACTGAAAGAATTACAAGAACAATTCAAGAGCTACTAGACAAGGGCTTCATCCGCCCGAGTCATTCACCCTGGGGAGCTCCTGTACTTTTCGTCAAGAAGAAGGATGGGTCTATGCGTCTGTGCATAGACTACAGAGCTCTGAACAAGGTAACCATCAAGAACAAGTACCCCCTTCCTAGAATAGATGATTATTTGATCAGCTCAAAGGGGCTACAGTGTTCTCGAAGATAGACCTGCGTTCTGGGTATCATCAGCTAAAGGTTAAAGAAAGTGACATCCCCAGGACGGCCTTCAGGACAAGATACGGCCACTACGAATTTGTAGTAATGCCTTTTGGAGTAACCAATGCTCCAGCAGTCTTCATGGAGCTGATGAACCACATCTTCAGGGAGTATCTCGATAAATTCGTCATTGTATTTATTGATGATATTCTCATATACTCACAGACTCCAGAGGACCATGCTACACACTTGAGGATAGTGCTGCAGATCCTTCAGCAGGAGAAGCTCTATGCAAAATTCTCAAAGTGTGAGTTTTGGCTAGATCAGGTGACCTTCCTAGGTCACATTGTATCCAAAGAAGGCATTCAAGTTGATCCAGCCAAGATAGAAGCAGTCAGCAACTGGTGTAGACCCAAGAATGCCAGTGAGATCAGAAGCTTCTTAGGCCTGGCAGGATATTACAGAAAATTTGTGGAGGACTTTTCCAGAATAGCCTCTCCACTCACAGCCCTGACCAGAAAGAATCAGAAGTTTGAGTGGTCAGATAAATGCGAGCACAGCTTCCTAGAACTGAAGAAAAGATTGACTAGTGCTCCCATCCTGACTGTTCCAGAGAGTGACAAGGCCTTTGACATCTACAGTGATGCATCCAAGATGGGCCTTGGAGCTGTCCTCATGCAAGATGGTAAAGTAATAGCATATGCCTCCAGACAGCTCAAGGACTATGAGAAGAATTACCCTACCCACGACCTTGAGCTAGCAGCTGTGGTTTTTGCACTGAAGCTCTGGAGACACTACCTGTATGGAGTGCAGTGCAGAATCTTCACAGACCATCAAAGTTTGAAGTACTTCTTCACTCAGAAGGACCTGAATATGAGGCAGCGCAGGTGGCTAGAGTTGGTCAAAGATTATGACTGTGAAATCCTCTACCACCCAGGTAAAGCTAATAAAGTGGCAGATGCACTGAGCAGAAAATCCTGTGCAGCACTGATGTCCCTATCATCACTGTCTCTACCACTTCAGAAAGAAATAAAGGATTTTGGAGTCGAGGTAATAATTGGGCAACTTTCTGCATTGACTCTAGAGTCAACCCTGCTTGTGGATATACAAAGAAAGCAAAGTCAAGACCCAGAAATCCAGAAGATCAAGCAGGGGATCCAAGAGGCAGAAAATTCAGAGTTTCGAGTATCAGATAGTGGCATCCTCTATTTTGGAGACCGCCTTTGCGTCCCCAATGATGAGGAACTAAGAAAGAATATTTTAGAAGAAGCCCACAGTACCCCGTACTCTATGCATCCTGGTTCTACCAAGATGTATCAAGATTTAAAGAAAGGATTCTGGTGGTCTGGACTCAAGCGAGACGTGGCCAGATATATCAGTACCTGCTTGACCTGCCAGAGAGTCAAAGCAGAACACCAGAGACCAGGAGGAGTTCTGCAGCCTCTTCCCATTCCAGAGTGGAAGTGGGAAGAGATATCCATGGATTTTATCACAGGTCTCCCAAGGACCACCCATGGACACGATGCAATATGGGTGATAGTGGACAGATTGACCAAGTCTGCCCACTTCCTAGCCATCAAGTTATCGCATTCGGTAGAGCAATTAGCACAGCTGTACGTGAAAGAAGTGATCAGGCTTCACGGAGTTCCGAGGTCGATCGTGTCTGACAGAGATGGGCGATTCACCTCCCATTTTTGGAGGTGTGTTCAGGACGCCCTAGGCACCAGACTTCAGTTCAGCACAGCTTTCCATCCCCAGACAGATGGACAAACAGAGAGAGTAAATCAGATTTTAGAAGACATGCTCAGGGCTTGTGCATTGGACTTTAAAGGTAGTTGGTGCAAATTTCTGTGCTTAGCTGAGTTTGCCTACAACAATAGCTATCAGGCCACCATCAGGATGGCACCTTATGAGGCATTGTATGGCAGGAAATGCAGATCACCCATATGTTGGCAAGAAGCGGGTGAGAAGAAAGAGATGGAGTCAGGACTAGGCAGCCAGACTGAGCTTATAGATGAGACCGCTCAGGCTATCCAGACGATCCGCCAGAGGATTGAGACTGCCCAGAGTAGACAGAAAAGTTATGCTGACACACGCCGTAGGCCACTTGAATTCCAAGTTGGAGATTCAGTATTTCTCAAGGTCGCTCCCATGAAGGGAGTGGTGAGATTTGGCAAGAAGGGCAAGCTAAGTCCTCGCTACATAGGACCCTACAAGATCATAAAGAGGGTTGGTAAGGTAGCATATGAGCTGGACCTACCAGAGGATATGTCAGCTATCCACAGTACCTTTCATGTCTCTATGCTAAAGAAGTGTATTCACGACCCTAGCCAAGTGATTCAGCCTCAGTCAGTACAGATCCAAGAAGATCTTAGTTATGAGAGCAGACCGACACAGATAGTGGACAAAGCAGTTAAAAGATTAAGAAACAAAGAAGTGCCACTAGTGAAGGTCATCTGGCAGAATCAAAAACATGAAGAGGCTACTTGGGAACGTGAGGACAGCATGAGAGAGAGATATCCAGAATTATTCTAAGTTCGAGGACGAACTTTTCATAAGGTATGGGGGATTGTAACGCCCCAAAATTTCCATTTTTAGTTCTTAAAGTCCTTAGAATTATTTAAAAATGGTTTAGAAATATTCTAGATATTTTTAGGGATTTTTAAAATATTTTTATGAAATTTTCCGAGTCCGTTTAGTATATAAAAAAAAAGAAAAACATTTAAGGGCAGCGAGAGTTCGAACCCGCGACCACCAGGAGACCAGAAGCGAGCGCAACCAGCTAGGCTAGGGTATCAAGCATAACAAAGGATGGAGAGAAATATATTTAAGGTGTAGTTAGGTCAATCCGCCCCATAAGTATAAATAGATAAGTTAAGAGAGGAAATTAGAATTTTGGGTTTCTCTTCCTCACCCTAGCCGCGCGAAGCAGCCTCTCCCTCTCACGCACGCACGCCCAAGCCCTTCTCCTCTCTCCCAAGGGGCGCCGGCCAAGGAGGGATCAAAGAAAGCGGAGCGTTGTATTCGTCTCGACGAGGAGAACGCGTAGGCGCGAAGAATTCTCCGAGATTTCAAGTTTCTCCCGAGTCCTAGACGTCGATCTTGGTTGTAAGTCCAAGATATCAATGTAAGTACTGCTCACCTGCAGTAAGAGGCGGTTTTTCCGCAAGAATTTCCCTTAAAAGTTTTTAAAAGAGATATTTCCTTTTTGTTTAAGTTTTTGCATGTGATCTTAGTTCATTATATGCTTGTATAAGTTTGATAAAGCACCCTATGTGAGATTAGGGGCTAAGAAAGTTATGAGAAAAGAAAAGAGAAGATAAAGATAAGAAAAGAAAAGGCCAAGGCCTTAAGAAATCCCCAAAAGTCAAGACTTAGGGATTTTAGCACGCAAGGTGCTCGAGAAAATGCCAAGGCATTTACAGATAAGAAAGAAAAGAAAGAAAAGCTAATTTATTTTCTAAGGCCAGTACCCGGCGTCCAAGGGCGTCGTTAAAGAAATCCAGGTGTCCAATTCCAAGGTCTTGGCCCTGGTAGACCAAGGTCTGCTCTATTAGGATTGGTGGCTCGCTAGCCCAACCTTTTAGGGAACGCGCATGAGATGGTACTTACGTCTTCAGTGGATCCAAGTGATTAGTATTTTCAAGTATATGCTTTAGCAAAGTTTCTAAAGTTTAAAGAGTTTTCAAAAAGTTAAAGAATAGCTAAAGTTTCAAGTTGAGCCAAGAAAAGTAAATTGAGATTTATTAATGCTTGAGTATGCATGTTTTGAGTTATACATGTTCTTAGTTTTCTTTCAAGCATATAAGTATCTCATATGATTTTCATATTGTTCAAGAAGCATGTTTGCACATTTCGAGATTTTGTGAGCTAGATAGTACTTACTAAGCTTTTTGCTTACTAGTTGCATTTCCTCTTACTGCATATAAAGGTAAAGGCAAGCAATTCTGAAGGAAGGCGACGAGGCGGTGCTGAGTAAAGTGTGTGTGGTGGCTGATTTTGGAGAGATCTTTGAGACGAGACAATTTAGTTATTTGAATTACAATGTTTTAGTTTATTCAAATTTCAAGTTCTTGCTTTATGGAGTTTAGCGAACATTTAAGCTTTGGATAGTTTTACATGCTCAATTTCTTAGAGTAAAGATTCCATGTCATTTCATTTAGCATACATATCCTTATGATTGCATTGGATGAGTAGAAGTGTGAGTAGTTTGAAATATTGATACTTTGTTAGAGAAATAGATGCATGTGCCAAGATAGTATTAATTTCCCTTTGAATCAAGTTTTATTGCTTAAGTATGTTTAGAAAAGTTACTTTCTCATTTGATAATGCCTTAGGGATGTTTCAGAATTTTGTGTGATGAGTTTCAATGGTTAGAAGTTAAGTTTGGTACAAACTCTGGCTTAAAGTCTATGTAGATTTTTCATAACTTGCTAATTTCCGCAAAAGTCCTAATTTCAAGTTTATGGATTCGTTTTGATGGGCTAAATTGTTTAGAAAACTGGTATAGAGTATAGAAATGGTGTCATGATTTTTTATGGCTCAAAAGTATAGGTTTGGTGGAGTTTTGAAACAAGGCTTCGAATCTGAAAAACAGGTTTCAGACTTATCAGTCGACTGGTACAGTATCAGTCGACTGATACCCGTAAGCTGAGTTTGGCGAGGCAAGTTTCAATAAGTATTTTCTTACGAGTTTTTGAGAAAGAAAGTGAGACATGGTATCATGCATGACTATTTAAGTTAAATATCATTCTTAAATAGATTAAAAAGAAAAAAAAAGATTTCCGCATTTTTAGTCGTGCATTAGAGTCGAGAAGTAGACAAAAGTAACGATCCGTCTAAGGCAGGAGAAGGCGGGTCGCTACAAGAGCTCCAAGGGCAAGCCGGGAAGTGGACTTCAAAGGGCACACGTGAAGGGTGGCATGGAGGCAAGCCAAGGGAAGGCTTGCGTGCGCATCTGAGGGATGATAGCCAGAGGAAGAGGACTTCGAGGGGCGAGCAAAGGGAGCAGACCTGAAGGCACACGCGAAGGAGAAGGTTTGAAGTGGCTGGAGCTGAGCTGGGAGGCAGGGCAGTCGACTGCCAAAACCCACAGAGAGTTCGCAGCCTCGGACCCGTCGACTGGCCTTGGGGTAGTCGACTGGTATACCCCAAAACTAGCCATTGGCTAGCCGTTGTCTAGCCGTTGGCCAGCATTTACTGCTGGGCCAGTCGACTGCCCTTGGGGCAGTCGACTGGTGTGAGTCTGCATAGACTGCGAATCTGTCCTTTTCACCTATAAAAGAAGGCCTCGTTATACGTGTCTGTACAGTTCCGTACAGTAACGAAGTGCTGACAAATTGTAGAGTGATTTTTTGCTTCCTCCATCATTTTTCTACACCTGTAAAGAGGAAGCTTTTGCTGTAAAGGTTTCTCCACCTCAAGGAGACTTTTCGATAGTGAAAAGTGATGCTCGCGGCGTGGATCCTTGGATTAGTCACCCATCTGGGTGGATACCAAGTAAAAGAATTTTTTATTAGCATTGTTATTGTCTTTGCATATTATTTCCGCTGCGCTAACATCTATGTAGAGATCAAACGATCAAAAGAAAGTGCATTAACCCCCCCTCTGCACGCCCACATCGATCCTTCGGTTGGTATCTGAGCCGGTGCATTTTGGAAGATCTAACAATCAACCAGAACATTTGTAATGGCGTTTCAAGATGGATACTCCACCGCACGACCACCATTCTTCGACGGCAACGACTTCGCGTACTGGAAAGGTAGAATGCAGTACTATCTTATGAATGACATAGAAACTTGGATAAGTGTTGCAGATGGCTTCGAGGTGCCCGTCGATGAAAGAGGAGATCCTACACCTATGAGAACATGGTCTAAAGAAGTGATAAAAATGGCGCAGTCAAATGCCAAGGCCACCACCACACTGCAGTGCGGGCTCTCAAAGGAGCAACTGAACAAGGTGGGGTCATTCAAGAGCGCCAAAGAGGTATGGGACAAGTTGGTAGAACTGAATGAGGGGTCAAACGAGTCCATAAGAGCCAAGAAGGGCTTGTTGGTGGCCCAACTGCAATCCCTCTCCATGAAGAGCAACGAGACCGTCAGTCAGCTGCATGGAAGGGTAAAGGAAGTGATCAACGAGCTCCATGTAATTGGAAAGAAAATTGAAAACTGGGACATTGTCAGGTATGTCTTACAAGCCTTCCCGAGAACCACCCTGTGGGCATCCATGGTTGATTCTTACAAGGTATCGAGGGACATATCTTTAGTTAAATTAGACGATCTATTTTGTGAATTTGAACTGCACGAGCAAGCTAACATTTCGGCAAAAGAGAAAGGTATTGCTTTTGCTTTTGTTGCAGAAAAGGAGAAGAAGAGGAGAAAGGAGAAGAAGAAGGTGATCTACTCATCATCCTCGGACTCAGAGGAGTCAAGTGCCTCTATGGACAGTGACCAAGAGGCCTTTATGGTAAGGAAATTTCGTAAAGCATTTAAAAGTTTTTCTAACAAATCATATGCTAGGAAAGGGGCCAAAGGTAAGGGTAAGGCCAAAGAGATAATCTGCTACAACTGTCATCAAGAGGGACATATGAAGAACGAGTGTCCCCAGTTGAAGAAGAGGGAGGACAAGAAGGAAGAGAAGAAGAAGAATGACAAGAAGAAGTCAAAGGGAAAGGAGAAGAGTGCCACGAACCTCAAGGCGACTTGGGACGATCCCTCATCCTCAGAGGAAGAAGAAGTGCAAGTCTCCCACTTCGCTCTTATGGCACAAGATGATTCAGACTCTTCAGACGATGAATGAAGCTCAAGCAGTGAAGATGAGAGCTCCTCCACCTCATCATCAGAGTCAGAAGCTTCGGTAAGTGAGGTATACCACTTGCCCTCCTCTACCTTAGTGAAAATTATTTCTAGTACTAACATGGACTTAGCTAAGGCTAGAAGTAAAATTAAGGATCTTAAGGAACAAATTGTCATGCTTAGAGTAGAGGCTATTAAACTTAAGGATTTGCATGTTAGCTCTACCTCTTCACATGCTTCACATATTGAAAATGAAAATAAGGAGTTAAGGAAACAAGTAGATGACCTCACAAAGGCCCTTAGAAAATTTCAAGTAGGATCAAGTAACCTTGATATGATCATTAACAGTCAAAGGGCGGTATATAACAATGCAGGACTGGGTTATAGGCCTAAGACCAAGGAGATAGCCTTTATTTCACTTACAGGTAGGATTGGTGCATCTAGGAGATTAGAGGCTAGGGGAACCACAAAGAAGGCATGGGTACCTAAGAAATTTTTAAATGATGCTTATGGATCTAAGATATTGGTACCAAAAGAGTATGTTTTCCATGTTGTCTAGGTAAAGGTGAAGGAGGCCCCAACCTTGTAGATAGTAGATAGTGGATGCTCAAGACACATGACTGGGGATGTGAGCAAGTTCACCACTATTAGCTACCTAAGAGAAGGGACGGTCTCCTTTGGGAACAGTGGAAAGTTAAGGATCATTGGTAGGGGCACAATTGAGGTATCTCCCACTATTTCAATTCATAAGGTACTTTTAATTAAGGATATAAAGTTTAACTTATTAAGTGTAAGTCAATTTTGTGATGCCGATTTTAGAGTAGAATTTCATGCTAAGAAATGTGCAATAAGACAAAGTGAATCAAACACTATCATATTAGAAGGGTTTAGAGAGGCAAACTTGTATTATCTTGATCTATCTTATGTTAATAACAATGTTGTTAAGTGTCTCATGTCCAAAGAAGAAGAAGGGTGGTTATGGCACCAGAGACTTGGACACGTCAACATGAGGAGCATTGTAAGAGTGGCCAAGGAAGAATTGGTGAAGGGGCTCCCAATGATCAAGTACGAAAAGAACAAGTTGTGTGATGCATGCCAAGAGGGTATGCAATCCAAAGCATCACACAAAGGTAAAACTTTAATTACCACTTCCTTGCCTTTAGAACTTTTACATATAGACTTGTTTGATTGCCATAGTACTCCATCACTTGTAGGGAGTAAGTATTGCTTACTGATAGTAGATGACTTTTCTATGTTTACTTGGGTCTATTTCTTAAAACATAAGGATGATACCCTAGATATATTTATAGGATTTAGTAAAAGGGTAGAAAACGAAAAGAACATCAAAATCAACCAAATTAGGAGTGACCATGGTGGGGAGTTCCAAAACGCTAGTTTCACACAATTTTGTGTTGAAAATGGGTACAAGCATGAGTTTTCATGCCCTAGGACTCCTCAACAAAATGGGGTAGTTGAGAGAAAAAATCGAGCCCTACAAGAAGCTGCTAGGACTATGCTTAATGCATACTCTCTTCCTAGCTACTTTTGGACCGAAGCGGTTAACACCACTTGCTATATCCAAAACTGGGTGTTGGTATATAGGTTTTTAGGAAAAACACCCTTTGAACTTTGGAATGGAAGGGTACCCCAAGTCCACTATTTTAGGGTCTTTGGATGTAAAGTTTACATCTTAAACACCAAAGACGACCTAAGAAAATTTGAGTCAAAAGCCGATGAAGGAATCTTAGTAGGGTATTCATTGACTAGTAGGGGTTATAGAGTGTACAACAAGAGGACAAAAGTGATTGAGGAGTCCTCAAATGTCAAATTTGATGAAACCACTAGTACTTACCCTAGAAAGGCTTCCATTGATAAAGATATAGAAGAAGTCCAACCCCTTGCCCAAAGAACCCAAGACCTACATTTGGAGGGCAATGATCAAGGGGGAGTAAGAAGTACCCTAGAGGATGAGGAAGAAGGAGAAAATGAACCTACAACCTCTAGACCCTTGAGACATCATCATGATCATCCTATTGACCAAATAGTGGGTGATGTCACTCAAGGAGTAAGGACTAGGTCCTACTTTAGGAACCAAACTAGTCAAATAGCTTTAATCTCCCAATTAGAACCCAAGATCATTGATGAAGCATTGGGAGATGCCGATTGGGTGTTGGTCATGCAAGAAGAGCTAAACCAATTTGAGAGGAGTGAAGTTTGGGAGTTAGTTCCTAGGCCCACTGATTGTACCATTGTAACCACGAGATGGGTCTTTAGGAACAAATTAGATGACCAAGGTAAAATCACTAGGAACAAGACTAGATTGGTAGCTAGGGGGTTTAACCAAGTTGAAGGATTAGATTATGATGAGACCTGCGCCCCCGTAGCTAGGTTAGAATCAATTAGAATTCTACTAGCCTATGCCACTCACATGGGTTTTACACTCCACCAAATGGATGTGAAGTCGACATTCCTTAATGGGATCATTAAGGAAGAGGTTTATGTAGAACAACCCCCCGGATTTGAGGATCCCAACTATCCGAGACACGTATTCAAATTAAGGAAAGCCTTGTATGGATTGAAACAAGCTCTCCGGGCTTGGTATGATAGGCTTTCTTCATTTTTGGTGTCTAAGGAGTTTAGGAGAGGAACAATTGACCCTACATTGTTCCTAAAATCTAAGGATAAGGACATATTTGTTGCTCAACTCTATCTAGACGATATCATTTTTGGGTCAACAAATAATGACTTCCTACAAGAATTCATCAAGTGTATGGAAGATGAATTTGAGATGAGTCTTGTAGGAGAGTTAACCTTTTTCTTAGGCCTTCAAGTTAAGCAAACTAATGAAGGTACACATGTATTTCAAACCAAATATGCTAAAGAAATTTGATTTAGAAGATGCTAAGGAAGCATCTACACCCATAGGAACTAATATGAAAATGGATAGTGACCTTGAAGGCAAAATGGTAGACTCTAAACAATATAGGAGCATGATTGGTAGTCTCCTATACCTAACCGCTAGTAGACCCGACATACTTTTTGCGGTAGGTATGTGTGCAAGGTACCAATCTTGTGCCAAAGAGTCCCATTTGATTGTAGTCAAAAGGATCCTAAGTTATGTGAAAGGAACCCTAAATGTCGGACTTTGGTATCCTAGAACCCCAAATGTTGACCTAATTGGATACACCGACTCGGACTATGCGGGTTGCAAGTTAGATAGGAAGAGTACAAGTGGAGGGTGTCAATTCCTTGGGTCTTCTTTAGTTAGTTGCAGTAGTAGGAAACAACCATGCGTTGCCCTATCAACAACGGAAGCAGAATATATGGCAATGGGTGGATGTGTTTCCCAACTTCTTTGGATCATGCACACCTTAGAGGACTATGAGCTACATTACACCAAGGTCAAAGTCTTGTGTGATAATGTAAGCACGATCAACCTAACTAAAAATCCCGTTCACCATTCTAGAACAAAACATATTGAAGTGAAACATCACTTCATTAGAGACCATGTGGCAAGGGGAGACATAGAATTACACTATGTTGAATCAAAGTCGAACCTAGCCGACATCTTTACCAAGCCTCTTCCCGAATTGGAGTTTACATCCATAAGAAGAGACCTTGGAATGTGTTTTGTGGAAGTATAGAATGAACTTGGACACATTAGCTTTGAAAAAGGGTGCTTGATCCATTAGGGTGATACATTTGGCTCACATGTGCTTGTGGCACATTGTTTAACCATTAAAAGTATCAAAATATCAAAAACTAGACCAACTATGGGGGAGGCAAGTGTTTAATCAATGGACACTTTGCCAAAGATCATAGTTGGACATTTTAAAACTTTGAAAACCATTTTATGTTTTACATACTGTGCCATGCCTTTAAAAGTCACATATTTGCAAAATTGGTTTCAAAGGTTGATACAAAATGTAGTGTTTTTCAAAACTTTTGGGTTTTTATCAAATGACGTGCATGTTTGAAATTTTATATGGTTTAGCATTTTTCCCTGATAGAGTATAACATTTCAAACATGTATGCAAAATTTTACAATTTTTGGAATTTTCTGCAATTTTCTGGGAGTTTCTGAAATTCGACAGAAAATCTGTAATATCAGACTGATAGAGTATTAGTCGACTACCCTATGGGCAGTCGACTGGCACGCCTGTTTTTCAGCAACTGTGAGAAATTTCAGAAATCGAAAATTCTCGCATTTGATGCCATAGGGTTTGGTTGCTTGAGGCAATCATTTTGATGGTGTCAAAGGGGGAGAATAGGTGTTTTAAGTTAGAATTTTGACTTAAAATGGATGATTTTAGGTATTTTGTCTAACTTAGACCATGAAAGGTTAAAACTTGGAGAGGACATAGGTTAAGGGGGAGGTTACCTCTTAGGGTTGTTATGTGTCATAATGTTTCAATTGATATGTTTTGCTGTTGCTATTGTGGTTGTTGCTTATCTCTAACTTAAACATATTGCCACACATCAAAAAGGGGGAGATTGTTGAGGCAATCGGCCCTTTAAATGATTGGAAGATCATGGTTTTGATGTGTGGGCGAATAGGTTTAAAGTTAGAGTGTTATGTTGTATTTGATCTGTGTGATTGAGTTTGCAGGACTTGGAGAATCACACTTGGTGGACCTATCCGAGGGACGAAAGCCGAGGGAGGAGAGCTCCAAGGGCAAGCCGGGAAGTGGACTTCATAGGGCACACGTGAAGGGTGGCATGGAGGCAAGCCAAGGGAAGGCTTGCGTACGCATCCGAGGGACGATAGCCAGAGGAAGAGGACTTCAAGGGGTGAGCCAAGGGAGCAGACCTGAAGGCACACGCGAAGGAGAAGGTTTGAAGTGGCTGGAGTTGTGCTGGGAGGCAGGGCAGTCGATTGGCCCGAAGGCAGTTGACTGCCAAAACCCACAGAGAGTTCGCAGCCTCGGACCAGTCGACTGGCCTTGGGGCAGTCGATTGGTATACCCCAAAACTAGCCGTTGGCTAGCTGTTTGCTAGCCGTTGGCTAGCCGTTGGCCAGCATTTACTGCTGGGCCACTCGACTGCCCTTGGGGCAGTCGACTGGTGCGAGTTTGGACAGACTGTGAATTTGTCCTTTTCACCTATAAAAGGAGGCCTCGTTACATGTGTCTGTACAGTTCCGTACAGTAACGAAGTGCTGCCAAATTGTAGAGTGATTTTTTGCTTCCTCCATCATTTTTCTACACCTGTAAAGAGGAAGCTTTTGCTCTAAAGGTTTCTCCACATCAAGGAGACTTTTTGATAGTGAAAAGTGGTGCTCGCGGCGTGGATCCTTGGATTAGTCACCCATCTGGGTGGATACCAAGTAAAAGAATTTTTTGATAGCATTGTTATTGTCTTTGCATATTATTTCCGCTGTGCTAACATTTGTGTAGAGATCAAACGATCAAAAGAAAGTGCATTCACCCCCCCCCCTCTGCACGCCCACATCGATCCTTCAAGAAAGATCGTCCCAACGGAAGAACTTCGTCGCCTCGGTGCTTCTCCTTGTGCTCACGGCAAGAAGAAGGGAGAAGAGCCTTGTGGCTAACCAAGAGGAAGAAGGGAGGAGAGGGAGAGAGCCCATGCAAGAATACTTCGATTGATTTTCAAGCCTTGCCATGGGTCCTTTATATAGTGGCCTCTCAAACGCTAAGTCTCTTTTTTCTTATGAAATAAATTTTCTATGACTTATTCCATCATGCCAAGTTTTATCATTTTTAATTCATGATAAAAATCAACCAAGTCTCTTTTTTTCTTATAGAATAAATTTTCTTATCATGGTAAATCAATCCATGATTGATTTTATAAAATAAAATAAACCAATCCATGGTTCATTTTAATTTTCATGAAAAATAAACCAAACCTTGGTTTATTATATAAAAAATTTATATCATCCATAATTTTATAAAACAAATCACACTTGGTTTATTTTATAAATTGAGCCAAAAACTTGGTTCTCTCCCTTTGTTGTGGCCGGCCAAGCAAAGAGGATGGAGACCCTCTTTGGCCGGCCCATCCAAGCCACGCCCCAATGAATTAATCTTATTTAATTCATTTATTAAGTCTTCAAAAGACTTAGCCATTTTATGCTTCCGATGCGTCTCAGAAAAATTCAGATTCGACTTATCGTTTGACTTAACCAAACCTAATCTCTCTTGATTGGAAAATCCAATTTTCAACTCATTTTAAATCCCTTGGATTACTCATAGTGCGTATGTCTAAATAGGCTTTCGATTTATGTTGGCCGTCTATAATTAACCAATTATAGAACGATCATGAGTGGCACCTAGTAGTACATCATGATCCCCAATTAATCGAAAGATCAACGGTTGACCTCAGAAACTATTTTGAAATCCTTCAGCAGCTATAATGAATCATGCCCCATTCCCTTCACCATCTTATACCCACTTGGTTCAGGACATGGTCTATGTGTGCCAGCCCCCACTAGGCTGACTACATCACACCTAGCCCAACTAACGTTTTCTCGTCCTACGGATTCTAATTACTCTCATGTATTTAAGAGATTCATACTCTGAACATGTCATGCTCTTGCCAGAGGCTTCGAGTAACAATTCGACGATAGGCCTTGGGTATACATCTCCTCACAAGGAGTGGTGAATCCATTGTAGGCTGTTCAAACATCTTCGGGCACTTCGGCTTATACCCAATCATCCTAGGTCCACACCTCCTTGGAGATGCTTGCTTAAGATGTCAAAGTATAAGTCTCCATGACCAAGATGACTTGAACACTGCAAGTCAAAGGAACATCGCACTTAAGCTGCAGTAAGAACTTCATTGACATATCTATATGTAGACTACCATATGAAGTTTTACAGCCAGTCACTCCAATGAACTAGTTCGCTTAACTGGCATTCATGTTTATCTCCGGACATCCCAATGTCACCAGCTAGCGAGAATCAGCTGATTAGAGAATAACACATGCTAGTCTCAACAGAATTGATAGTGTCCGTATTTATCAATTCATCGACTAGGGACAATTTCAATACTTCACAATTGCACATGTAGAGATAATCACTAGTTGTGAATTCATCACAAATTTTCGCATGCTGTGAATTGTATTGCGGACATTCAGTAAATGAGTTTAAGATCTCAATCAAATACATAAACATGTATACTCAAATAGAGAATATTCATTTATTAAAATAAATGATTATAATAATAAGGCGATTGCCTTAGGACACTTTTCTCATATCACTAACACTACTAACTCCCAGACCTAATTAGAATCCATAGATTTTATCTGCATTCTTATCTTGGAGTGCCTCGTCATAGGTCCAGGGATCCGGTTATTGTTTACCAGAGACCAAGCCGAAGACACTACCAAAAACATGAACCTTTCAGGCTATCTGACAACCCTCCCACTACGACGAGGCACCACCTATGTATCCTTAGTGACACGCGGTGCAGTGACTTGTGGTGTGTCCTCTTGTATAATTGGTCCTAAGATCAGAACGTCTCCTCTTAACTCTTCAAGCACTAGTCTACTCTTGGGCTTATGGTTTATCACATAGTCTTCCTCTAAGAATCTGGCATTTGTACTAACGATTACCTTATGATCCTTAGGACTATAGAACAGACCACCCTTCGTTCCCCTAGGATAGCCTACAAACAGACGTACCTCTGTACGAGATTCCAACTTATCAGTATCTCCCTTTAGCACATGTGTTGGACTACCCCAAATCCGAGCATGTCCTACACTGGGCTTGCGCCCAGTCCACAATTCTATTGGAGTAGAAGGGACTGACTTAGATGGAACTAAGTTCAGTATGTACGCAGCCGTTTCCAGAGCGTATCCCCAGAATGAATCAGGTAGGTCTGAATAACTCATCATTGACCTAACCATTCCCATAAGATTCCTATTCCTTCTTTCTGCAACATTGTTCTGTTTGGGTGTAGCCCGTGCAGTTAGCTGGGACTGATTCCCATCTTCTGATAAGTAGGTCCTAAACTCTCCAAATAGGTACTCGCCACCACGATCAGATCGTAGTGTCTTGATACTTTTACCTTAATGTTTCTCCACATCAGCCTTGAATTCTTTGAACATATCAAAGCATTTAGACTTGCGGCGCATCATGTTAATGTACTCATACCTTGAATAATCGTCAATAAAAGTGATGAAGTATTCAAAGCCACCTCTAGCCTGGATTGACATAGCACCACACAAATTAGAATGAATCAGTTCTAACCCATCTTTGGCCATATACCTCTTAGCCTTGAAAGACCTCTTGGTCACTTTACCTTCCAAGCAAGACTCACAGGTCGGGAAATCTTCCACCACCAATGAACCTAGGGGTCCATCAGCTATCAACCTCTGAATCCTACTAAGGTTAATATGACCAAGCCTAAGGTGCCAAAGATACGTCTGATTCATCTTAGAAGGATCCTTTCTCTTATTTAAGTTAGATGATGAGCTATTTACTTCAGATTGCATCGTGGCAGTCATTGGTTCTACAGTATACAGATTGTCGACCATTGTACCAGAACAGATAATTTCTCTATATCTTTTTATAAGAACATTGTTATCAAAAGCAACAAAATATCCATCCTATATCAACTTAGAAACTAAAATTAAATTCTTTCTAAACGAGGGTACATAAAGGCAATCTCTCAGAACTAACAATTTATTTCACTTAAAAGACAAATAGAAAACTCCCACTGCAACTGCTGCCACTTTTGTAGCATCGCCCATGTAGACTATAATTTCTTCATCAGCTAACCGTCGGGTTTCCTGGAACCGCTGCAATGTATTGCAGACATGGTCAGTGGCTCCCATATCTACGCACCAGGTACTGGTAGATATCACCGCTAATCATGTTTCAACGACTAAGGGTGAAGAAATATCTTTGTCTTATCGACGGGGACAGTCCACCTTCCAGTGCCCACTTTGCTTGCACGTGAAGCACTTGCCTTTCGCCTTCTTCACGCTAGTCCGAGGTCCCTGCGATGCTGCTGTCTTCTTGAACCCTCCTTATTTTTTCTTCTTCCTGCCTTTCGGCACAGAAGACGAAACCCTTTGAGTTACTAAGACCTACGATTTCTGACGAAAGAGGCCCTCTGCCGCCTGGAGTTCTACTAGCAGTTCACCGAACAAATAATCATGTTTGTTCATATTATAGTTGAGCCTGAACTGCTCAAAACTCCTAGGCAGAGATCGGATTATAATATCGACCTGGGATTCCCCATCGATCTATGCTCCCAGTGTTAGTAATATGAGAGAAGTGTCCTAAGGCAATCGCCTTATGATTGTAAATATTTATTTTAATAAATGAAAATTCACTATTTGAGTATACATGTTTGTGTATTTGATTGGGATCTTAAACTCATTTACTGAATGTCCGCAATACAATTCACAGCATGAGAGAATTTGTTATGGAATCACAACTAGTGATGATCTCTACATGTGCAATTGTGAAGTATTGAAAATTTCCCTAGTCGATGAATTGATAAATACGGACATTATCAATTCTGTTGAGACTAGCATGGGTTATTCTCTAATCAGCTGATTCTCACTGGCTGGTGACATTGGGATGTCCGGAGATAAACATGAATGCTAGTTAAGGGAACTAGTTCATTGGAGTGACTAGCTGTAAAACTTCATATGGTAATCTACATATAGATATGTCAATGAAAGTTCTTACTGCAGCTTAAGTGCGATGTTCCTTTGACTTGCGGTGTTCAAGTCATCTTGGTCATGAAGACTTATACTTTAACATCTTAAGCAAGCATCTCCAAGGAGGTGTGGACTCAGGATGGTTGGGTATAAGCCGAAGTGCCCGAAGATGTTTGAATAGCCTACAAAGGATTCACCACTCCTTGTGAGGAGATGTATACCCAAGGCCTATCGTCGGATTGTTACTCGAAGCCTCTGGCCAGAGCATCACATGTTCCGAGTTTGAATCTCTAGAAAACATGAGAGTAATTAGAATCCGTTGGACGAGAAAGACATTACTTGGGCTAGGTGTGACGTGGTCAACCTAGTGGGGACCGACACACATAGACCGTGTCCTGAACCAAGTGGGTATAAGATGGTGAAGGGAATGGGGCACGATTCATTAGAGCTGCTGAAGGGTTTCAGAATTATTTCTGAGGTCAACCGTTGATCTTTCGATTAATTGAGGGTCATGATGTACTACTAGGTGCCACTCATGATCGTTCTATAATTGGTTGATTATAGACGGCCAACATAAATCGAAAGCCTATTTAGTCACACGCACTACGAGTAATCTGAGGGATATAAAACGATTTGAAAATTGGATTTTCCAATCAAGAGAAATAAGTCGAATCTGAATTTATCAGAGGCACATAGGAAGCTTAAAATGGCTAAGTCTTTTGAAGGCTTATTGGACGAATTAAAAGAGTTTAATTCGTAATGGGTTTGGCTTGGTGTGGCCGGCCAAAGAGGGTGCCCACCCTCTTTGGTTTGGCCGGCCACAATAAAGGAGGGAAACCAATTTATTTGGTTTAAATTATAAAATAAATCAAGCGCGATTTGTTTTATAAAATTATGGATAAATAAATTTATATAAAGAAATTTATATAAAGAGATTTATTTTCATGGAAATTAAAATAAACCTTGGATTGGTTTATTTTATAAAATCAATTATGATTTGATTTTTCCATGATAAGAAAAATTTATATAATAAATTTATTCTTTTTATGGAAATTAAAATGAACCATGGATTGGTTTATTTTATTTTATAAAATCAATTATGAATTGATTTTCCATGATAAGAAAAATTTATATAATAAATTTATTCTTTTTATGGAAATTAAAATGAACCATGGATTGGTTTATTTTATTTTATAAAATCAATTATGAATTGATTTTTCCATGATAAGAAAAATTTATAATAAATTTTATTCCATAATAAAAGGGGAGACATGGTTGTTTTTATTATAAATAGAGTTATAATAAAAACTTGGTATAATGGAATAATTCATAGAAAATTTATAAAGATAAATTTCTTATGAAAAATTCTGTTAAGAGGAGACTTGGCGATAAAGAGGCTACTATATAAAGGTGCATAGGCAAGGCTTGGAAATCAATTCAAGTGATCAAGGATTCTTGCCTAGCCTCTCTTCCTCTCCTTCTCTCCCTCTCCCTCTAGGGCCGGCGCCCTCTCAATCCCTCTAGGGCTGGCACCACCTTCCCTTGCCGTGAGCCACCACCAAGACGAAGTGGGTCGCGACTCCTTCCTTCCTTCACGGAATCTTGATTCCGTTACTTGGTGGTTAGTTTTCATCTCTCTCTCTCTTGATATTCTAGTTGTGCCTTTGGAGAATCTAGTAGTTCTTGTCGGCACGAAACTCGTGGCTTTGCGAAGTCATCCCGAAGAGAACTCGGCGTGGACGCGAATAGAGGCGAAGCTTCCAAGGGACGCTACGGTTGGATCTCGTCCCTTACTTCGAGTTACGCGAAGTATTGAGTAAATTAGTTTACTTTCTGTAAAATTTTAATTTATGATCATGTCCACACATCATAAGGTTGCATGCTAGATACGTGGTTAAAATAATTGAGAAATTATTTATGCTAATTCTTCCGCTGCACGTAATTATTTTTTTAAATTACGAACCCGTATGCATGTCAACACGCACCCGGTCCCAACAGTGGTATCAGAGCCGGTTAGTGTTCGACATAATCATATAATTGTTTTGCGGAAAACTTTGTCATGATCTAAATTTTGAAAAATTTTCCAATTATGGAAACTTTCCAATTATGATAAATTTTAGATTTACGAATTTCAAAGTTTGGAAATCCTCATGAAATTTCGCAAACTTTTGAAATATCCTAGTTTCTGAAATTTTATGATAATTATGAAAACTTCTCTTTTTTGGAAACTTTCTAATTTTGAAAATTTCCTATTTTGGGAATTTTTCAACTTTGGAAATATGTAAGTTTTCTTTGTACCAGAAACTTACAATTATTCTGAAAACCTGTTATGAAATCTCGCAATTTTGGGCACTTTTTTTCAAGAAAGTCTAGACAAATTTATGGATCATTAATTGACAATTTAAATTCGAATTGGTTTTAAATTATTAACAAAATTCTTTATTTTGGATTGAGCCTCGGAGAGCCGTCCAATTTAAAGTTACTTGTTGTAATTTAATTTCCCATTTTGAATAAAATTGTCATGTTTAATTTGGTTACGACTCGGGGAGCGGACCAAATTGGATTTACGACAAATTTCTTTTCTTTGGGTATCTGAGCCTCGGGGAGCCACCCTTAGAAAACAATTTATTGTAATTAATTAATCCATGAATAAAATATGTGATCAAATCTTGGAAATTTGATTTAAGAGGTGATGCTCTTACATATTGTTGTCTCCAAAATTAATTAGGAAAATAGTTTCCTATAGAGTTTTCTTAAATGAGATTTTCATGAAAATAATATGTGGTTGAATTAAGGGAATCTGTCTCTTAATTTAATAAGATTTGATTTAGAGAAATCAAAGTCTTAAATATATTATTTCCGAAATTGATTATGACAATTTAGGAAATTGTTTCCCAAAACAATTCCTTGAATAAAGTATGAAATTAGAATTAGGAAATCCGGTTCCTAATTCAATTAATGAGACTTGATAAATTAAGTCACATACATACTTTATTAAGGAAATCGTTAGTCATGACATAATTATATGTCATGAATGTGCTTAGAAAAGAAAGGATGAGACCCAAAACCCCTTACAAAATATTAAGGCTAACACCTTCCATTAATATGGTTAGAACCGGAGTTTTGTTTCTCGTTTGGGTTGATGGACACATCCATGCTCGGCTTGAACCTCAACATGTTCAAACCATGGAATTAGTTTATGAATAATATAGTTGGAGTCAGAGGTCAATCCTTAGTTTTGGTTGTTGGACACATCCAAGCCTGACTAAACGGTTGAATGAGCTCCAACCATATTAAAACTATTTCTTGATTAATGGGTCAGCCTTAAACTTGGAGCATCGATTTGTTGTGCCACAGCCAAGGTCGATGTAAAGAGAGGTGCAGTTGGGTGCTATGTATAATGATGCATACTTGTTAATGAGTTAACAACCCAATGATTTATGCAAACATTGAATTAGTTGATAGCATAAAGTGATAGTTACATATATGTGATATGTAATCGGTATAATTACCTACCTTCATAACTAAGAATAACTTGATGACCACAGCCATGGTTGTTCTTATCTACGGTTGGATATCAACCTATTTGGAGATGTTCCTACGATCTCCCGAATTGATAAAAAGGGTTATTCAATTCAAAAAATAAATAGGATTTAATTAATGTATGTTGATGCATTCTTTATCATTCTTCTCACATAAGCTCAATTTGTATTTCTAGGATAATCACTCGATCATGTCTTCTCTGAATTTGCGTTCCATTTTAGACACCAATAAACTGACTGGGCCAAACTTCATGGACTGGCTTCGAAACCTGAGGATAGTCCTCAAGGCAGAGAAGCTTGCTTATGTCCTTGAAGATCAACTTCCCAACCGTCCTCCTGAAAATGCAACTCCAGACCAGTTTCCTGAGTTGCTCAACCTGCTGAAGACTGTAGAGCCTTCTGTAAAGCAGGATCAAAAGATGGTACTATTAGTTAGTTCCTCGAAGAAAGGTTCTAAGAGGAAGGCCAAAGAACAGAATAAGGGAAAGAAGAAAAAGGCTAAAAAGACTGAAAATACCCTAAAAGGCACTTGCCATCACTGTGGCAAGGAGGGTCACTGGCGAAGAAACTGCAAGGTTTATCTTGAGTCCTTGAAAGAGAAGGCATCTGATGCCCCATCCTCTTCAAGTATCTTCGTTATTGAATGTCACTCTATTTCCTCAAACACCTGGGTACATGATACTGGGTGTAGCTCACATATATGTAATGACATACAGGGGCTAAGGAATAGAAGAAGACTCGTCAAGGGAGAAGCGAATTTGCGAGTTGGAAACGGAGCAAAGATTGCTGCTGTTGCCATCGGAACATATTTGTTAAAGCTCCCTACAGGACGTGTCTTAGAATTGGATAATTGTTATTTTGTTCCTTCGTTAATAAAGAACATTGTATCTATTTCATGTTTGAATGAAAAGGGTTATCATTTAACTTTTAGTAACAATTGTTGTTACATAACATTAAATGGCGTTCCGTATGTGAATGGAACTTTGTGCAATGGTATCTACACGTTAGATTTATCCGGTGACATTTTCAATATCGAAGTTAGCAACAAACGTGCTCGAATAGATAATCGAATAGACTCCTACACGTGGCATTGTCGTCTTGGCCATGTAAGTAAGAAACGCATGACCAAATTACACCGATGTGGAATTTTGGAATCATTTGAACCCGGTTCATTTGATACATGCGAATCATGCTTAAAAGGCAAGATGGCCAAATTACCCTTTTCTGGAAAAGGTGATTGTAACGCCCCAAAATTCCCATTTTTAGTTCTTAAAGTCCTTAGAATTATTTAAAAATAGTTTAGAAATATTCTAGATATTTTTAGGAATTTTTAGAATATTTTTATGGAATTTTTCGAGTCCGTTTAGTATTTTTGGAAAAGAAAAGGAAAAAAAAAATAAAAAGGAAAAACCACTTAAGGGCAGCCGGAGTTCGAACCCGCGACCAGCAGGAAACCAGAAACGCACGCGACCAGCTGGGCTAGGGTATCAAGCACAGCAAAGGAAGGAGAGACCTATATTTAAGGTGAAGTTAGGTTAATCCGCCCCATAAGTATAAATAGGTAATTAAAGAGAGAAGTTTTATTTTCTCTCCTCTCAAAACCCTCACCATCCGCCGACCCCTCTCCCTCTCCTCTCTTGGGTGACGCCGACCAACATCAAGGCCAAGGAGGGCCGGCCAAGACTCTTATCCAAGAGATAATTCTATATTCGGGATCCCCGCGACGAGAGGAACGCGTAGACGTGAAGAATTCTCCGAGATCTCAAGTTTCTTCCGAGTTCTAGACATTAATCTTGGTTGTAAGTCTAAGATATCAATGTAAGTACTGCTCACCTGCAGTAAGAGGCGGTTTTTCCGCGAGAATTTCCTTTAAAAGTTTTTAAAAGTGATATTTCCTTTTTGTTTCAGTTTTTGCATGTAATCTTAGTTCCTTATATGCTTGTATATGTTTGATAAGCACCCTATATGAGATTAGGGACCAAGAAAAGCTATGAGAAAAGAAAAGAGAAGATAAAGATAAGAAAAGAAAAGGCCAAGGCCTTAAGAAATCCCGAAAAGTCAAGACTTAGGGATTTTAGCACGCAAGGTGCTCCAGAAAATGCCAAGGCATTTACAGATGAGAAAGAAAAGAAAGAAAAGCTATTTTATTTTCTAAGGCCAGTACCCGGCGTCCAAGGGCGTCGTTAAAGAAATCCAGGTGTCCAATTCGAAGGTCTTGGCCCTGGTAGACCAAGGTCTGCTCTATTAGGATTGGTGGCTCGCTACCCCAACCTTTTAGGGAACGCGCATCAGATGGTACTTACGTCTTCAGTGGATCCAAGTGATTATTATTTTTAAGTATATGCTTTAGCAAAGTTTCGAAAGTTTAAGAAAGTTTTCAAAAAGTTAAAGAATAGCTAAAGTTTCAAGTTGAGCCAAGAAAAGTAAATTGAGATTTATTATTGCTTGAGTATGCATGTTTTGAGTTATACATGTTCTTAGTTTTCTTTCAAGCATATTAGTATCTCATATGATGTTCAGTTTGACCTAGAAGCATGATTGCATATTTCGAGATTTTGTGAGCTAGATAGTACTTACTAAGCTTTTTGCTTACTAGTTGCATTTCCTCTTATTGCAGATAAAGGTAAAGGCAAGCAATTCTGAAGGAAGACGACGAGGAGGTGCTGAGTAGAGTGTGTGTGGTGGCTGATTATGGAGAGATCTTTGGCACAAGACAATTTAGTTATTTAATTCACAACGTTATAGTTCATTCGAATTTCAAGTTCTTGTTTTATGGAGTTTAACGAACGTTTAGGTTTTGGATAGTTTTACGTACTCAATTTCTTAGAGTAAAGATTCCATGTCATTTCTTTTAGCCCATATATTCTTATGATTGCATTGGATGAGTAGAAATGTGAATAGTTGGAGATATTGATACTTTGTTAGAGAGATAGATGCATGTGCCAAGATAGTATCAATTTCTTCTTTGAATTAAGTTTCATTGCTTAAATATGTTTAGAAAAGTTGCATTCACATTTCATAATGCTTTAGCAAGGTCATAGAACATGTATTTGGTGTCATGAATGTATAGAAGTCAAGATTGGTACAAACTTTAGTGTTAAAGTTCATATAACGTGAATAGTTTATTTTCTTCCGCAAAAGTTCAAATTTCAAGTTTATAGATTCGTTTTGATTGGCTAAACTCATTTGAAAACTGTCATAGAGTGTAGAAATGGCGTCATGATTCCATATGGCTCGAAATTACAGGTTTGGAGGAGCTGTGAAGCAACTGCCGAAACCTGAGTTTTCTGAATTCAGGCCTACCAGTCGACTGGTACAGTACCAGTCGACTGATACCCGATTGTGGTGTTGGGCGAGGCAAGCTTCAGAGTGTACCATTTGCGAGCTTTTGAGATAGAAAGTGTGATATGTTATTATGCATGATTGCTTAAGTTAGAATATAATTGTTAGATGAATTTAAAAGTTTAAAAAAAAAGATTTCCGCATTTTCAGTCATGTATTAGAGTCGAGAAGTAGAGGAATGTAACGATCCGTCTAAGGCAGTAAGAAGGCGGGTCGCTACAGTAATCCAGTGGGAGAATTGCTTGGTCTAATACATACTGATGTATGTGGACCAATGTCAACTCTTGCACAAGGAGGCTATAGCTACTTCATCACCTTTATCAATGATCACTCACGATTCGGGTATGTGTTCTTGATGAAACACAAATCTGAAGCTTTTGAGAAATTCAAAGAGTTCAGAAATGAAGTAGAGAAACAGCTTGGCAAAAGTATTAAGATACTTCGATCCGATTGGGGTGGTGAATACTTAAGTCAAGAGTTTCAAGATTATCTTAGGGACAATGGGATATTGTCCCAATGGACTCCGCCGTATACACCACAGCATAATAGTGTATCTGAGAGGCGCAACCGAACCTTGATGGACATGGTTAGGTCGATGATGAATCATGCAACTCTTCCAAAATCCTTTTGGGGTTATGCACTTAAGACAGCTGTTTACCTGCTAAATAGAGTCCCGACCAAGGTAGTCTCTACTACTCCATATGAGAGGTGGAATAGTAAGAAACCCCACTTAACTCACCTTAAGATATGGGGTTGTCCTGCTTATGTGAAGCGGACTGTATCAGACAAATTGGATGCTAAGTCTGATAAATATCTATTTATTGGATACCCTAAGGAAACGAAGGGTTACCAATTCTATCATCCCTTGGAACAAAAGGTGTTTGTTTCAAGGCATGCTGTATTTCTGAAAAAAGAATTTCTTTTACAAGAAAACAGTGGGAGTGGTATTGAACTTGATGAAGTACAAGAAACTTCAATAGACATTACAGAAACACCTAGTCTAGACCCGCAACCAATAACTCATAATGATGAGCTATCAGTTGAACCTAAAACAACACCACCTCTTCATAGGTCTGATAGGACACGCAATGTTCCATAGAGATACGGATTTCTCATAAGTGAATCGAACGACGTGTTACTCATAAACGATGACGAACCTATCAGTTATGAAGATGTTCTGAAAAGTTCAGAAAGGGACAAATGGCTTGAAGCCATGAAGTCGGAAATGGATTCCATCTACGAAAATCAAGTATGGGACTTGGTTAACCCACCTGAAGGGATTAAGCCCATAGGGTGCAAGTGGGTTTTCAAGAAGAAAACCGACATGGAAAGTAATGTTGTTACCTTTATGGCTAGATTAGTGGCAAAAGGATATCGTCAAAAATAAGGAATTGATTATGACGAAACCTATTCGCCAGTAGCTATGCTTAAATCCATTCGGATGCTCCTGGTCATAGCAGCTCATTATGATTATGAGATATGGCAAATGGATGTGAAAACAGCTTTCCTTAATGGAAACCTGCTTGAGGATGTATACATGATACAACCTGAAGGTTTCACATCGGTTGATAAAACTAAAATATGCAAGCTTCGGCGATCCATATATGGACTGAAGCAAGCATCCAGGAGCTGGAACATCCGTTTTGATGAGACAATCAAAGAGTTTGATTTCTCACAAAATCCCGACGAACCTTGTGTGTACAAGAAGGTTAGTGGGAGTACAGTCATATTCCTAGTATTATATGTCGATGACATATTACTTATAGGAAACGATATATCAGTCTTGCAGTCAGTTAAAATTTGGTTGTCCAATACTTTCTCCATGAAAGACCTGGGAGAAGCAACCTATATCCTTGGGATTAGAATCTATAGAGATAGATCAAAACGGTTGCTTGGTCTTTCGCAGTCTACATATATAGACCGAGTGCTAAAAAGGTTTAGCATGTCGGAATCCAAGAAAGGTTACCTTCCCATCAGGCATGGGATTAACCTTTCAAAGTCTATGTGTTCGCGCACAGAAGACGAGAGGATTTGTATGAATAAGATTCCTTATGCATCCGCGATAAGATCTATCATGTATGCTATGTTATGTACAAGGCCCGATGTATTGTATGCTCTGAGCGTCACAAGCAGATACCAGTCGGATCTAGGAATGGATCATTGGGCGGCTGTCAAGACAATCCTTAAGTACTTAAGAAGAACTAAGGATGTGTTCCTAATATATAGAGAAGGAGATATGGTAATACGTGGGTATACAGATGCCAGTTTCCAAACAGATAAGGATGACTCCAAATCTCAGTCTGGATACGTATTTACTTTAAATGGAGGTGCAATAAGTTGGAAGAGTTCCAAACAAGACACCATAGCGGATTCTACAACGGAAGCGGAATATATCGCAGCTTCGGAAGCAGCAAAGGAAGCAGTCTGGATCAAGAAGTTTGTGTCCGAACTTGGTGTGGTTCCAACCATTGATGAAGCAGTGCCGGTTTACTGCGACAACAATGGAGCTATTGCACAAGCAAAGGAACCAAGGTCTCATCAGCGATCTAAACACGTGCTTCGCCGCTATCATCTGATCAGAGAGATTATAAGTAGGAATGATATACAAATTGAGAAAATTCCCACTGAAAGGAATTTAGCGGATCCTTTAACTAAGTCCTTGCCTCAGAGCAAGTTTGAGGGTCATGTTAGAGCCTGTGGTATTGGATACCGTAGCGATTGGCATTTGGCCAAGTGGGAGTTTGTTAGTAATATGAGAGAAGTGTCCTAAGGCAATCGCCTTATGATTGTAAATATTTATTTTAATAAATGAAAATTCACTATTTGAGTATACATGTTTGTGTATTTGATTGGGATCTTAAACTCATTTACTGAATGTCCGCAATACAATTCACAGCATGAGAGAATTTGTTATGGAATCACAACTAGTGATAATCTCTACATGTGCAATTGTGAAGTATTGAAAATTTTCCTAGTCGATGAATTGATAAATACGGGCATTATCAATTCTGTTGAGACTAGCATGGGTTAATCTCTAATCAGCTGATTCTCACTGGCTGGTGGCATTGGGATGTCCGGAGATAAACATGAATGCTAGTTAAGGGAACTAGTTCATTGGAGTGACTAGCTGTAAAACTTCATATGGTAATCTACATATAGATATGTCAATGAAAGTTCTTACTGCAGCTTAAGTGCGATGTTCCTTTGACTTACGGTGTTCAAGTCATCTTGGTCATGAAGACTTATACTTTGACATCTTAAGCAAGCATCTCCAAGGAGGTGTGGACCCAGGATGGTTGGGTATAAGCCGAAGTGCCCAAAGATGTTTGAACAGCCTACAAAGGATTCACCACTCCTTGCGACGAGATGTATACCCAAGGCCTATCGTCGGATTGTTACTCGAAGCCTCTGGCCATAGCATCACATGTTCCGAGTTTGAATCTCTAGGAAACATGAGAGTAATTAGAATCCATTGGACGAGAAAGACATTACTTGGGCTAGGTGTGACGTGGTCAACCTAGTGGGGACTGACACACATAGACCGTGTCCTGAACCAAGTGGGTATAAGATGGTGAAGGGAATGGGGCACGATTCATTAGAGCTACTGAAGGGTTTCAGAATTATTTCTGAGGTCAACCGTTGATCTTTCGATTAATTGGGGGTCATGATGTACTACTAGGTGCCACTCATGATCGTTCTATAATTGGTA